>OY787674.1:10695957-11090459 GCA_963678985.1 Spisula subtruncata
AATATCGTTTTTATGTAATGGGCTTTATTACACTCCCACACCGTGGTTTATGTGATAATACATTATATCACATGAATTTCCGTGTAACTGGGTTAGTATAGGGAGTACGTATAATCTTATACATACTTTCTTATACTACATGGGCGTGTATTTTCTATAATTTGATGCGTGTTTTGCGTTTTTAGTGTCATATGATATAAGAATCTATCACTCGTTGTCAATTGATATATTTATATTAAACTCGTTCAGGAAATATTATAAAGCTCGCCAAAGGCTCGCTTAATAACATTTCCAAAACTCGTTTAATATGGATTTATATCAATTGGCAAATCGTGATAGATCCTCTATGTACCATATGAGGAAACGAAACTATATTATATCAACACTATCGGTACTCAACTACATTGTAATTGCACTCATTTATAGTATTTATACTTGTACATCGGTAGCTCGATACGACTACACCAGGCAATCATACTAGAATGAAATTATCCATTAATGATTTACTCAGTTGACTCGTCAATCTTACACACGAAACAATACTTACTGATTGTGTTTGTAGTTGAGATAATGGACCACTTGACCTTAATTGATGTTTACATACATCAGAACAGTGAATTTTATTACAATGTGGTCATCATCTACTACAACAAGTAAAACTGTATATTACTGACAGCATACCATCAATATTATTGGAATTGTTTTATATCTATTTTCACCTGGCTTAGTACAAAATGTGTGTATTATCATTTATTTGTCAACACTATGTATCAATGGAATGATTAATCACCATTACAAGGCTAGATGTAAAGGGTAAGGTATCTAAATAAATGTTACCAAAAACCCGGGAATCACAAGTCGAATGTTACACGCTTTGATCCTCTCGGATAACCTGTCATGCATCTGGGTGGAAGTGAGTCATTGGTGTAAGACAATAGTTTATGGTGCAGCTGAGAAGAAAATAATACCTAGATTGTTAGTAATTCTAACTGGGCTAAAAATGCACGAACGAAAGAGAAAGAACAGTAGACGACCAGTAGACTGAAAGGTTTCAACGACATAAACATTATTGTTTGTAGAATAGTTCAAAAGATTCGTACGTGCAGCGTTGCATAGGCCTGTAACATACAGTATCTGTATCTTGATGTTCATGATACGAAAGAGCTGACAGTTCTAAATGTGAAACTAGCAGAGGTACTAAACGGAATTTACGTATATATAGGGAGCAGCAATGTTGATCGTTAACAGACATATAACTAATACTAGTAACCAACCATAGACAACCATGTTACAATCAGTAAAATACTCGCTACGAACTAATGGTATATTACAATATGAGAAAACGATACCATCAAAGGATGCTTTGTACAATAAATTACAATTACCCCATTTCACAATATTGGCTAGCTGTGAAAACAGATCATTGATTTCTTCACGTTTACTTTATAGCCAGTAAACGTGATTTAAAGCTCGATTTATTTCTGAGAGTGTGTAGTTGCAAATTTTATGATGGTCACTGATGTTGCAAATTTACCTCATAATGTTCCATGAAGCTTATTTATTGACTCATTCCTAAGAATTAAGCATAAAAACAATTGATATATGATATGATATGTAATAGGGAGTTGCTAAATATGATGCTTGAAATATTTGTTAAAGGCAATATTGTAATTGAGAAACTTTATTTTGCCTAACATGAAGTAATATCGGAGGCAGGGTGCCAAGTTGTATTCGTAAGTTCATGAGAGTTCATGGTCATGTTCTCAATATCACACGTAAGTTTCAGCTGCTTGCAGTGGTATAGTGAATGAATTAGTACTGGCTCATAATGACTTCCAGGAAACGGTTAAACCTACATATAACCCAATGGTATAAATAGATAAATCATCACACGAGCGCTACCAGGAGTAATGTTTTTCTATTTGTCAAAATTTTACATCGCTCAATGATCATGGACAATTAATGTCTATACAAATAGTGATCTTGATAAAAATCGCATTGTAGTGGCAGTTATCTGAAAGAATTCCTATATCCTATCAGGTCACCAGGGGAAAATCTTGTGAAAAACAGGAAGCTAGTTTCAAAATGTCCTGTATTACAATCATTGAACATCAAGGACACCGCTGTTATAGGTTCTGGTTCCCAGTTAACGATTTTTACTCTCATTGAAATAGGACAATCGTAGCAGAAATTTGAAGCCATTTAGGGGACACTTTGGTAAAATACGTTTGAATGTTGGTGATGGATTGGAGACTTCGTTGAAGATATTTTAGCGTGCTCTATCACAGGAAGGGATGTTACCCATTCGATTTCACACCATAACTTATAAATTAGGTCCTGGGCAATGTAGTATTGTTCTAACCGCAGTCTATTGATCCAATATAGTGTTTACTGGATTTTGTATGCGGCATTTTACTGTTTGTATTTCTCCATAAAGCATCTTACTGGCAAATGAATGTTCCGTTTTAAGATGTTTTTGTAACGTAAAGAGTGACAGATATAATTGTTTTCCATGGATCAATTTGAAGCTTTGTGCCGAGAAACGGGCATGAACTTTCATTCGCAGAAGGAAGCTTACATTGCAGATTGATATTCGTAGTCGTAACGTTATCGTTCAGATTTCAATTTTTTAGCGTTTTTTATTTCCTTTGCATGCCCTACCCTCCGTATTGTAAGCATGTATTGTATTATTTAATATCAGCAGTACGTGAACTGCCAACAAGTTATAAAAAACACTTGATTACCTGTCCCACAGTTGGGCCTTATTCACCAACGTTGTACGTCTAAAATTCAGACATACTGTAAACTTTAAAGTGCCAAATGTTCTATTCGCTCTCATGCTGTCATATTTGTACCGATTTTGATATAAATGGGTATACATGTCCAGTGAGTACAGCAAATAATCTGATGAAATTTCACATGGTTAAATCTAATTGCAAAGAAATGGCAGTGATTATTAATGATGTCATTTTTAAGTCTGGGTTTGAACCTTACAACGTTTGTGAATAGGGCCCCTGGGGCACCACCGAAGATCTCCAAGCCTGTTTCCGCCACTTGGTCCGATATTTCCCTTGGAGATTCGCCGAGAGACAAGCCCGTCCATTCAGTAACGGTGTTATCCCACTTTTTTCTTTTGTCGGCATCTTCTTCTACTTCCAATCACTGTACAATGCATTGCTGTCTCCTGATCTTTTACAGTGGGAACTTGGACTTTAACCACGTGACGGGGGCAAGCGTTCTTATCAATCTAGATCACTGAGGACAATGTAACGTTTTTGTATAATACTAGAAAACAATTTCCTGCTTAGATTCATTGTTCATTTTCTGGACCAAAGATCTATGTAGAAAGTTATTAGAGAATGTACAGATTTCAATTTGTAATTAACTTAATTTCATATTAAGTATGATTTACATTTTTGTCGTATATGGATTTTATAATTTTGTCAGTCTACTTTGGTCGATGTTTAAATAACTTTAATGTGCTGGTTTGTAGTTAATTGGTTGATTACTGTTATTCCTAAATTGCTGCTAATGTTTGCTGCTAATAGCTTAAATGTTGCAGCCCTTTGTTTGAGCGTTTATTAGATAGATTTTTCCTACTGTTAGATTACTTATATTTTTCAACAATAAAATGGTTCTCTGAGACAGTTTCGAGCAGTTTGGTGTCGTATTTAGCTAAAGATGACACCAGAAAGTTCTATATAAGGTAGTATTGGGATGTATCCAATAACGGAGAAAATAGTTCCCTCTCTTTTTATTGCACGTAAATTCCCTTGTAAATGTTACATTTAGAAGAAAACAGTCAATCCCTTTCTTTACTACCCGCACTTTTATTTATTCTCCTCTGGTAACATTTACGTCCTCGCTTAAGTGTGTTTGTGTAATTGTCTACTATTTCCTAGTATTACTTGAATACTTGTCTTCCATGACAAACCGTTATTGGGAACCGACGACAAATATCTGAAGATGCCGTTTCATCACGCATCGTTATTAGAGTTCATTACCGAATATCCTCCTTGTATAGCCATATTCTGCTTGATTTCTCAATATGCCACTATGTTTAAATTTCTTTGCCATATTATTTCCGTCTTATCAAGGTTACAGATACCTATAGCTGGCAACTCATTTTCTAATCACTGTATCTGTATTTTAAATAATTTATTTCGATCAATCGTTTATCTCGCATTATAAGAAATGAAGATTTTTATGCATTAAATATAATAAACCAAATATACGATATTGTTCATTATGTGTAGATGTAAAAATATTACAATGAATAAAGTATTTACCAAGAAGCAGCAATTCAGGATAGACATCCCAAAACATATACGCCTTTACACCATTCTAATTCTATTAATTAAAGAGGGAAGTAAAGGGGTAATACTGTTCTAGTCTGTCATCAAGCTGACAAATACTCGTAGTGTAGTGTTACAACTGAACATGTAATGTTAAAACCAGATAAAGAACCAAGAACTTGTGCACGATCAAGTAACACGCACAAACAATATATGGCTAAAGTATGTAATACTATTGCAAAGCTTTAAGTTATTAAAATGTAGATTAAAAACAGCCGTAGTGACGAATTTACATCAATGTTACATCTTCGTAGAGCATTCATTTTTAAAGCATGTCAATCAGAAAAGTGTTGTTGTGCCTCCACATAAAATGAGACAATGTCAGCCAGATACAACATACATGTACTAGAACAAGTCTCTGAATGTATTGAATGGAATACGTTTGAATAATGCTTTTAAGGATACACTCTAACAATGACATATGAATGAAAAACATGATGTCAAGTACCAACATTGTAAGTCTAAACTCAGACTTAGACTTTACATTGTCAAATGTTCTAATCGTTCTCATGCTGTTGTTATGAATGCACCAATGTTACTATAAATGGGTATCATGTCCAAATACTCACCTACAAAATTGTAAATTGTTCAATATAATGACTCATAAATGGCAGCTATTATAAATGTTGTCAATTTTAAGTATATTAAAGTCTGAATTGCAGACTTACAATATTTGTGAATGAGGTCCCAGTAATCTACCTCACGAAACGATTAGTTGAATGACATATTTCCGCGTACGTATTCGTATACAAATGCATTGTTTCCATTATGGATCGTTCTTCCAAGACGTTCTATCGTTTCTATATATGATATGACCTCGACATTCATTCAGACAAAATATTAGCCACATCGGTGTATGTATAACTTGATAATAAAGATTGAATTTCTCCTTATTCATGTTATATAATAACTATCATTTCCCACGCGTTCATTTTATTCCCGGAAATATTTCTAACTGGAAAGTTCAAATCAGTACATACACGATGCATGATTTATTAATTTTGTTTAAACTATAAATTACATGAGAACTAACACAACTCGATCGAAATAACACTCATTATTGGATGAAGATTCACCTAATCGCCTTCACTTTGTCGTTGCGCTGCTTATACTTCAAGATATTATCACTTGTATGTACTAATATCTTAATAAACACTTTCCTACTCGAAGATACAATGATATATTTTTGTAACTATCGTTAAATTAATTTCTAGTCTTTTGTTTCAAATCAAATGTCTAGGTTTTTTGATCAACTATATGGATTGTTTCCTGGAACAGATAAAATTTGCAACTACACATGCAAGAGAAAAGGTCGAGAGTTAGTCCGCATTTACTTGCTATAAAGTAAATGTGAAGAAATCAATTATCTGTTTTCACAGCTAGCCAATATTGTGAGAAGGGGTAATTGTAATTTATTATACTGTACACAGCATCCTTTGATGGTATAGTTTCCTCATATGATAGCATATCATTAGTTCGTCTCTAGTATTTAACTGAGTGTATCATGGCTGTTTATGGTTGATTACTAGAATTAGTTATATGTCTGTTAACCATCAACGTTGCAGTTCCCTGTAAGTCAACTTTGTTAAGTATCTCTAGTTTCCCATTTAGAACAAGTTACTGTCCTCGGTTACTCTTTCGTATCAAGTACGTAATAAAGATACTAGTTTATGACGGATGCAAATTTTAAGTTGTTTGTACGAGGATTTTAAGTACAAGTATTCATAAAAAATAATCATTTAGTTGTTGTAACCTAGCAATACGATCTACTACAGTTGTTTCTATTTTCATCTTGTATGCTTAACTCCAGTTAAAATTGTATCAACTCCTGCTTTTCGAAGGATATTTCGAGTATGCTAAGGTAATATAATGTAATGCAAATGTAAGGAAGTGACTGCTACTAAGCTTAAAAATGATCTGCTCATGTTGTTGTTTAATGGTTTTGAACAAGAAAAACCATTAAACATTGAACAAGAAAAAAACAACAAAGACTCACTTCCATCCTGATGTATAAAAGGTTATCTGAGAGGGCCAAAGAGTGTGTGATTCAGTAGTTATTGGTAACCATTATCTGGATGCATTCCCTTTACATCCAGCGTTATAATGTTCATTAATCATTCTCTTGATGCATATTGTTGACAACTAAATGATAATACAAACATTTGTATTAAGCCAGGTAAAAAATGAGTACAAATAATTTCCAATCCCATTGACGGTATATGCTGTCAGTTAGAAAGAATTTTACTTGTTGTAGTTGATGACCTCATACGTTATGATAAAACCTTTTCACTGTTCTGTTGTATGCAAACATCAATTAAGGTAAATTGTTCCATTATCACAACAACGAACTTACCAAGTAAGTCTTGTTTCGTGTTTTAGATTAACGAATGTAAACGTAGTATTATTACATTAAGAGAATGCAATTATGTGAGTACCGATATTTTTTATACAATACACTTGCCACTTTACCTTATTAGCTCCCCAATCAATTGTATGCACTTAGTTTGAGGCTTGAACAATCGCATAAACATTCAGTATTACATGCTAAATCCTAAGAATATAGATCAAAGAGTTACACATTCTTCTCATAAACACTCGGGAAACCATAATCTGCTATGTGTGTGATATGACCTCAACACATTTAGACAATATGCTATATTATGCTTATTTCTACTCGTATTTATCTAAAATTATCTACAAAGGTTCCCTCAGGTATCATACATGTTGATATTTAGTTCTGTAAGTCATTACAATAGTGAAAAAATTGACCGCGTGGTTAGTTAGTCGTACATATTGATATTTAATTGTAGTGTCTGTATGTGGGGTTTGCGTTAATGTGTCAGTTTCCATTAGCTGTTAGAAACTGTATATAATGTCAGGTAAATAACCTCAGTTCAGTGGTTAGTTAGTCAAAACATGACTATATAAGGGCATTAACTGTCTACCAAATCAATGTGTCATTTACTGATTCCCTTCTTTAACAATAGCATAGCCAAGCTCACTGATTGCTCTTTTGTCTACTAGCCACCATTTATGCGCCCTTTCGTTAGACAGATGATAGGTAAAGTCAGTTTGTCTAGTTAGAAGATTTGTGAATTGCACAATACCATTATTTACTAAATTACAAAAGTGTAATTGACTGATGTAAAAGTTCGTGCAGTGTGGTCATCATCCAATGTAGCTGAGAGTTTGATCGATCAATCTTTTGAACATTACGTCGGGTGTATCTCATCAAAGTATCGGACAATTCGCTGGCTTAGCATGAGAAGGTTGTTACTTCTACTCGTATTTACGACCTATTAAGACAGATATTTATTGATATGCGTCATACATGTATCGTTAGACAGATGATGGGACAATCAATTTGGCTAGTTGGAAGATTTGGGAATTGAACAATATAATTATCTACTTCATTACTAAAGTGTAATAGACTGGTCTTAGGGTACGTGCAGTGTGGTCATCATCCCATTTGCTTGAGAGTTAGATTATTCAATATTTTGTACATAACTTCGGGTGTCTTTCATGGAAGCATCGGAATCAGATCGACAATTGTGTCCGTATATAGAGTTTCATTTTCAAATTGATATAGGGATGAAACGTTAATTGCATGTACTAAGTAAACGTTTTTATATCTTCAATCCCTTTGATATTGCGTTATGATTTTAATGTTTTTATTCAAGTAGTTTCAAGTTATGTATCTACTTGTTTTGAAACATCTGTGCTTTCTGAATTGTTTTGGTTGATGACCCATAAAACCCTCGATATGTAAACAAAGAACACTAACTACTGCGTATGCCTAATAGAGTCCATGTCCTAATTCTATTTTATATCGAATGTGTCGATACATTTACGCCAATCAGCCTTTAATGTTATAGTTCTTTATTTCTCACTTGTCATATTCCTACCGGACTATACTAGTCTATCAGACAGATTACGTATATTATTGTCTGTGACAAAAGAGTATCAGTAGCTTCATATGCTTGCTATATTAGATGTACATAAACTATTGGATACTGTCTCATTGTCTTATTCCCTCATGACAGAACGAAATTGTCTGGCTTGAAATATGTCAAATTCGTCCTGCCAGAAGAAAGTAGTGCGTTATGATATTATTTAGATAAATGTGAAATATATAGATGAACTGTATAATAAAATATATAGAAGGGTACCTCATTGGCCGCTTGGTTTCTTTCTTTTGCGCATATTTGCATTTAAGTTTTGATAGTCTATTACTGGTGTTGAGATACCATGGATACGTTCATAGTACGGTCATAGTTCGCTAGGCTATGCCTTAGATAAAATTAAGACGTACTATTAAACATTGCTTATTGCACAAGCTGTTCGGCAAAGCTTAAATGACTTAAAAAAAATGTAACCTTGATATAGATCGACGCATTATTATTTACTGCAGATAGTGTCATATTGTTTGGTCATCGTACCATGTTTGCCGAGAGTTTGATGAATCAATCTTTTGAACATCACGACGGTTGTCTTTCGTGAAAGCATCGGAGTCAGGACGACAATTCTAAGTCAGCAAGTCAGCGTATTGTGTCCGGGCAAAGAGTCTTTTATTCAATTTGGTATAGGGATGAAACTTTTATTGTAGATAAACATATTTGTTATTTAATCCCTTTGATATTTTGTTATGATTTCAATGCGTTTACTCCATTAGCGTCCGTTTATTTATCCACCTGTTTTTAAGCCTTCTGGGCTTTCTGAAGTCAATTCATTTGTGTTCTTTGTTAATGACCCAAACCACCCTCGATACGTTACTAGCGAATAATACTGCGTGTGCCAAATAATGTCCATGTCCTAATTCTATATTATATCTAATATTTACGCCAATCAGCCCTCACTGTTATAGTTTTATATTTCTCACTTGTCATATTTCTCCAGGACGATATTAGTCTCTCAGACAGAGTACGTATATTACTGCTGTGACAGAAGCGTATCAGTAGCTTCATATGTGTGTTATGTTAGATTTACCTAGACTACCACTTATTATCTCATTGTCTTATTCCCTCGTGACAGAATGAATTTGTCTGGCTCTAGATATGTCAAATTCCTCCTGCCAAAAGAAAAGTAGTTTGAAGTTTATTATTTTAATCAATGTGAAATTTATAAATACGCTTTGTACAAATATACATGTAGAATGGTGGTACAATGTAGTGAATGTACGGTATGTAATTTACTTATTTTCATATTAAAGTACGATGTATATGGATTTTATAATTTGATCAGTCTATTTTGGTTGAGGTTTGAATAACTTTAACGTGCTGGTTACTAGGTAATTGGTTAATAACTGGGGTTTTTCACTTACATTGCTGCTTATATTTGCGGCTAATAGCTTTAATATTGCAGCCCATTGTCAGAGCGTTCATAGGATAGATTATCCCTACTGTTAGATTACTAAGGGTTTTCTAAAATAAATTGGATTTCTGAGACAGTATGAAGCAGTTGGTATCGTATTTAGCTAAGGATGACGTCAGAAAGTTCTGTATAAGGTAGTATTGCGATGTCTAAAATAGGACAGAAAACACGTTCTGTCTTTATTTATTGCACTTTAATTCCCTTGTAAATGTTACATTTAGATGAAAACAGCCAATCCCTTTCTTTACTACTCGCATTTTTATTTATTCTCCTGCGGTAACATTCACTTCCTTGCTTAAGTGTGTTAGTGTAATTGTCTACGATTTCCTAGTACTACTTGAAAACATGTCGTCCATGACAAATCGCTATTTGGAATCGAAGACAAATATCTGAAGATACCGTTTCACACTCATCGTAAAATAGTTCCTTACGGAGTATCCTACCGTGTAACCGTATTCTGCATGACTTCTCAATATATCATTATGTTTCATATTTATTCGTCATATTTCCGTCATGTCAAGGTTATTGATACTAATATCTGATAATTCGTTTTCTGTGTCCTGTTCCTGTATTGTAAATAATTTATTTTGATCAATCAATTATCACGCATTATGAAAATGAATGAACGATTTGTTATACGCAGTAAATACAATAAACCAAATGTATGACCGATATGGCTCATTTCCTCATCGTTGTTTCAAAAATGGTTTGAGTTTGGTAATACGCGTTTTATATATACAATCAAATAGACTTCCATAAAATACTTCTTGGTATTAGACACACATTTTCCCCGAAGAAAAATTAATCATCAGCAAACTTCAGATAATATAAGGTAACATGAGACAAAGAACTTATCTAATGTTAATTCATTTTATGGGAATACGAGAAGGTTCTTGTATTTGACAAAGACTAGTCCAATTATGTGTAGATGTAAAAATATTACAATAATCATGTATAATGGTAGTTCTCAACAAAATGCCTAAACATATTGCATACAATTAATAATATTGGTTACCTTGTTTAACTGAGACTCTAATAGTAAATTTCAATATTGTAACAAAATTTTAAGTTAACATGGGGACATGAAAAAAAAACTTTTAAATGCCGAGCATAGCGTCTTTTGCCAGTCAGCTTTCTGCTGAAATGTGGCAGGCGTATATATGTCTCGATCTGGATTTGAACCAGGATCGCCAGATCAGAAGCTATGCACAAAAATCACTGATAAAAAGTACAGTAATCTATCGCATGACATAATGAGACATTTTACCGCGCATGTATTTATACACCAGTGGATTGTTTGCATTACTGATGGTGCTTCTATGACCTTCTATCGTTACTATATATAGCATGACATAGACACATTGATCCATAAAGGGCTGATATACAACTTGATAATAAAGCTTCAGTTTCTGCTTACTCATGTTTTATAATAACTATTATTTCCCACATGCTAATTTTAATCCCGAATATATTGCTAACTGGAAAGTTCAAATCAGTACACATGTATGATACATGATCTATTGTTTTGTTTAAACTATAAATTCCACAAGAACTTACACAATACGATCGAAATGAACCACACATATTGGATGAAAATTCACCTTAGCTTTGTCGTTTCGCTGCTGATACTTCAAGATTGTATCACTTGTATGTGTTTATACCTTAACAAACAAACGAAGATGCAATGATACATTTTTGTAAGTGTTGCTAAATGCATTTCTCATTTATTGTCTCATATATAATATCTAGTGTTTTTGATCGACTATACAGCTCGTTTCTTACCGAATGAAGAACTGAATCAGAATGATTCAGTAAATAATCCTAAGCTTATAACAAATGTTGAGTAAAACAGAAAACGCCAGTAACGCTATTATAACATTTGCAACTACACACGCACATAAAAAGGTCGAGAGTAAGTCCGCATTTGCTAGCTATAAAGTAAAAGTGAAGAAATCTGTTTACACAGCTAGCCAATATTGTGTGATGGGGTAATTGTAATTTATTATACACAGCTTCCTTTGATGGTATCTTTTCCACATATGACAATATACCATTAGTATTTTACTGATTGTACCATGGCTGTTTATGGTTGATTACTAGAATTAGTTATATGTCTGTTAACGATCAACATTACTTTCCCAGTAAGTCAATAATGTTTAGTACCTCAGCTAGTTTCCCGATTAGTAGCTTTCCTCGGTTAGTCAAAGGCAAAGGGTCATTCGAATAGTTTTAACTATTCTTCAAAGATTAATGGTTCTGTTGTTGTATCGTTCCAACGTTTTGTCGTTTACTACTGTTTCTCTTTTGATCGTGTACATGTCTAACTCCAGTTAGAATTGCATAATCTTGGTCTAATTTTTCAGTTGCACCATAAATCAATGTCTTACTTCTGTTGTATGCAAACATCAATTAAGGTAAATTGTTCCATTATCTCAACCACAAACACAACCAGTAAGTCTTTTTTCGTGTATTAGATTGACGAGTCAACTGAGTTAATCATTAATAGATACGTGTAATTCCCTTCTAGTCTAATTGCCTGATGAAGTCGTATCGAGCTATCATTGTTCACGTATTAATACTATACTGCAAGTGAGTGCAATTATGTGAGTACCGATAGTTTTGCTACAATACGTCCCATTACCTTATTACATGTAGCTCCTCAGTCAATGACATGCACTTAGTTTGCGGCTTGAAAAATCGCATACACATACGGTATGTCATGGAAATCCTAATAGTATGGATCAGAAATGAGATGTTTGAAAGTTCCCACACATTAATTTTATCACCACTCGGGAAACGATAATCTGCTATTGTTACTAGACAATGTATATGGTATGACCTCGACACATTTCGATACTATGGTATATGACTTGGCATTAATGCTTATTTCTACTGGTATTTATCTAAAAGGATCTACAAAGGTTTCCCCAGTATATAACATATTAATAGATATTTTTGTAAAAGTCAACACAATAGTGTGAAACTTGACCACGTGGTTAGTTAGTGGTACATATTGATATGTACGCGGGTAAAGGTTAATGTGACAGTATTCATTAGCTGCTAGTAACTGTATGTAATGTCGGATAAGTGAACTAAGTCTGATGGTTAGTTAGTCAATGCATGACCATATAAGGGCATTAACTGTCTACCAAATCAATGTGTCATTTACTTCCATCTTCAAACAATTACATAGTACAGCTCCCTGATTGCTCTTTTGTCTAGTAGCCATCATTTGCTAGTATGTGCATCTTATCGTTAGACAGATGATAGGGCAATCATTTTGTCTAGTTAGAAGATTTGAAAATTACACAATGCATTTATTTACTAAATTACAAAAGTGTAAATGACTGATGTAAGAGAACGTGCAGCGTGGCATTCATTATCTATGGTCGAAAGTTCGATAAATCCATCTGTCCAGGTGACAATTGTGTCCGAATATAAAGTCTCTAATTCGAATATTCTTTTCTCTCACTTTTAAATCTAAATTGGTATAGGGATGAAACTATTATTGTTGATAAACTTTTTTGTATTATTAACCGCTTTGATATGGCGTTATGATTTTAATGTGTTTAATGTGGCTTCTAGTTATTTATCCACCTGTTTTAAAAACGTCTGGGCTTTCTGAAGTCAATTAATTTGTGTTCTTTGTTTGTGACCTATTAATTCATCCATTTTTGTCGAGCCCGCTGGCGGTGAGCTCGATATAGTTGTCACAATGGCTGTTCAGTGTATGTGCGTGCGTCCGTCCGATTTTGTCCGGGCTGTTCCTTCATCATTCAATGGGTGATTTTGAAATACATTGGCACAAATGTTCCCCGTGTTGAGGCGGCGTGTCGCGCCCAAGACCAGTACCCCTAGCTTGAAGGTCAAGGTCACCTTTTGGGGTCAAAGGTCCAAAATAGGCATAATACTGCTTGTCCGGACCATATTTTCTTCATTTGTTGGGTGATTTTGAAATACATTGGCACAAATGTTCCCCGTGTTGAGGCGGCGTGTCACGCCCAAGACCAGTACCCCTAGCTTGAAGGTCAAGGTCACTCTTGGAGGTCAAAGGTCCAAAATGGGCATAACACTGCTTGTCCGGACCATATCTTCTTCATTTGTTGGGTGATTTTGAAATACATTGGCACAAATGTTCCCTGTGTTGAGGCGGCGTGTCGCGCCCAAGACCAGTACCCCTAGCTTGAAGGTCAAGGTCACTATTGGAGGTCAAAGGTCCAAAATGGGCATAATACTGCTTGTCCGGCATTTGTAGGGGGTTTTTGAAATGCATTGGCACAAATGTTCCCCGTGTTGAGGCGGCGTGTCACGCCCAAGACCACTATCCCTAGCTTAAAGGTCAAGGTCACTCTTGGAGGTCAAACGTCCAAAATGGGCATAATACTGCTTGTCCGGACCATTTGTTCTTCATTTGTTGGGTTTTTAAAATAACTTGGCATAATCGTTAAATACCATGAGGCGATGTGCAGTGCGCAAGATCCAGGTCTCTAGCTCAAAGGTCAAGGTCACACTTAAAAGTCAAACATCAAAAATGACCATTATAGACCTTGTCCGGGCTGCATCTCACTCATACATTGACACATTTTTAAATAATTTGGCGAATTCGTTAAACACCATGAGGCGGTGTGCAGTTCATAAGATACAGGTATCTAGCTCAAAGTTCAAGGTCACACTCAGAGGTCAAACTTCACAAATTACCATTATAGGCCTTGTCCGGGCTGTATCTCACTCATGCATTAACCAATCTTTTTTATATTTGGCATGAATGTTCACCTTCATGAGACAGAGGTTCATGACAGACCCCAAGGTTCATATCTCAAAGTCAAGGCCACAGTTGAAGGTCAAATTGAAGCTTGTCCAGGCCATAACTTTGTCGTGAATTGACCAATCTGTCTTACATTTGGCATGAATAAGCTGGAGTGTCATGCTCAACCCTCAACTATCAAAGGTCAAGGTCACAGTTGCAGGTCAAATTTCTAAAGAAGCTTGTCTTGACCATAATTTTGTCATGCATTGACCAATCTTGCTTGAAATTGCCATGGATGTCAACTTCTATTAATCAGAGTGACATGAGCAACCCCTGGTTCTTTTCTCAAAGGTCAAGGTAACAGTTAGAGGTCAAAGGTCAAATCTAAGTTTGTTGGTATAATTTATTCTTTAGGCATGCTGGCATTAGATGTAATTTAGTACATTTAAGTCAGTGCATTTTTTGAATGTGCACCAAGGCTCGACATAATTTGCCCGAGGGCACAAATTTCTAGTTTAACAAAGAGTACATGTACTACTGCGTGTACCTACTAGAGTCCATGTCCTAATTCTACTTTTATAGCGAATATTGTATCATATTTACGCCAGTCAGCCCGTACTGTTATAGTGTAATATTTCTCACTTGCCAAATTCCTACAGGAAGATATAAGTCTCTCAGACAAATTGCGTATATTATTGTCTGTGACAGCAGCGTATCAGTAGCTTCATATGTTTGTTAAATTAGATGTACCTAGATTAGTGTTACTGTCTCATTGTGTAACTCCCTCATGACCGAATCAAATTGTCTGGCTCTAGATATGTCAAAATCCTTTTGTAGTTTGTGCTATATTATTTAGATTAATGTAAAATATATAAATGAACAGTATATGTATAAAATGTGTAGGGTACCTCATTGGCTGGATGGCCATGGTAGCTGACGTGAGGTTTCTTACACATATTTGCATTTAAATCTAACGTACCAGTTTTGCTACCCACATAGTCTATAACTGATATGGTGCGACACTGGATACATGTACGTTCATAGTTCATAGATCGGTCACAGTTCGCTATAGAATCAAACACTTTCGGTTACTGCAGATGGTGTCATATTGTTCGTACTTTTGCAGAAAATTCTGATGGTGCAATGCAAATACTATTTTCCAGAATTCCACTAACAATAATGTATGGGTTATTACTTATGGATGTCTGTATTTACGTAATGTCTTATTTTAAATGTCAAACATATACCAAAACTTTCAAACGTCTCTGTCGAAAATAATGCTTACTCGGTATTACTGGGACACGCGTCATTTCCAATGACATGCCTAGCAGAAGGGAATATCAAATACTGAAGAAACTGATATCATTCAATGTCATATGGTTTTGCTGAAATATGTTTTCACTTGTATAACAGATTCGCATTATTCGCAGTGTCCTTTTGTCAAAACTCACATTTAAGCGCAATGTCGACTTCACTAAAAAGCAAAAGTTGATTTTCAATTTGAGTCGCATATATTTTAGCATTACTTAGACTTGCCATTTAGAAAAGCTAAAACTCTGATTCGCATTGCTAGAGCTGACATGTATTATTTGAAAGTACCATTGATAACTAATATAGACTGAAAATAAATGTCATTCTGAGAATTATGAACAATGTCCAAATCTTATGAATCATTATTACTATAGAAAATATTTACAATCATGTTTTCGATTTTTTTTGTTCGAATGAATGAGTTTTGTTTAACATATACTCCTTCCGAGATATTGGTAATGGATTTTTCTCCACACTTGCACTAGTTGTCAGTTGTTTGTGGATGAACAAATATAAATAAAACTGGTTGTTTATCACGTATATAAGTCAAATGACCGTACCAACATACACTGCCCTCCAAAAGATCTTCTAAAATTATAAACATATTCGATTAATCTACATTGACAAACATAAGGTTAATTTCATGTTCTCTTCCAAACCATGTAATGTTGCATTTTTATCATTTTCTTATTGATAATACCCCCGCAAACAAAGTTTGAAGGGGGTATACTGGAGTCACCATGTTGGTCTGTCGGTCTGTTGGTCTGTTGGTCTGTTGGTCTGTCGTTACGTTAGCATCGTGTCCGCTCTGTAACTTTGTCATTTCTTACTGGATTTTAAAATTGCTTGGTGCAAATGTTCACCACATCAAGACGGTGTGTCATGCCCAAGACCCAGGTCCCTATCTCAAAGGTCAAGGTCACACTTAGAGGTCAAAGGTTATATAGTCATGCAAATCGTGTCTGCTCTGTAACTTTGTCATTTATTACTGGATTTTAAAATTGCTTAGTACAAATGTTCACCACATCAAGACGGTGTGTCATGCGCAAGACATAGGTCTCTATCTCAAAGGTCAAGGTAACACTTACAGGTCAAAGGTTATATAGTCATGCAAAGCGTGTCCGCTCTGTAACTTTGTCATACTTACTGGATTTTAAAATTGCTTGGGACAAATGTTCACCACATCAAGACGGTGTCATGCCCAAGACCCAGGTCCCTATCTCAAAGGTCAAGGTCACACTTAGAGGTCAAAGGTTATATAGTCATGCAAATCGTGTCCGCTCTGTAACTTTGTCATTTATTACTGGATTTTAAAATTGCTTAGTACAAATGTTCACCACATCAAGACGGTGTGTCATACGCAAGACCCGGGTCCCTATCTCAAAGATCAAGGTAACACTTACAGGTCAAAGGTTATATAGTCATGCAAATCGTGTCTGCTCTTTAACTTTGTCATTTCTTACTGGATTTTAAAATTGCTTGGTACAAATGTTCACCACATCAAGACGGTGTGTCATGCGCAAGACCCAGGTCCCTATCTCAAAGGTCAAGGTCACACTTAGAGGTCAAAGGTTATATAGTCATGCAAATCGTGTCCGCTCTGTAACTTTGTCATTTCTTACTGGATTTTAAAATTGCTTGGTACAAAGTCATGAAATTTCAATCATGGTGTTTTTCAATCTGTATAGCAGCAGATTTCCATCATATGTATTGTTTAGACTATAATTTTAAATAATATATCTGTGTCAAGGCGGTGCTGCGGGGGTATGATTCATCACTCCTGTGATAGCTCTAGTTTGACACTGCATTTTTCTGAAATAAAACATATAAAGTTTGGCGATTGTCAATTCAAGAAAATAATATAATTTAAGGAGTGTGAAGGAACTTTTGGAGGTCAGTGTATCTTCGATCACGATGACATACATCGAAACAAATATCGTTATATTACCGTACAGAGCTATATTCATAAAACTGCCCACCTAGAATAAAAACAAATGTGTAGAATCAATTGTCTGTTTTCACAGTTAGCCAATATTGTTAGATGAGATAATTGTAACTTTTGTACACAGAATATAGCATCATGGTTTAGTTTCCTGATTTGGTAATATATAATAGGTTCAACTCCAATAGTTTTATGTTTGTTCCATCACCATTTGCTTCATGTGTTGCCTACTACATTTAGTATACAACTTATATCTTTTTTAACAATAAATGTTGAAAACATTTCTAGGTCAATTTTTTATGCGTTTTTAAAAAAAAAAAGATTATATTAACCAGAAATTCAATTCAATGCTTAACTTATCATTATTGTCAAATATCAACATTAACGGTCTTGTGTTTGCGTATTTCCTATATGTCGTCTACTATTCTTTCATTATTCAACGTGTAAGTTTAACATTTTCCAGTTTGAACTACAACCAAGATATTTTCTAGATAATATTAATCAGTTTGTATTGCCCATTAAATGCTGACAGACTGAGAAATTATTACCTCCTTATTTGACTTTTGATGTACTTGAATTAATGTGTTGTATAATCGTATAGGTTCTGTCTAGTTCTACTTGAATATTTATAGTATACGTGGACTGAACATTTAGGTCAATATGTCACTAGGTACGTTAAAAAGCAAGTATGTTGGTCAAACAAATTCAAGTTCGTGTCATTTTTAAAATGGCTTGTGTATAAAGCAACGGAAACGCGCCACGTTGTTTCATCGTCCGTATTTGAAACAAAAACAATTAAGCTATGGTATAGGAACACTCGGGAATTTTAATTAGCTTGTTTTCGAGGAATGTACAGTTGTCTTACTTTAATATTTAGTAAGTTAAGCGCCAATAGCGGAAAGCAATAGATAAGTTTTGTGCTGTTGTGCTGTTGTGCTGCTATGCTGTTATGCTGCTATGCTGTTGTGTTGCTATGCTGTTGTGTTGCTATGCTGTTGTGCTTTGTGATATGATCGTACCGTTTACCAATACAAGCACGACATATCATGTACCAAGTGCACAATTGTGTGATATGATGTGCAGTTGGCTGAACGGGCTCCTGTCCTCAGGGTGGAGGCACATATATAAATGCTTGTCATATTTTAGTAGAAATAAGCCAATAAAGGTTATGCTCGTCATGTCTGAATGCTGACCTCTTTCAACTGGTACCTTACCTTTTACACATAGTGTTACATAGTTGATTAATCTATTCTTCTGATACATATTGGTGACAGCGTATTGCTATATATCTCAGTTTACCTACAAACATTAGTGTTGAACCAGTTGACAACTAGATTTGTACAAACGGTTTTCAATCCCAATGATGGTATGTTGTTGTCAGAGACATACTTGTTGTAGTTGATGACCACATTGTGATAAAACCTTTACACTGTTCTGTTGTAGCCAAATATCAATTAAGGTCAATCGTTACATTATCTCAACATCGAACATAATCGTTAAATCTTGTTTAAGGTGCAGAATTGACTAGTAAATTGATTTGGTGTATAACTCACTTCTTCTGTGTTTGTCTCTTTTTGTGGTATTGGGCTACCGATGTAAGTGAATAAGTGCATTAATTTGATTTGATGCAATTGTGAGAGTTCCTTAATCTGCTATTGTTACTAAAAATGGTATGACCTTGAAATTTGTAAACGATATGTAAACGATTCTACAACAATGCATGAATTTCTACTCCATTGTATCTAAAATGATTCTCTCCCGTTCTCACAGGTTAATTGATAGTTCTCTAATTCTTAGAAATAATGATTCACCTGACCACGTGGTTCGTTAGTGGTACATATATAATTGTAGTGTCTGTACGGGCGTATGCGTTAATGTGACAGTAATCATTAGCTGCAAGTAACTGTATATAATACCAGGTAAGTGAACTCTTTGTTGTGTTAGTTAGTCAATACATGACTATATAGGGACTATATAGGGACACTATAGATGTCTACCAAATCAATGTGTTATTTACTTCTATCTTTTACAATTGCCTAGTCCATCTCATTGATTGCTTATTTGTCTACTAGCCACCCTTTACTAGTGTGCGTCCTTTCGTTATACTGGGGCCTTTTTCACCAACGTTTAAAAAGTCTTAAACAACAACTTAGACTTTACATCGTCAAATGTTCTATTCGCTCTCAAGTTGTTATAAATGTACCGATTTTAATATGAATTGGTTAACATGCTCTGTGGGTAACAACCAATAGCCCAATAAAATTGGAATTGCACAATACAATTATTCACTAAAATGCACAAATGCAATAGACGGATGTAAGAGTACGCGCAGTGTGGTCATCATCCCCTGTGGTAGAGAGTTTGAGAAGTCATCCTTTTTGAACACTTCGTCGGGTGCCTTTCATGAAAATAGTCAGGACAACAATTGTGTCCGAATACAGTGTATTATAATACTCTTTCCTTTTCTCTCTTACCTTAACATCTAATAAATCTAAATTGATATATGGATGAAACTATTACACTTAACCGAATTTCTAATTGGCCACCGTAAAAATATTATATCATCTGCTATATTATATCAATAAATCTTAGGCTGTGTTATTTGTTGATTCCACGCGCTGGCGTATTCATGTACAAAATCATCCATGTGTAACGGTTGGTGCGAACTTGCTTTTTGCACGTTGGCCTCGTGCACGGCTTGGAATAGTATTGTACTTGGTATGAATGTGTTCCCTATTGATTGGCTTTTCTTAAAAACACTACAATTTGTGAGAATGGGCCATGTGAAACGCGCTCATGACGTCAGATGCATGCATACATTGAACGAATTTCTGCTTGGTCACATGTTTTTTATAAATTAGTTTTTTAAAAAATGCTTTTAGAAGAATACAAATAATCGAAACCCCGATACTGTTCAATTTTATTGATAAAAATATGTTTCTTGTAGTATTTCCTGCGTTGTTATAAATATCGCAGTTTTCAACATAATGTCTGGATTTTGGTGTTGGTACTCGTCATTCTGACAGCTTCAGCACGCCCCACATTACTAATTCTCGCCAGTATTAATAGTTTTCATTAAGGCCAATTGGCAGAGAATACATTCGGTCTAATTTCAAAAATAAAAAATATCGGGCACGTAAACTACGTGCACAAAGGCCATTTTGCACTTCCCGTTCCGCATGGAGGATGTTTTACGTAGATGGGTATTTTATTTCTTGAAATCGATAGATAAGTGCATGAAAAGAAAATAACCACACTTGAGAAATATTGATTGAATATATCGCATAATATAATAATTCATTCAGTGGCCAATTGAAATTCGGTTAAGTGTATTCTCAATAAACGATTTTTTATCATTAACCCCTTAATATTGCGTTATGATTTCAATGCGTTTTTTTCCATTAGCTTCCAGTTATGTATCCACCTGTTTTAAAAACGTCTGGTCTGTCTGTAGTCTATTCATTAGTGTTCTTTGTTAACGACCCATACCACCCTCGCTATGTTAACAAACAATACTGATAGGCCAGCAGAATGACTCGAACCTAGGGAACTATTCTGATGTTATAATTATTCTATTTTAAAGCGAATAGTGTGTAATATTTGCGCCAATCAGCCCTAACTGGTATAGTTTTTTTTAATTTCTCTGTTGTTATATTCCTAGAAGACGATAATAGTCTCTTAGACCGATTACGTATAGTATTGTCTGTGACCGAAGCGTATCAGTAGCTTCAAATGTTTGTTATATTAATTCAACCTAGACTATTGCTAACTGTCTCGTCGTCTTATTCCCTCGTGGCAAAATGGAATTGTCTGGCTCTAGATGTGTCGAATTCGTCTTTTAAGAAGAAAGTAGTTTGGTATATAGTATTTTGATTAACATGAAATATACAAATACGTTTTGTACAAAGACTCATGTAGAAAGTTGGTAGTGAATTTTCGGATTTCAATTTGTAATTAACTAATTTTCATATCAAATTATGATTGATATGGATTTTATAATTTGCTTAGTCTATTTTGGTCGATGTTTAAATAACTTTAATTTGCTGGTTACTTGTTAATTGGTTGATAACTGTTATTTCTTTCCCTAATTTGCTGCTAATATTTGCTTCTAATAGCTTAAATAGTATAGCCTATTGTTTGAACGTTTATTGGATTAATTTTCCCTACTGTTACATAACTAATGTTGTTCTACAATAAATTGGTTTTCGGAGACAGTTTCGAGCAGTTTGGGGTCGTATTTAGCTAAAGATGACGTCATAACCTTCTGTATGAGGTAGTAGTTGGATGTCTCTAATAGGAGAGAAAATACGTTCTCTCTCTATTTATTGCACTTTAATTCCGTTGCAAATGTTACATTTAGATGAAAACAGCCAATCCCTTTCTTTACTACCCGAACTTTTATTTATTCTCCTATGGTAACATTTACGTCCTCGCTTAAGTGTGTTTGTGTAATTGTCTACGATTTCCTAGTACTACTTGAAAACTTGTCTACCATGACAAATCATTATATAGAATCTAAGACAAATATCTGAACATACCAATTCATCACGCATAGTTATATAGTTCCTTAAGGAGTATCCACCTTGTGTAATCGTATCCTGTATGATGTCTCAATACATGTATATCACTATGTTTCATAGTTCTTTATCATAGTTCCTTCTTATCAAGATTACTAAATACTTACGGTTATTCATTTTCTGTTCCTTGTTCCAGTATTTTAAATAATTTTATTTCGATCAATCGTTTTATCTTACAAGAGATTGAACTATTTGTTATATACAGCAAAACCAAATACATGACCACTGTAGGTTATTTGTTCGATAAGTTTTGTTTATTATCTCACCAATGTTGAAGTCTTATGACTTGGTAATATGCGTTTTGTATATACAATTAAATTTCTTTCCATAAAAATACTTTGTGGTATTAGTAATTTTCCCAGAAGAAAGCTTAATCATGAGCATTAGATAAATTCAAGTAATGGAAAAAAAACACTTGTCATCAGTCGTAATGTTCATTCATTTTATGGGAATACGAGACGGCGCAAAGATTTGTCAACATTTTTTCCAAGAACCAGCAATTCTGTGTAGACATCACAAAACACATACGACTATACATCATATTAATTCCATTAGATAAAGAGGGAAGTAAAGTGGCAATAATACTACTCTAGTCTGTCGGCAAACTAACAAGTACTCGTATTTAAGGGTAACACCTAAACATGTCATTTCAACCAAAAAGACAACCAAGATTTACCATCAAGTGGCACGCACGAACCAAATAATGCTAAACTATGTGATACTATTGCAAAGCTTTAAGTTATCAAAATAAAGATGAGAAAAAGTCGCAGTGACGAATGTTCACATAAAATGAGACAATGTCAGCCAGATACTTTAAAAACATGGCGAAATGAAACATTCTTAAATAACAGTAATTTACCACACGACACGATGAGTTGAATGACATTTACGCGTACGTATTCATACACCAGTGCATTGTTCGCATTATGGATCGTGCTTCCATAACCTTTTATCGTTACTATTTGCATGATTTATTAATTTTGTTTCAACTATAAATTATATTTCAACTAACACAATACGATCGAAACGAACCATACATTATTGGATGAAGATTCACCTTAGCTTTGTCGTTTCGCTGCTGATACTTCAAGATGTTATCATTAGTATGTGCTAATATCTTTACGAACACATTTCTACTCAAAGATAAAAAAATACATTTTTTTAACTATTGTGAAATTGTCCCTTTTTTCAAGTGAAATGACTATGTTTTTGGAGTATTTGGACTATACAGCACATGAAAAGATCAAGAATTAGTCCGAATTTACTGACAACAAGGTAAAAGCGAAGAAATCAATAATTTGTTTTCACAGCTTGCCAATATTGTGAGATGGGTTAATTGTAATTTATTGTACACAGCATCATTTGATTGTATCGTTTCCTCATATGGTAATATACCTTTAGGTCGTCCCCAGTATTTTACTGATTGTACCATGGCTGTTTATGGTTGATTACTAGACTTAGTTATATGCCAGTTTACGATCAACATTGCTGTTCCCTCTATATACGTAAATTCTATTTAGTACCTCTGCTTGTTTGACATTTAGAACTGTCCTCTGTCAAGTCTTTCGTATCATGAACATCAAGATAAAGATACTGTATGTTACTGGCCTATTCAACGCTACACGTACGAATCTTTTTAACTATTCTACAAACAATAATAGTTATGTCTTTGTAACATTTCAGTCTACTGCTCGTCTACTGTTCTTTCTCTTTCGATCGTTCATGTTTAACCCCAGTTAGAATAATTATTACTAACAATCTAGGTATTATTTTTTTCTCAGCTGTACCATGAACTATTGTCTTACACTAATCACTCACTTCCACCCTGATGCATGAAAGGCTATCTGAGAGGATGATCAAAGAGTGTAAAATTCGACCTGTGATTCCTGGCTTTTTGGTAACATTTATTTGGATACTTTACCCTTTACATCAAGCCTTATAATGGTGATTAATCATTCCATTGATACATAGTGTTGACAATTAAATGATAATACAATCATTTTGTACTAAGCCAGGTGAAAATAGGTTTAAAATATTTCCAATAATATTGATGGTATGCTGTCAGTAATATAGTTTTACTTGTTGTAGGACATGACCAGATTGTGATAAAATGTTCTGTTATATGCAAACATCAATTAAGGTCAATTGTTCCATTATCTCAACCACAAACACAACCAGTAAGTCTTGTTTCGTGTGTTAGATTGACGAGTCAACTGAGTTCATCATTAATGGATACATGTAATTCCCTTCTAGTTTAATAGCCTGATGTATTCGTATCGAGCTTCCAATGTACACGTTTTAATACTATGAGTGAGTGCAATTAGCTGAGTATCGATAGTTTTGATACAATACGTCCCTTTACCTTATTACAAATTAGTTATCCAATACATGACTATATAAGGACATTGACTGTCTACCAAATCAATGTGTCATTTACTTCTATCTTTAACAATTGCATAGTCCAGCTCACTGATTGCTCTTTTGTCTACTAGCCATCATTAATGCGTGTTATCGTTAGACCGATTATAGGAAATTATTTTGTCCGGTAAGAAGATTTTGGAATTGCACAATGCAATTATTTACTTAATAACAAAAGTGTATGACAGATGTTTAAGTACGTACAATGTGGTCATCAACTCCCATGGTTGAGTGTTTGAGGAATCCATCTTTTGAACATTACATCGGGTGTCTTTAGTGAAAGCATGTGTTAATTCTATTTTATTGCGAATATTGTGTAATATATACGCCAATCAGCCTTCACTGTTATAGTTTTATATTTCTCACTTGTCATATTCACACAGAAGGATATTGGTCTATCAGACAGATTACGTATATTATTCTCTATGCCAGTCTCTGACAGAAGCGTATCAGTAGCTTCATTTGTTTTGTTTTTTCATATTAGATGTACCTAAACTATTACATACTGTCTCGTTGGCTTATTCCCTCATGACAGAATGTAATTGTCTGGCTCTAGATGTGTCAAATTCCTCTTGCAAGAAGAAAGTAGTTTATTATATATTATTTTGATTACTGTGAAATAAATAAATGAAATGTATTGTAAAATGTGTATTGATGGACCCATTGGCCGCGTGGCCATGATGATGATTGCTGATTTGAAATATCTTGTACATCTTTCGCATTAAAATTCAACTAACTAGTTTTGTTTTTCGCATAGTCTATTGCTGGTGTGGAGTGATACTGAATGCGTTCATATTTCATAGTACGGTAAACGTTCACAAGGTTAGGCATAAGCGAGAGAAAGAAGACGTAAACTGCAATTCAGTATACCATTGCTAATATCACAAGCTGTTGCCAAAAATACAATGACGTCTTATTGTACCTTTGCAGAAAAGGCTGATGAAGATGACCAGTTACAATGATGCATGTACCATACGTTGTATTACTTACCAATAAACAGTAACATATGGATTATTACGTATGGATGTTTGTGTCTTATATCTTATTTTAAATATCAAACACATGCCAAAACTTTCAAACTTCTCTATTGCAAATAATGTTTTTCTCTGTTTTTACTGGAAACCGTGTCATTTCCACTGACATGCAAGACAGAAGGGAATATCAAATACTATTGAAACTGATATTTGTTAAATTGGCATTCTATGTCTTATTGTCTTTGCTGAAATATGTTTTAACTTGTATAACATATTCGCTTTATGTTTAGTGGCTTTGTGTCCAGATTCACATTTAAGCGCATTGTCGACTACAGTAAAAAGCAACATTTGAATTCCCCTTTGCATCGCAGATATTAAAGCATTACTAGGACTTGCTATTTATAAAAGCAAAAACTCAGATTCGCATTGCTTGAGCTGACATGTATTATTTGAAAGTACCATTGATAATTTCTATAGACTGAAAATTTTATTCTTAGAATTATGAGCAATATCCAAATCTTAGGAAGCGTTACTTTATTATATAAAACATTTACACTCATTTTTTTCGATTTATTATTTTTTGTTCGAATAAATGAGTGTTAAATGCATGTTTCAGTTTTGTTTTTGTTTTTTTTCTCCACATTTGGAAGAGCTGTCAGTTGTTTGCGGTTAAACGAATGTAGTACTGGTTGTTAATCACGTAAATAAATAAGGAAAATCGGTTTTGTCAACTGACCGTACATGTACGGACATATTTACCAGATCATTACTGCGACCACGATGACATACATGGAAATGAATATCATTAGCGATCTTAACCATATTCATACTACAACCTACCTAGAATAAAAACAAATGTGAAGAAATCAATTGTCTGTTGTCACAGTCAGCCAATATTGTTAGATGAGATATAATTGTAATTTTTGTACACAAAATTCAGCATCATGGTTTCGTTTCCTGATTTGGTAATATACATGTATCATTAGTTCAACTCCAATATTACTGTTTGTTCCATGCCCGCTGATCATCGTACTTTATTATTTCTTTGTGAAACTAGGTCGTCCTGCCTTTTTACCACAGGGGCTTGGGCTTTTAGTATTTCGTTATAGGGGTTATATGTTAGCTCCGTCTAGTTTTGTTATGCTATGTTGTTGCTGTTTTCTGTACTCGGCTGGTTAAGTAGAATGCTACCTTCCTGATTTCTTCTTATAATTTTTACCTACTTCAAGTAATATGACTTACATCTTTGTTAACGATAATCGTTGCCATGTCAAATTGGTTAAATTCCGTTAGATCCACACTTAAAACCTTTCTTGGTCAACTCGCGTTTTTCTAATGCAGGTTCCATACACCCGAAAACCAACCCAATGCTCAACTAAACTTTTTTGTAAATTATCAACATTAACGGTCTCGTATTTCCTATCTTGTCGTCTACTATTCTTTCTCTATTTAACGTGTATGTTTAACCTTTTCCAGTTTGAATCACAACCAAGATATTTTCTAGATCATATCAACTGTTACACCCACACACATTAGGCGTAAACCAAGTTATATCAATTTCTAGGGATAATGTCCTGACAGTGCAAAAAATAAATGCTGACAGACTGGGAAATTATTACCTCTTTACATGACACTTTAAGTACTGGAATTAATTTGTTGTATAATCGTATAGGTTGTGTCTAGTTATACTTGAATATTTAGTATAAGTCGACTGTACATTGAGGTCAATATGTCACTAGGTCGGTTAAAGGGCAAATCTGTTCAACAAACCAATTTAAGAACGACTGGTGTTTGATGCAATAGGAACGCGCCATGTTGTTTCATCGTCCGTATTTGGAACATAGTTTAGCTATGGTAAAGGAAAGTTTAATCAGTTTGTTTTCTTCTGATATATTCCTCTTTCGGGTAAGATCATTTCCAAAACCAGCCTTTGAGAGGAATGTACATTTTTCTTGCTGTAATTTAAGGAAGTTTAATGTTATACATTTGTGTACTAGTATTTAAGAAATTAAGCGCCAATAGCTGAACATGATGTCCAAACTTAGCGCTTTTATGCTCCGTTTATTCTAGGATCATTTACTAAATCAAGCAAGAGATATCATGTTCAAAGTGCACACGGTCAAAGACCAATGCGTTTTGGCTGCAAATGACACTCATATATACATATATGTAGATGTATCAGTCAAGCTGACGCATGATTAAATTGTTGGATATATTGTGCTGTTGGTAGAACGGGCACCTGTTTGAATGTAGACGTTTTAAAACTGACACCTTGCCTTTTACATCCAGCTTTGGCTGCGTTATATAGTTACATTCCCTTGGTACATATTGATGGTAGCGTATTTAATCACAGTTTACCAACAAACATTAATACTGAACCAGGTGACAACTGAATAAGTACAAACAGTTTCCAACCCCATTGATGCAGTGTGGGGAATCACGTGACTAAAATGGTACGCAGCACTATGAAATAGATCGCGAAAGTCTGGATATTTGGATAGTTTTTCGATTCTTAGTAAGTACTCCTTGATTATGTTTACTAGTTATATAGTGCAGGCTATGCGAAATTTAACGCGCTTTCTAATGGTACACGTGTCATTCCTGTACTCTCTCTGGTTTCTGAGATACCTTCGAGGTTTTAAGGCGAACCAGGGACATATTTTGCCAATATTTTTAGATAAATAACACAAAAACCGTGTTTAATGGGAATATATTAGACCATGTTCAGGTGTCAGTACTTTATTGTATTCGGAAAAGAGTTTTTGTAGAAAACCAGTTACTCTTCCATACTTTATTGGTATTTTAATGCGTTATTTTGCTAAAAATGACAATTTATTGAAATGGTTCACTCCACGGAACAACAATGTTGTGATACAAACCACGGATCATTTTAAACTTGTATTTTAGAGCAAGTAACTTTTTTTCTCCATCATCGTTTTTTGTTTAGTATATTTTATTATGCTTATTTTTAGTTGCCTAATAATATTTTTCATCTATTCTTTTACAGAAATAACAGGATCAAAGAAACATGGTGCAGAGAGAATTGGAATCGAAACTGATCTGAATCAATTGAAGGAACTAGAATGAGTCGTGTTATAGTACAAAATATAAAAAATGTTACGATTTTGTATTCTGTATTGACCATTACATCAAATTAAAGGATTTTTCCAAAAATGTAAACGTTGTCATTTCGATCAGAACAGATAAACCTAATTTGAGCTACAATTAAATGCGACACTGATATAAGTTGTCCTTTACCAGGATAATATTTCATTTGTATACAATGTATATGGTCTTGAATATCAACATAATGTCGACATTTTGGGTAAAAATGTCTAAGATCGGGCAAGTATTAATGAACTTATATCGATACCAAGTCATTAATTCTTTAAATGAATGCCACAGGGTGTATCGGTTAATTAAAACATATAATGGACTTTCAATTCTAAATTATGTAAAATAGGTAGCAAGGGTCTGCAACACCACTGCAACAAAACAAGGCGATGCGACTTCTTCGAATTTCGCATAATGCTGTTTCATGCTAATTAATGTGTGACTTTCATTTTCTGGAGTTATGTCTTTGTTGCGCAGTATTTTTTTAAACACGTATTTGTCGACTTTTATTACTTACCCTCTCCAGTAGCTCAGTGGATGCGTTGCCCGGTGACACTGGCTCAAATCCGAGTGGAGGCAATCGCATGCATGTCATATTTTAGCAGAAAGGTAACGGACAAATGCTCGACATTTTTGCTACCAAAACAATTAATTCATTTTTATCTGTGTCATATGAATTTAAAAACTCATTTTGGCTTCCTTTTGAAAAATAAACTCCACTCCCACTATCGAGTTTTTAAATCGTTAGACCAGAGACCCGTGAGTTGTACATTGTTTCTGACACCATTTGCTCTGTCATACATTGAAGAGTTGTTCATAATGTTCTACTTCAGTATTAAATTTGTCTTCGACTAGATTTATTTGTGATGTTGCATTATCAACTGTTTTACATGTATACTGATATAATAAATGCTATCGAAGACTCATTTTGATTTTGTCAATATAAATGTTTGTTTTCTGGTTAATATCTTTGTGAGTATTTCGACATTGAACTATATTTTCGGCTGCCATTTTAATGCGATTACACAGCAGATACATTAACTATTAGTTCGTTGATACTTGTTCAGATGGGCATTGTATACCTTTATGTACGCTCATAATCACAAATGAAGAGAGAAAAAAACATTACATCGCCATTTTTTCTTTTTTCTTATCGAATTAGATAGTGCATCAAATCAACTATCTAATAAGGAAGAGCGATGGTCGATTATATAAGTACAACATGCCAATGAAGTAAATGGACAACAAACTATTATAGATGGGCGTTGCACTTAATAATAAAAATCAAAACAGCACAGTGATTGTGGAAAAAAATTAAAATACACAATTGCAATGAAATAACACTAAAATCACATGTAAATTACCGTCCTGCATGGATTAATGTAAAATTATATTGGATTCCATTCCCGTCCAACTATACAATCTTCAAACTACACGAATATAAGCTATGTCTCTGCTTGATTAGATAGTACATTGCACTGTTTTAAGATTCATTCCACATTCGTTCTGGTGATAGTGTGTCTAAATTTTCTTTTATTTTAGTTGGCCCGTGACGTGTTCCCTTTATTCGTCTGAGCCTAGCTTCTCGACATCGTCTTGCTGTAACTTCTGTATAAGAATAAAGGAAACCTAATTAAACAACTGAAAACAATTGTAATCAATCAGTATTCTGAACCAAGGTTCCAAAATGCGGACCAAATTTTGTTCTAAAATGTACAAGACTGGTTTAAAGCTGATCCGTGGTTAGTATCACAAATATGTTATTCCGTGGAGAGTATCATTTCAATAATTTGACATTTTTACAAAAAATCCCTTAAAATCACCAATAAAGGACGTTATCAGGCACTGTATTTCAACGAGAAGCCTTTTCCGAATACAATAAAGCACATGCACCTGACCGTGGCATAATAAATTGCCTTTAAATACAGTTTTTGTGTAGTTTATACACAGTAATGTAGACTTGTTGACAAAATATTCCACTGGTTCGCATTAAAACCTCGAAGGTATCTCAGAAACCAGAGAGAGTACAGGAATGACACGTGTACCATTAGAAAGCGCGTTAAATTTCGCATAGCCTGCACTATATAACTAGTAAACATAATCAAGGAGTACTTACCAAGAATCGAAAAACTATCCAAATATCCAGATTTTCGCGATCTATTTCATAGTGCTGCGTACCATTTTAGTCACGTGATTCCCCACACTGTGATGGTATAATGTTGTCTTGTCAGAAACATATTTGCTGTCGTTGATGACCACATTATGATAAAACATTTTCTCTGCTGTGTTGTATCCAAGCATCAATTAGGTCATTCTCAGCATGATTAAGTCGTGTTTAGGTATTTGATTGACGAGTCAACTGATTTGATTGACAATTCCCTTTTATCTCTCAATTATATCGCTAGTTGTGATATTGGGCTACCGATGTAAGTGGATTAGTGTATTCATTTGATGCGATTGTGTGAGTACCGCTTGTCTGGACACAATGCACACATCCCATTATCGTATCAGCTACTTAACCAATGTGGTGCACTTAGTTGGTGACTGAAACAATTACTTAGATTTATGTTATTGAAATTTCCTAAACAAAGGAGTTCTAAATTTTAGACAAGGCAAACATCGAGACTCTTATAGGTATAGACTTCGAGTGTACACGAAAATCGGGGTTCCAACACACCACAGACGAAATATTGATGGGTAATATAGTCCATGTCCTTATTCTATTTTATATCGAATCTTGTGTAATAGTTACGCTAATTAGCACTCACTTTTGTAGTTCTTATAGCTCCTTACTCGTCATATTCATAGAAGAATATATTATTCTCTCAGATAGATTACGTATATTATTGTCTGTGACAGAAACGTATCAGTAGCTTCATATGTTTGTTATATTAGATTTACGTAGACTATATCTTATTGTCTCATTGTGTTATTCCCTCATGTCAGGATGAATGTGTCTGGTTATGTGTCTAGATATGTCAATAAGGAAGTAGGAATACTATAAAGCTTTCATTACGTACCAACACGTGTTTTGTTGAGTACATTTGATTGATGTGAAATATATAAATGCACTGTATAGTGCCTCCGTACCTCAGTGATAAGTATAAATCCAGGGAGGCACTCATATACGATATTTCAACACAAAGCTGACTAGCAAATAAAGGCTATACTAGGCAGTTTTAGTAAAATAGCACAAGGATACCTCATTGGGCGAGTGGTCATGATTAACGGCTTGAAACTGCTTGCCTATCACCCAATTCATGCCCAACTAGTCAGTGTTATCATCCACATAATATGTCATAGTTGTAATGGTGTAACCTTGGATATTTGGCTCCTAACGGGGGAGGGGTGATAGCCGATTGGTCCAATGGGATCATAGTTAGCATTGCTAGGCCTGGAGAAAGTTGATTCAGAAAATGCCATTCAGGTAAAGAAAACCTTTAACAAGAGTTGTCTATACAAGTACTGTAGCACTCAAGTGACAGTGAATGTTTTGTTTACCACACGAGTACCATACATTTAAGTATTTTTTGCAGATCTTTAGGAAATAAGTTCCATATATGTATACCGAGTACGTCAGCAATTTTCTGCAAAGTTCATATTGAGGTTACGATACGGATCGTCTTATAGTAGATCTAATCTGTTATAAAGCGAATTGATACGAAATCAAAAACAACTACTACTGTTTATTCCACGTAGTGTCATATTGCACCTTTAAAGGCGAAGCTGCTGACACAAAGCAAAGATCATTTACCTCAATGACATACGCTGTATTACTCACCAATAACAATAACATGTCGGTTATTATGGCTAGATGTCTGTGTCTAATGGCTTATCTTAAATGTCAAACACCTGTCATTATTTACAAACGTCTTTATTGAAAATAATGCTTAATCGGTATATTTTCTGAGACGCGTGTCAATTTCCAATGACAAACAAGACAGAACAGAATGTCAAATGTTATAAAAACTGATCTTAAAATTATGATTCTAAATAAACTTTCGTCCTCTGCAAAACACATACTAGTACTTTGGAACAAACATTAATGTTCATCTCAATACCGGGTATCTAATTCGCAGTACAACTGCTAGACATATTTCAAAACAAAAAGCAATAGTCACTTGCATTGTAGACACTCATAACTGAGACCGATGCTTATTTACAAGTACCACTGAGAACTACAGAAAAACTTGTTTAAAGAATTATGAGTAATGTCAAAATCTTATTTTTATGTTTGATCTGATGTGTTAATAAAAAAGTTTGAAGTGTTATATTATATACTTATCTATAACTTCTGCACAATCGACTTAATTTTTACTGATGTCTAGATATACACTTGGCGGCACTTCTAACTCTACCTTTGATATAAAGTATTTCAATTTTCTTTATAACTTTTATATGAATTGTAGTGTAATTTGGCACACTTAAGACGTAAACAGCAATATTTGACACTAGTTCTGACAAATCTTCATACATACCATTTTCTAAATGGACTAATGCAACATTAGGCACATGCTTTAAACTCAGACTGGTGAAAATGTGACAGTTATCTCGTATGGTTTTCGAGATATCAAGAAAAATGAAGTGGAAGCGTTAGAAGTGCCGTTAAGTGAATATCTATCTTTCAAAGGTCATCATTTGTTGGCTTGATATTTGGTTGTATTAATGATATATTTGTTTTGTCACTAGAGGTTACCGTTTTGGCGAGGTCTTTATGGTCTTCCGGTGTCTATACCTAGGTATCTGGGTCAAATTATGAAGGAACCTTGTTTGGTCACTGAGGGTCGCAGTTAGGCACGTTTTTGTGGTAGGGTCGTTGGAGGACATTGTTTTGTCGCTCGATCGTTTTGGCATAAATTCAGTAGCCTGGTATCCAGATTTTTACAGCTTTGAATTGGTCATTTTATTTTCTCGTTAGGTTATGTGTGGGAGTAATTGTGTTGTGTATTGTATTATGTGAAGTTGTTTGTGTTTTCAGTACTCGGCTGGTTAAGTTTAGTGCTGCTTTCTCTGTCCGATTTTCTCTCTCAAATATTATTTATCCTTGACAAATGGCCACCGCTTCGAAGGAGATCTGGGCAGTTAATGTCATATGTTCAACAATGGAAAAGGTAGAGAATAATACCAAACTTTATGATCTTTCAATTTTTTGGGGGAAATTGTTTTTTTATATATTCTGCAATTAGTATGTTTACCGCTGGGCGTAATGTGATTTCAACATCTGCTTATCGAAGAGCAAGCTAATAATTCCTGGAAAATTCTATACAACCAATATAATGACACCAATTGTTTACTACGATAGTGAAGAATTATATGAAATGTTACAAAACCATGAAAGGTCACTAAATAAATGACGAACATATTGGACTTAAATGACACATGGTCTTGATGAAGAAACAATTTCTTTCATTTGTTTTACTTTACTCAAAAATTCAGAACTATCCCGTAGATTTCCCATGCAAGAATACAAACGAAACACAACCTTTTTAGATTTAATTTCAAAGAGAAATTGATTAGAAGAAATGGCAACATGTACGAACAATAAAGTTAAAAAGTACATTGAAAAGTTGACATTTTTGTAAATTATAAATCGGTTATGGAATAAATAAATTAGCTTAAAAATACATAATCTACTTCACAAATTAGTCGACACTGCAATAGCAATTTCTCCATTAGTAGTTTGAATTATTGCCTGTGTTGTTTGCGATTGTCTATATCTTCTTTACCGGCTTCTACCACTAAATTATTATCTGTATTCCCATAAGATTTCCCCCAAAGGTTTGTAGGTCCTACTATTTCTTCCGACATACAAACATAAATATGAAGGAAACATTGTATTGGGACAACAGTCAATTTGCTTTCATCAAGTGCAGAACGCTTTCGGCATTTTGAGGACAATATAAGAACCTTGTCGCAAATTATGTGTTTGCTTGATTTGCGAATACGGTCTAGTTTCCTTGATTGTATTTTTTTAGTTATTGGTTGCTGCTTATAGCAAAGTTAGAACCAATATACAAAATATTACATTTGAATGTTTAATTGGTTTCAATATTTCAAATAGTATTCAAGATTGTAGTGTGTTTTTCTTCAAAACTCTGCTCTGAAATTGGTAATTGCTTACAAAGGCACATGCTGAGCAAAAAACAGTTACATAGTAGGTGGCCACTTGTAGGTTTGACTGCACGTGCATATACAAACAAAGTATGGTGCTATGGTAAGTTTCGTGCTCTGTTGATTATGTTGAGCGATATCATCTTTGTGAAATTTGTTAATATATTTATTGTACATTGTGTATGCATGTACACGTACTGAAATCGCTTAAGCATAAATGTCAAGTGTTCTTTCTTCCACATATTCCACTTTTCATATGGTGTTGGACAGAAAGGCTACGAGCAATAGTTTTTAAAACGTTAATGGATTAGAGTAAAGTGTGACTGCAATTAATGGTTTCACAACATTGATGACACTCTCCAAGAATTACTAATCAGTGTCAAGATTGATATCATTTTAATCAGTACGCCCCAGACCAATTCATTCAAACATAGTCATACATGAATTGCAATAACCACACTTCGTTGGCTTAGGATGAAAAGGTCGTAAGTAAAAACACATTATTTTGAGAAAACAAGAAACTTGCCTCAACATTGTTTTTCAAGAAAATAGTCTCATCCATGTAAACGAAGCGCTTTCTGGTGCAGTTTCAAATATATATCGCTGGCTTAGAACCAGAAGGTCGTAACTACCAAATCGAGTTACGACCTTCTGGTTCTAAGCCATCGAAATTAGTCTTATAATAAGGCCGACCTTCTCATCCCAAGCCAGCACATTATGCTGGACAAATAGCCAAACTTGTGCATTGGTTGGATTGTTTCAATTCAATTGTGTAATGCACAAAAATTTGTAATATTGTATTGGTTAAGTTTATTCCATTAGAAGACAAATACACAAATAACTTCCCATTCTCAGATACATAAAGTAGCGTCTAACAAATGTGTTTAGGTTTTCAGTAGAAATTTAATGGCTTTGTCGGGTGTCTTATATGAGAAAATGACATTTCCCTGAGCGCGGTTTGTTACAGTTTAAATGTCAAAGTAATTTCAGATGCCGCTAATACATCCATAAAGTTGCATTAAAGGTGTGATATAGTCTGGGAACGTAGAATAAATAATTAACTTAACTTTAATACCAGCGTCTTTACCCAAGGCTGATGAAACATAAAACGAATAGAGGACATAAAAATTACCAACACACAAGAAAACCGCAAGGTTTGTCTTGCAACCTTATTACACCAGCATAGTGAGATAAAGGAAGACACGTTTTCACTGTGGTCCCTTTTCCAAGGAAGCAAAGGGGTTTAAAAATCGGACCGGGAAGGCAGCACTCATTTTAACTATGCCACCGACGACTTCCAGATTGACAGGCCATGCTCGCATGTGGTCTTTGAAAGCTGTTCTGAAAGGGTTTGGAAGTCATTGGGAACATTGGAAATGTTAGCTAGAGGCAGACTCCGGTAGAGGCCCTTTTTGTTGTTGCTCTACAAGATAGAAAGCATAACGGACAGTAAGTAAGGATAATGCTCTTTGTTTGCATTTTCTATTGCCGTGTCCTCCATGTGTGTGAATAATCCACTTTGCTTGAGGTAAAGTAAGTTAGTTAAGTGATATCACAAGAGCAATGTTTAAGGCTTACAAAGCGTTTTTTATTCAATGTTATTTGTGAAGTAAAGCAAATGAAAACCGATTTTGAATAAAACACAAAGGTTAATGGTTTGTTTTTATTGATAAACTGATTGAATAAAGTGATTATTAAATAAATGACACTGGGGTTTGTAGTGGTTAAAGATTCGTTTCTCCTCCAGTGTTGGTCTGTATTATTTCTGTTATTTTTGCTCGATTATTTCAGTTGGGTTCTGCCATCCCTATCTAATTTTTTCGATATCGTTTTGCATAAAAGATGTATTTTCGATGACAAATATTATCTTAAGCGTCTTTCAACATGTAAATACTGTGTGAACAGTCTTCAAAACATATGCAGTTGCTTTTATGATATTCAATTTGTCTATACTCTTTTAGCGTTCATTGCCTTTCAAGCATGAATGCAATAACGTCAACATGTTTCAAGGTTTCATAATTCAACTTTTATCGAATTAACCTTGCTTCTCTACGGATTAACTACTGTGTAATTCAATAACCACAAACGAAGAACACATGGAGTCTATGTACTATTATATGGTAAATAAGAAGCAAGAAATGTTCGTTTTTTAGATTGTCTTAAAATAATTACATAGATAATTACGTAAATACTGCACCCAACTTGAGTGTTGAAGCAATAGTGTAACCATTTCCCCTCGTTACATTACGTATGCGGATTTGACGAATGATGTAGAAGTAGAAGTTGACATTGAAAATAGTTCAATAATGAGTTGTTTGTCTGAATGTTTTCGTCTTGTTTTACTACACTGTTTGTTGAACAATCAATCCAGTCTATTCGATATACGACCGATAGTTGACCTAATCAATTTTCCTGGACATAATTATCAATTTATCAACCAGTACGGACTTGCTCTTAGAACAACACGCACGTAACTGACAGCTGTTCTACAGGATTCGGACACGGAAGATTATAACGGTAATACACCCTCGAACCATTCTGATACATAAATGAAATGAGGAAGTCGAACAGGAAAGGCTGGCAGCACTCAACTTAACCAGCCGAGCATAGAAAACAGCAACCGAACAACATAACAAATTTACACGGAACAATGCCAAAACATAATCTTACAAAATATGTTTTTAGACAAATTTAGTGAACACCATGCGCTGGTTACAAGGAAGATACAAGTCTATTCAGAATAGTAACCGATATATTGGATAATATATTGCGTAAACCAACTCGCAAAAATATAACCAAAAATTCGAATAGGACTGGCATCACAGACACAAACCAAAATAACACAGACCAAAACTACACGATAAAATGCCCAAACCATAAATTGACATAACAATGGAAATATTTGTCTAAAACTTGATTGATTTTGGTAAGTACCTGTAGTGTTAAAATACAGTACATGGAACCAAAACCACCAGACCTGGAGTTAAGAGTCGAATATTCTGAGACATGCTTTTGTAAACGATAGGCTGATATGTCTACATAAATATTGAATCCATACTAATGTTCAGATTTTAATTTAACGTGGGAACTGTATAGACAGACCGATTGTTATGGTACACACTATTCAAACATATTAAACGTTCAGAAGCTTCAAATAAAACTGCCAGATATATTAGTCTACCGGGATGTGAAATAATTTAAAATCAATTTAAGAATGATACAATGGAGACCCTCTGATAATTTTCCGTCTGTACTGGAAACACCAGTGTAGAAACGATTTTGCTAAAGATTCACATACGCCTTCATTCGCCGTCTTCCTTATAATAAAATTATGTATGTTGGATCTGACACATTTACAGCGCCGTAACTACACTGAGGCCAGGCGAGGCAGTTGCCTCGCCTAAAATTTGCGGACCAAACATTTTTTTTTGTTATTAATATATACATGAAATAAAATATCCCTGAATATATTTAAAATAAAATGTCTCAAATTGTCGCATGTAATAAACAATGAGGCAATTTATTCTGAGGCACTACGGTTATTTAGTATGCTGCGCCGTAACTACACTGCAGCTGCCTCGGCTAAAATTTGCACACCTAACCTTTACGTGGAAAATTCGTCTGTAAAACAAAATGTCTGAATAACAAAAAATATTACAAGCTGTGGCAAGTTATAAACAAAGAGTGCATCTTGAGGCACTAGATTTGCACCTTAATGGTAGTATACATAGTGCAACTTGAGGCACTAAATTTTCTTGATTGCTATGAATTTCTTGATGTTCCGTTTCATTACCAAAACAAGGGACCAAAGAATGTAGCAGATGAATTTGTTGTTTTAAAAGTCCCGTGGAGCATGCATTGATCCCTTAATTTACTTGCATTCAAAACGTTCAAGCTTCCCCTTAACACAAATGCGCAGCCTATGAGTTCGTAGGATATATGCTGATGAAAGGTGTCTCGAATAGAATAACGATCCTGTCGCCAATGGTTCTCTTCAGAAAATAATGCTTTTCCGAGCTGGCTTCGCCTTCACAACAGCTGTATCAGTGACTACATGTATTATCAATTAGAAAAATAGTTTCGATAAAGCTATAAGTGAATACTATCAAATACAGAATATGTTTTGGCATGGTGTTCAAATAATATAAATAATGTTTGTCTAGCTCGCTTCGCTATTCTACTTTTCTGATTATGTCAATGTTGAAAGTGTATTCGGTGGTTTAATAGCGTGCTTTCAGAAACGTTCTAGGTTAACAAATACACCGAACCACTACATGGTCATAACTAAGGGTTTCATCGGGCGCAAACGTACCCCTTTTACACTAATTTAAGTGGTCCTTGTTAGGAGTGCAAAGTTTTACATTTGTAAATAAATTCGGCTCGCTTCGCTCGCCAAATGAATTGAACACATATTTAAGAATGTCATGTAGAGAGTAGTTTGTGCTACCTGAACCTCAGATAAATCATGATCTTTTCGCTTGCCTAATAACTACTCGTTTGAAATATTATGTAGAAAACTAGTTTGCATGACATGCAACTTGGAGAAACTGTGCATTTTCTTTGGCTCGCTTTGCTTGTCACCTAACATCAATCTTTCATAAGTTCGTGTAGAGAACGAATTTATGTGGCATACAGCTCGGGGAAAAAGTGCGAGGATTGATCATACCATTCATTTAGAGAACGAGTTTGTGTTAGCTAGAGCTAAGCCTGCGTCTTTAAGGAGTAAGTTTATGCTAAAAAATATTTCATTTTTTCTGCCTCGCTTCGCTCGCCAAATACCTTATACCCATTAATAATATCATGTAGACAACGAATTTCGTGGGGGGGGGGCTCGTACAATTAGTATTTTTCTGGGTCGCTTTGCTTGCCAAATAATTTATCACCATTCAATATCATGTAGATAACGAAATATGTGGGCTGATACAAATAGTGCATTTTTTGTGGCTCGCTTCGCTCGCCAAATAATTTATGTAATATCATGTAGAAAAAACATTTTTGTGGGCTCGGCCAAATAGTGCAAAGAAATTTGTGTCAGCTTCCACAAATAGTCCCTTTTTCTGGCTCGCTTCGCTCGCAAAATACATTATAAATATTCAAAATAACATGTACAGAACGAATTTGGACGTCCCCTCCTGTAAATACCCCGTCACCCAATCAAGACCCGATTTCAACCCTTTGGACAATTCTTAGTTACGGTCCTGTCCTTCCCCAAGACTGCCTCGGCTAAAATTCGTGTCTGGGTACGGCACTGATTTATTGGTTATATGTACTTGTTTTTATTAAGTTTTATATCGACGAAATTAAAGTTATTTCCACTATTACGACAATACGATGAATATACATTTTGATATCAATCACTGTACGCCATTAAAAACCAAATGGCCAATTAAAGAATACATCAAACTTTATGTTCTAGCTTATGTAAGAACCAAAATATCGCTGGCTTAGGATAATAAAGTCGTAAGCAGTAAATCAATGTTGAGAAAATAAGAAAAAAGCTGTCCAAAAATTACCCTTTACTTATGGTAAAATACCAGTTTGGTCAACATGACAGGTTCCGATTTTCATGAAAATCGGCTAATAAGATGTGCCTTGTGGTGCTGATTGTGAATATGCATCAGTCTTATAAGGTCATAAGTAGTTACGACCTTCTATTTCCGAGCAAGCGATATGAAGATTTTGTTGACAATGAATGTAAAGTAAAATAAAACTTATAGATTCTACTGAAAATTGAAAGTGAAATTTGTTCGGTCTAATATTCCCCATATGAGGCCCACAACAGGGTCAATTAATCGGAAACTTACCATTGTATGTGTCAAGTGGTGTAAAGATTCCTGGCCTCTGGTTTCAGAGGAGATTTGGACAGTGAAAGTACTATGTACAACTATTGAAAAGGTAGATATAAACGTTGGAGAATAATGCCAAACGTTATGATCTTGCACTGTCATTAGGGGAAATTGGCCAATATGTTTTCTGAAATTAGTATGTTTACCACTGAGACTAATGGAAAATTCACCATCTACTGATCGAAGAGCAAAATAATAATTCCTTGATAACTCCATGACCACCAATATAACGACATCATAACGACGATACTTTTTCATAAAATCGCCGAGCATAGCCTTTAATTGCCAGTCAGCATTCTGTTGAAGTATGACAGGCTTAATTACGAGTGCCTCCATCCGAATTGGAACCCGACAAGTGTGCTAGCCACTGAACTACTGAGACCATAAACTACAATAGTGTTTGCCAAATGTTACAAAAGTATGACGTTTGTTAAACCAAGTAAGGTCACTAAATATATGTGGAGCATTTAACTTGAGGAAACATTTCAGAAACTATACTGTACAGTAAATGTATCAAATTTCCAATGCAAGAACACAAACGAAACATTGACTTTTTAGATTTAATTTCAAAAAGAAATTGATTAGTATGAAATGACAACAATAAAGTACAAACAATAAAGTTGGAAAGTACATTGAAAAGTGGATATTTTTGTAAATTATAAATGGATTATGGAATAAATGAATTAGCTTACAAATACATAATTTACTTTCACAAATAAGTCGACACTGCAAAAGCAATGTCTCCATTATTAATTTGAATCATTTCCGGCGTTGTTTGTGGTTACATGCATCTGCTTTTCCGACGTCACCACTGAATTATTATCTGTATTCCCATAAGATTTCCCCAAAGGTTTGTAGGTCCTACTATTTCTTCCGACATACAAACATAAATATGAAGGGAACATTGGATTCGAACAACATTGAATTTTCTTTCACCAAGTACAGAACGCTTCCGGTATTTTGAGGACAATATAAGAACCTTGTCGCAAATTATGTGTTTGCTTGATTTGCGAATACGGTCTGTCTAGTTTCATTGATTGTATTTTTCTAGTAATTGGTTGCTGCTTATAGCAACGTTAGAACCAATATACAATATTACCATGCATGTTTCATAGGATGCGTTTTCATTCGGTCGTCACTTTTCGTTATTTCTTTGTGAAATTGGGGCATGCGGGACTTGGGATTTCAATCATTTATTTTGTTTGTGTCTGGACTTTGCGCTGTGTAGTTGGGTTGTGATGTTACTGTTTTCTGTAATCGGCTGGTTAAGTTGAGTGCTGCCTTTCCTGTCCGATGTCCTCATATCTTTTTTCCATATTCCAAACAATATTCAAGTTCCTTTAATAGTGATTTGCTCTGAACCCCCAAGAAATCCAAAATTGGTAATAGCTAACAAAGGTACACACTGAGCAAAAACAATTACATAATATATGTAGGTCATGACTTTCTTGCTCGTAAACCACTTACTGCATTTATTTTAATTGCATACAGTGAGTGGCTGTTCAGTACACGTATATTCAATCAATACATTGTATTTAATCGTTGATTTCAGGTGACCACTTGAACATGTGACTGCACATGCATATACAAATCAAACTCGGTCAGAACTTATTATTTCGATGCAGTATGATGATATGTTAGTGTCATACACATTCTCACTTTCTGTTTGTCAACATCCTCGTACAACCAGCGTATTTTTCATCTGAAATATAGTCTAGGGAATTGACTAGCCACTGATTTGTGAGGATGTTTGTCAACTACAATAAAATACTACATCACAAACAGATTAGTATAAACATAATTTATTACACTGATGATTTTATTGTAAATTAGGTTCTTACAGTGTTGTCGACAGATTTACGTGGGGATATATTATTATTACATTTATTATGTAGGAAGCGGTGGCCTATCTAGAGGTAGGTGTGCGCTTCGGGGTCGATGGGTCCTGGGCTCAAACCCCGTCTGGACAATCTCTCTGAGCAAAACACACATGCTCCACTCCACAAAGGTGTAAATTGGTACCTGTGAGGACAGTGTCTTTTCATGTGCGCTACAAATCGATGTTGGCTGCCACACCACCAGGAGAGAAATAGTCTCCCCAGGGAGACACGAACGAAGGTTTCCATAAGTAGCCCAATGACCAGGGGAAGTTAAAATGTCAAAGGGTGCTTGAACGGCTTAACAGCTGAAAAGAGCCCTAGACAATTGGTAATTAACATTTGAAATTTATTTACAGGGTTTGGAAGTATTTTATGCTAAAATGTATTCGATGTTTTAGTACGTGTACTTTAAATTAGTTCAGCCAGAAACCAGTTGAATTAATCAAATGTTAATTAGTAATCACTCTAATAAAGCCGCACTAGATGTTCTTGAAACAACAATACTGCAAAGTTACATATGGATTCTTTTGCTTGTAAATTAAATAACGCGGGACTTTGTAAATTTGCAAAATCAAAGGAATTGAATCTGGAAACCCCTACTCCTGAATATCTCCGTCACATCAGATGGAATCAATAAATTTCAAACCGAGAAGAATGCCAATAGTCTCGTCTAACACAATTACGGAGTTGGATCATCCTTAACACCGGGGTCCTCTTAGGAATAGGTCTGTACAGATCGACCAGGTGACTTGTCGGATTCTCTAGCTATTAACTATCATGTTCAGCGGGACAGGTTTGGGGTTCCTTTTCGTATTTCCTATCTTTTCAGAGCATTTCGTGCTCCGTTGATTATGTTGAGCGATATAATCTCTGTGAAATTTATTGATATCTTTATTGTACATTGTGTATGCATGCACACGTACTGAAATTGCGAAGCATAAATGTGAAGTGTTCTTTCTTCCACATATTCCACTTTTCATACGAGTTATTGCTATATGGACTTTTACAAATGGTGATGGACAGAAAGGCTACGAGCAAAAGTTTTTAAAACGTTAATGGATTAGCGTACAGTGTGACCGTAATTAATGGTTTCACTATAATTAGTGTCAAGATCGATATCATTTTAATCAATACGGCCCAAACCAATCCATCCAAACATGGTCATACATGAATTGCAATAACCACACTTCGTTGGCTTAGGGTGAAAAGGTCGTAAGTACAAACACAGTATCTTGAGAAAACAAGAAACAATTGCCTCAACATAGTTTTTCAAGAAAATAGTCTCAAACATGTATAAGAAGCGCTTTCTGGTGTAATTTCAAATATATATTAGTCGTATAATAAGGCCGACCTTCTCATCCTAAGCCAGCGCATTATGCTGGACAAATAGCCAAACTTGTGCATTGGTTGGATTATTTCAATTTAATTGTGCAATGCACAAAAATTTGTAATACTGTATTGGTTTATTTCATTAGAAGACGAATACACAAATAACTTCTCATTCTCAGATACATTAAGTGGCGTCTTACAAATGTGTATAGGTTTTCAGTAGAAATTTAATGGCTTTGTCGGGTGTCTTATATGAGAAAATGACATTTCCCTGAGCGCGGTTTGTTACAGTTTAAATGTCAAAGTAATTTCAGATGCCGCTAATACATCCATAAAGTTGCATTAAAGGTGTGATATAGTCTGGGAACGTATAATAAATAATTAACTTAACTTTAATACCAGCGTCTTTACCCAAGGCTGATGAAACATGAAACGAATAGATGACATAAAATTACCAACACACAAGAAAACCACAAGGTTTGTCTCGCAACCTTATCACACCAGCCTAGTGAGATAAAGGAACACACGTTTTCACTGTGGCCCCTTTTCCAAGCAAGCAAAGGGGTATACAAAATCGGACAGGGAAGGCATCACTCAATTTAACTATGCCCCCGACGGCTTCCAGATTGACAAGCCATGTTCGCATGTTGTCTTTGGAAGCTGATCTCAAAGGTATGTGAAGTCATTGGCTTACAAATACATAATTTACTTTCACAAATAAGTCGACACTGCAATAGCAATGTCTCCATTATTAATTTGAATCATTTCCCGCGTTGTTTGTGGTTACATGCATCTGCTTTTCCGACGTCACTACTGAATTATTATCTGTATTCCCATAAGATTTCCCCCAAAGGTTTGTAGGTCCTACTATTTCTTCCGACATACAAACATAAATATGAAGGGAACATTGGATTCGAACAACATTCAATTTTCTTTCACCAAGTACAGAACGCTTCCGGTATTTTGAGGACAATATAAGAACCTTGTCGCAAATTATGTGTTTGCTTGATTTGCGAATACGGTCTGTCTAGTTTCATTGATTGTATTGTTCTGGTAATTGGTTGCTGCTTATAGCAACGTTAGAACCAATATACAATATTACCATGCATGTTTCATAGGATGCGTTTTCATTCGGTCGTCGCTTTTCGTTATTTCTTTGTGAAATTGGGGCATGCGGGACTTGGGATTTCAATCATTTATTTTGTTTGTGTCTGGACTTTGCGCTGTGTAGTTGGGTTGTGATGTTACTGTTTTCTGTAATCGGCTGGTTAAGTTGAGTGCTGCCTTTCCTGTCCGATTTCCTCATATCTTTTTTCCATATTCCAAACAATATTCAAGTTCCTTAAATAGTGATTTGCTCTGAACCCCCAAGAAATCCAAAATTGGTAATAGCTAACAAAGGTACACACTGAGCAAAAACAATTACATAATATATGTAGGTCATGACTTTCTTGCTCGTAAACCACTTACTGCATTTATTTTAATTGCATACAGTGAGTGGCTGTTCAGTACACGTATATTCAATCAATACATTGTATTTAATCGTTGATTTCAGGTGACCACTTGAACATGTGACTGCACATGCACATACAAATCAAACTCGGTCAGAACTTATTATTTCGATGCAGTATGATGATATGTTAGTGTCATACACATTCTCACTTTCTGTTTGTCAACATCCTCGTACAACCAGCGTATTTTTCATCTGAAATATAGTCTAGGGAATTGACTAGCCACTGATTTGTGAGGATGTTTGTCAACTACAATAAAATACTACATCACAAACAGATTAGTATAAACATAATTTATTACACTGATGATTTTATTGTAAATTAGGTTCTTACAGTGTTGTCGACAGATTTACGTGGGGATATATTATTATTACATTTATTATGTAGGAAGCGGTGGCCTATTTAGAGGTAGGTGTGCGCTTCGGGGTCGATGGGTCCTGGGTTTAAACCCCGTCTGGACAATTTCTCTGAGCAAAACACACATGCTCCACTCCACAAAGGTGTAAATTGGTACCTGTGAGGACAGTGTCTTTTCATGTGCGCTACAAATCGATGTTGGCTGCCACACCACCAGTAGAGAAATAGTCTCCCCAGGGAGACACGAACGAAGGTTTCCATAAGTAGCCCAATGACCAGGGGAAGTTAAAATGTCAAAGGGTGCTTGAACGGCTTAACAGCTGAAAAGAGCCCTAGACAATTGGTAATTAACATTTGAAATTTATTTACAGGGTTTGGAAGTATTTTATGCTGAAATGTATTCGATGTTTTAGTACGTGTACTTTAAATTAGTTAAGCCAGAAACCAGTTGAATTAATCAAATGTTAATTAGTAATCACTCTAATAAAGCCGCACTAGATGTTCTTGAAACAACAATACTGCAAAGTTACATATGGAATCTTTTGCTTGTAAATTAAAAAACGCGGGACTTTGTAAATTTGCAAACTCAAAGGAATTGAATCTGGAAGCCCCTACTCCTGAATATCTCCGTCACATCAGATGGAATCAATAAATTTCAAACCGAGAAGAATGCCAATGGTCTCGTCTAACACAATTACGGAGTTAGATCATCCTTTACACCGGGGTCCTCTTAGGAATAGGTCTGTACAGATCGACCAGGTGACTTGTCGGATTCTCTAGCTATTAACTATCATGTTCAGCGGGACAGATGTGGGGTTCCTTTTCGTGTTTCCTATCTTTTCAGAGCATTTCGTGCTCCGTTGATTATGTTGAGCGATATAATCTCTGTGAAATTTATTGATATCTTTATTGTACATTGTGTATGCATGCACACGTACTGAAATTGCGAAGCATAAATGTGAAGTGTTCTTTCTTCCACATATTCCACTTTTCATACGAGTTATTGCTATATGGACTTTTACAAATGGTGATGGACAGAAAGGCTACGAGCAAAAGTTTTTAAAACGTTAATGGATTAGCGTACAGTGTGACCGTAATTAATGGTTTCACTATAATTAGTGTCAAGATCGATATCATTTTAATCAATACGGCCCAAACCAATCCATCCAAACATGGTCATACATGAATTGCAATAACCACACTTCGTTGGCTTAGGGTGAAAAGGTCGTAAGTACAAACACAGTATCTTGAGAAAACAAGAAACAATTGCCTCAACATAGTTTTTCAAGAAAATAGTCTCAAACATGTATAAGAAGCGCTTTCTGGTGTAATTTCAAATATATATTAGTCGTATAATAAGGCCGACCTTCTCATCCTAAGCCAGCGCATTATGCTGGACAAATAGCCAAACTTGTGCATTGGTTGGATTATTTCAATTTAATTGTGCAATGCACAAAAATTTGTAATACTGTATTGGTTTATTTCATTAGAAGACGAATACACAAATAACTTCTCATTCTCAGATACATAAAGTGGCGTCTAACAAATGTGTATAGGTTTTCAGTAGAAATTTAATGGCTTTGTCGGGTGTCTTATATGAGAAAATGACATTTCTCTGAGCGCGGTTTGTTACAGTTTAAATGTCAAAGTAATTTCAGATGCCGCTAATACATCCATAAAGTTGCATTAAAGGTGTGATATAGTCTGGGAACGTATAATAAATAATTAACTTAACTTTAATACCAGCGTCTTTACCCAAGGCTGATGAAACATGAAACGAATAGATGACATAAAATTATCAACACACAAGAAAACCACAAGGTTTGTCTCGCAACCTTATCACACCAGCCTAGTGAGATAAAGGAACACACGTTTTCACTGTGGCCCCTTTTCCAAGCAAGCAAAGGGGTATACAAAATCGGACAGGGAAGGCATCACTCAATTTAACTATGCCCCCGACGGCTTCCAGATTGACAAGCCATGTTCGCATGTTGTCTTTGGAAGCTGATCTCAAAGGTATGTGAAGTCATTGGGAACATTGGAAATGTTAGCTAAAGGCAGACTCCGGTAGACAGTTAGTAAGAATAATGCTCTTTGGTAGCATTTCCTGTTGCCGCGTCCTCCATGTGTGTGAATAATATAATTTGCTTGAAGTAAAGTATAGTTTGTTACGTGATATCATAAGAGCGATTTTAATGGGTTCAATACGGCGGGAAAATATCGACATGTTTTATTCCATGTCATTCGTGAAGTAATGCGTATGTCAACAGATTTTGTGCAAAACACATACTAAGTCTTATAATTAGGTTATTTTTTATTGTTTATTGATTAACTGATTGAGTAAAGTGATTCCTAAATAATTGACACTGGGGCTTTGGGACAGTGGTGTATGATTAATTTCTCCTCCAGTTGTTGTCTGTACTTTTTCAGTTATCTTTCGGTTGAGTTCTGCCATAAAACATGTATTTTTTATGACAAGTGATATATAAAGCGTATTTCAACATGTAACTACCGTGTAAACAGTCTTCAAAACATATGCAGTGGCTTTTATAATATTCAATATGTCTATTGTCGTTCATTGCCTTTCTAGCCTGAATGCAATAACGTCAACATGTTTCAAGGTTTCATAATTCAACTTTTATCGAATTAACCTTGCTTCTCTACGGATTAACTACTGTGTAATTCAATAACCACAAAAGACAAACACATGGAGTCTATGTACTATAAGATGGTAAATAAGCAGCAAGAAATGTTCGTATTTTAGATTGTTTTAAAATAATTACAAAGCTAATTACGTAAATACTGCACCAAACTTGAGTGTTAAAGCAGTATTGTACATCATTTCCTCCTTGTTACATTTTGCCTGTTTTAGCGGATTTGACGAATGGTGTAGAAGTATATATACATTGAATGGATCTCAATAATGAGTTGTTTGTCTGAATGTTTTCATCTTGTTTTACACTGTTCAACAATCCAGTCCATTCGATATACGACAAATAGTTGCCCTGGTCAGTTTTCCTGGACATAATTATCAAATCATCAACCAGTACGGACTTGCTTTTTAGAACTACAAAAATGTACAAGCACGTAAAGTTCTGACAGCTGTTCTCGTACATTGACAGGATATAGTCACGTAAGATTATAACAGTATTACACCCTCGAACCATTCTGATACATAAATGAAATGAGGAAGTCGGACAGGGACAGCAGGCAGCACTCAACTTAACCAGCCGAGCACAGAAAACAGCAACTGAACAGCATAATACAATTACACGTACCAATGCCCACATATGACCTTACGAAAAAGTTTTTACACATATTGAGTGAACGTCATGCGCTGTTAGGACGATACAAATCTAACCAAAATAGTAACTGTAACTAGTATATTGGATAAAATATCGCGGAAACCGACTTACAAAAATATAAACAAAAACTCGAAGCACTCAATTGAAACAGCCGGGCACAGAAAACAAAAATAACACATATCAAAACTACACGACAGAATGCCCAAAACACAACTGAACATAAAAATGGAAATATTTTTTCTAAACTAGAGCTTGGTGAGTAGTGTAAAAATAAAGCACGTGGTGCCAAAACCACCAGACCTGGAATTAAGAGTCGAATAGCCGACAAATATTCTGAGCCATGCTTTTGTAAACCTTAGATGGTGTGTCTACATTAATATTGAATCTGTACTAAAGTTTTGATTTTGATACAACATGGGAACTGTATAGACAGAATGATTGCTATGGTACAAACTATTCAGACATATTAAACGTTCAGAAGCTTCAAATAAAACTGTCAGGTTTAAGTCTACCGGGATGTGAAACAATTTAAAATCAATTAAAGAATGACACAAGGGAGCAATGTAGACCCTAGTATAATTATTCGTCTGAACTTAGAACATCATAGTGGAAACGACTTTGTTGAAGGTTTACATACATACCTCCATATACCGTCTCTGCTAATTACTTCCTTATCAGTGGAATATGTCACATTTAATGGTTACTTGTACTTGTTTTTCTTTGTATTATTTAGACGAAATTAAAGCTATTTCATTGATAGCGTATACAATTCATATCAATATCTATATGTACGAGGGGTGTACCAGAATTACGTAGACTTTTGTCATAACTTTTTTATTTTGGCATGTATTATTTCATGCTTACCGGTGGTTTACGGCGGAATAACGGTGGATTATTCCCCGATAATTTCACAGTCCATAATTTCACTGTTCATAATTTCACGGAAACGGACTACTTTTTTTAAACAAAGTTCCCCGCCGCCAAAAATAAATTAAAGCATTTTCAATTGTTCCCTTAATCTTTTACAAATAACAGAACATTATATGTACATAAATGTAAAACAAATAGACGAAATTGAAGCCATTGCTGAAGAATTATTTGATTGTAACTCGACGCGTGCATGGCGGGAAAACGACGTCACGAAAACATTTGAGGTATAGTGAATTTATTTCCATCATTTTAGCTATTTGAAGCATGAAATAAATAGAATATTAGTATTTTTCCGTGTATGATCGTTTGATAATTCACCTCGTGAGCAGCTGACTTATATTTTCACTCGTGGCTAGCCACTCGTGAAAATATTACATCAGCTGCTCACTCGGTGAATTATCAGCCGATCATACACGGAAAAATGCAAATATCCTCTATTTATCACCAAATTTGCCGTAGAAAAACTTGAAACCTTTATCAAGAGAATCGGTAAAATATTTTCTAACAGAATGTCAGAAAGCCATTTAATCTGTCACCATAGCAACCAATAGTTGGATAGGCGGGCCAGCAAATTTTAAAAACATTTTTGGCATTATTCAACTGCTTATACCTCACAGATAACAAGTCTTATTTAACGCGACTTCGTGACAAATACACGCACAATATCCTTGGAACGTAAGTAGTAAATTTCGACTTTATAAAGGTTACCGAGGTTGATTTATATGGAAGGGAATATCCGCCAGTACATGCATGCTGTTAAGTGACAATTTTATGTTGTCTTATTACATGCATATTGCTAAATGACAGTTGCATCTTGCCTTCTTTCATTCGTTTTAAACTAACTGCCACAGTCGTGTGTCTTTGTGCTTCTTTCCTTCAGTAAGTGGCACGTGGCTTGAATCTTTCCTTACTCTATGTATATAAATTACAAATTCTTGCGTGTAAATGACAAATGCATCCTTTCTATTAATTTGTTTGTTTATCATCTTAAAATGTGAATGCCAACAAATTCTTATTGCTTCCTACGTTTTACTTAGTGAATTTGATTTAATCGTTCCTCCATTATTATCATACCGACCCATGCGTGTTAACATTAATGATTGCAAATTCAGCAAGGCGAAACCAATAAGAACTAAGCAGCAGCTAGCATGAACTTAAACGAATGCATTTGTAATATTCAATTCATACAATGCTGGAAACCAGACTTTTTCGGCAGTTCCCGTAAAAATGTCAACCTTGCACGGTGCTTAAACAAAAAACTACACGACGATTTAGTGTTAGCCCAACCGCCAATTGTGGGTCATTTCTATCCGACAACCGGTATCTGTAGGAAAGGGGTGCGGCTTGTGGACACTGCTCAGGGTGGTTGTGTCGTCGTGTTTCTGATTTCTGTGCTCGGCTAGTTGGTTTGAGTGCTGCCTTCCCTGTGAGTGTCGGATTTTCTCATACCTTTTTTAAATTATAAAAGCAGGTGTACGGACGGCGCTGCATGGAAAATAGCACTTCTTAAACTATTTACGCTTAAATGGTCAGGGACGTCAGGAAAGATGTAATTCTAGAATTATATTTCTAGATGTATATATCACAGGGGACTGACACATAATTTTTTGTTTGTTCACGATAGCCTTGTATATAAGTATGTACTAATCACCAATTTTTTTTAATATTAGCCAGTATTGTACAAAGTTAATGGGAGCTAGATCTATATCAAATAGTGAGAAAATAACATATGGAACAATATCTTGTTCCTTGATCATAGTCGATCTAAGTACTATACATTTGCCTCTGTGGCTCAGTGGTTAGTGCGCTTGCCATCTTATCTGGCGATCCGGGTTCAAATCCGGATAGAGGCACATAGATATGCCGGCCATATGTCAGCAGAAATACGAGTAAAGCAGGTGATAGAACTAGTCAGGGTTCGATCACTATGACCACTGTGGGACTCTGTCTAAACGACAACCGGTATCTGTAGGTGGCAGCTCTAGCCTAGACTCGATCACTATGACCACTGCGGGACTCTACATCAAAACTTACTGTGTTCACGCACCTTTAGGTGAAGTACGCCTCTCCCAAGATGTACGCCTTCGTTGTTACCAAGTGGTATGAGGGATTATGATCATTTTCACTATACATGTATATATATATATGTCACTAGTGTATTAGGCCTACTATGTATTTCTCACATGTTTCTTTATAAATGCACCAGTAATTTGTTATCTGGCTCTCCACCCCAGGGAAAGTGCGGACAAAAGCAGGTCAATGAGCCTCGGTTTTTACCCACCCTTAGTTCCTATAAATAGTGGGAATAGGCAAAAAGGGAACTGGGGTGTCCCTGCAGTATGGTTGCGTTTGGTCAGGATCTTCTATATAGAATCCCTGATTTGGTAGGGATCTTATCATGAGTTCGGTCCCTCAGGATGGAGGTTTTGCACATGATTAACCCTACTAATTCAGCTTTCTGGTTGGCCGATTTTCGAGAACGAATTTGGAAGGGCCATCCTTGGGACGGCTAGATAAAAAAGTATCCCGTCGTCACAGTCTAATTAGTAGGACTTACAAATGATATGCTGGGCTCAAGCAAAAGTAACCATATTATCCGAGGGTGGATGGATGGGCCGTGACTGCAAATGACTAGATCTAGTGGCAGTGGTACATGACAGGTTAAGTTATAATTTACAGTTGAAAGACCATGCCTTAACAAAGCATTTTAGGACTTCACGAATATAAAGTTAGATCCAGTATTCGAAATGTAGGCTAGCTAGTTACAATAACATGCATATTTGAGATAATTGTCCACCAAAGCATCTAAAATCAAGAATTCGCCAACTATCATCCAATTTAAATAGCATACTGTCTAATTATATAATTGACATGACTACGTTAATACGAACTGAGAACGGTAAGAGTTTAGTTGACGCTTGTACAATTTATAATATATCATAAATACATTGCAAACCCTGTCTTAAACTATAAGATATAATGCCTCTATACATTAGACAGTCAGAAGTGTCAGCTTCAAGAGTCTATCCGTCCATTGTAAATAATTCGTTTTAAGAGAGACATGATTTCCGCGAAAAACGATACAACGGACGGGCAAGTTTTCACTTACTCACCGCTAAACCACGGAAAATACCGAACGTTTAAATTTGCTGTCCTGAGTGATCTCCCTTGTATAGTAATTTGCGCTAGAAGCTAAAATTTCTATTGGTTCCCTGTAATGTTCTTAATGTTGTAAAATGTATTATCATGCTCAAATGTTCGCGAAATTACAACTTTAAAGCAGTAACAATTAATCAAGTATCAAAATATACGAACGATCCAAAAGGTTGTTTGTAGTTCGTTAAGTTCAGTTGCAACAAAGTCAAATGCACGTAGTCAAACATAGAATGCAGTAAGCAATAGTAAGAATGAATAATTCAAGACTACAGAAGTCAAAACAAAAAGGTATGTCGCAGTTGGCAATTACATGCAAGAATAAACGATATACATGAAGGGATTGCCCACTTAGCATCAAGAAGCATGAAGTATGAATAACGTAGACAACACTTGTAAGAAACCAAAATGCAATTGTCAAGTAGTAGAACGCATGTGCAAGTAGATAGCATAAAATTGTCACTTAACAGCATACATGTACTGGCGGATATTCCCTTCCATAGATTTATGGAACAGAACAAGCAAACAGCTGCTGCGCGTCACCGGTGAAAAAATGACGTTAGCGAAATACGCTGGAAATCGCATCAACATGAAGTTTTTGTGTGAACCTCGGGAAGACGCCAGAACAAACGCTTTAAATGTTGGAACCTGCTCACTCTAAATCTCTCGTATCGAGTTACCTGATTTCCGAACGACACGAGCGCATCAATCGTGGTCGAGACCGAATAAAACGACATGGACCGACAACGAAAACCAACGGCGCATGCCACGTCACCAAGCGTTTTCTAGGACTACATCGACCTGGATCGATGTTCTTTTATAAGCTAGGGTTATATGCGACATAACTGGTACTAAATTGGAACTTTTATCACATTAAGGTAGTAAATAAACATTCATAATGTGTACGATTGTGCCCATTTTATAGCTACAATGTACACAATTGGGAGCTTCACCTATCCTGGAAGTTTTGCCGACGTCGTGACGTTCCGTTGACGTGCCCCGCATACCGTACCCCTATCTATCCCCGGGAGCTGCATAATTTGATCCGAATAAGATACGGCTTTGAAAATTCACATACTTACGCAGTGAATATTATTTGCACTCCACACAAAATTATTTGTTTGTACTTATGGCAAAAGTCTACGTAATTCTGGTACAACCCTCGTATATTATAATAAGTAGTATCACTGCATTTCATTAAAGATAAAGAATAGCATCAACCTGTATGTTCAAGTTGATGTAAGAACCAGAATATGACGATTGTATTTACAAGATGTGCAAAGCACATAACTTTCAAAAAAAGTGATTTTACCATTGCATGTGTCTGTTTTGGTCTTTGAAAACATCATGGAATGATGGCAACTTCTTTTGCAACTGACTTTAAACTGGAACAATAATAATACACATTAGTCTTGCAATAGCTCTCTATGTGAAAACATCTCCATGGGGGTGGTGCTTTAACTAATACAAATTGAACGACTTTGACCCTATTACTAAAAGCTTGTCGCAGAAAAGAGTGTTAATGTGTCTTGAGTGTCGTTTGTGTCTTTAGTCCAAGTTGTCATATATTGTATATTTTGTTCCCTGCAGAATAATATTATCACATAAAAATCGACAATGTCAGCACTAGGGTTTGGCGAGGACTTTGTTTTAGATAAATTGGTCTTTTTTAAAGTAAGTAAGTAAGTAAGTAAGTAAGTAAGTAAGTAAGTAAGTAAGTAAGTAAGTAAGTAAGTAAGTAAGTAAGTAAGTAAGTAAGTAAGTAAGTAAGTAAGTAAGTAAGTAAGTAAGTAAGTAAGTCAGTCAGTCAGTCAGTCAGTCAGTCAGTCAGTCAGTCAGTCAGTCAGTCAGTCAGTCAGTCAGTCAGTCAGTCAGTCAGTCAGTCAGTCAGTCAGTCAGTCAGTCAGTCAGTCAGTCAGTCAGTCAGTCAGTCAGTCAGTCAGTCAGTCAGTCAGTCAGTCAGTCAGTCAGTCAGTCAGTCAGTCAGTCAGTCAGTCAGTCAGTCAGTCAGTCAGTCAGTCAGTCAGTCAGTCAGTCAGTCAGTCAGTCAGTCAGTCAGTCAGTCAGTCAGTCAGTCAGTCAGTCAGTCAGTCAGTCAGTCAGTCAGTCAGTCAGTCAGTCAGTCAGTCAGTCAGTCAGTCAGTCAGTCAGTCAGTCAGTCAGTCAGTCAGTCAGTCAGTCAGTCAGTCAGTCAGTCAGTAAGTAAGTAAGTAAGTAAGTAAGTAAGTAAGTAACGACTTTATTTATAGTAGATAACATATTTGGTAATATACCAATTTTCAATATGGTCTACATAAAGAACATATATACATTAATTACATGATAATATACAAACATATTAATGATAAATACAAACAGTATCACATATTACTTAATGAGATGATCAGAATATGAAAACAAACATGTTGTTAAAGCATTAAATCATATATAATTAAATAACTTTGTACATAGTGTATACATAATCAAAAAAGGTATGAGAAAATCCGACATGGAAGGTAGCACTCAACCCAACCAGCCGAGCACAGAAATCAGAAACACCACGACGCAAATACCAGAGTACAACTTGAAGACAACTGGTATACAAAATACACAAATCCGAAATCCCACCCCGCGCGTTTGCCGCCTCAGTCAGTGAAACTACGCGGGGCAAGAACCAAGCGACAAGACTAGAACAAGGGACAACACACATTTAAATGACAAAATTTACATGTACTATTGATTTTGTTTCCATTGTAAGAATTGTCTTTTAAATGAATTGATGTTCTTTGCCTGCCTAATATGTAATGGAATTTCATTCCAAATAGAAGCTCCTGAGTAGGAAAATGATTTCCTAAAGAACTCTATATTTGGTAATGGAACAACCAATTCTTCATTTGTTGTTGATCTTAATCCAAGATTAGAGTTCAATACAAATTTATCACTTAGATATTTTGGAACTTTATTGTGCATTGAATTATACATTAAAATAGCTTTTTTATATATCATTCTTTCGTCAATTTTCATCCAGTTTAATTTCATGAATAATTCATCTGACGGGTGGTCATATGGTTTATCTAGAATAACTCTAGCTGTCCGTTTCTGAAATTTGTACAGTTTATCAATGCGTTCCTTTGCACATGATCCCCAAATTGTACTGCAATAGTCAAGGTGGGGCAGGATATATGCATTGAAGAAGGGCTTACGAGAGTCTGGATTGAGACAATGTTTGATGCGTAGTAGTAAGTATAAAAGAGAATTACATTTTTTAAGAACATGATCAACGTGACTTTTCCATGCTAGAGTTTGATCTATTTTGATACCAAGAAGTTTTTCTTCTTTGGAGTTCGTAAGAACTTGATTGTTAAGAATTATATTTGAATCACTATGTTCAGATCTGTCTTTTAGTTTTTGGTGAGATGCAGCAATATACATAACTTTAGTTTTCTGTGCATTTGGTAACATGGCGTTCTGTGTGCACCATTGTTCTGTGATATTAACTTGTTCTTGGAGGGCCGATTTTACGTCACTGAATGTTTTACCTGAAGCAGACAATGTAGTGTCATCAGCGTACATGTCAATGTTTGTGTTAAAGGAAGAAAGAATTCGTACTTTTATGAAAGTAACCACTTTTACCTAGTTTTGTCATATGTGTCCTTTAGGTAGCAAAATGTTCTTTTCGTGTTTTTGTAGCATTCATATTTCTTATTAAAGTCTAGTCTTTTTCAAATCAATTCAAATGATCGAAAGTCTAGGTAGTGCCACTTTAATGTGTACCTTTTGAATTACAACCAATCAGTCCATACGTATGTTTCGTATACAACACCTCTATCGACATATTTTAATACTTAGTGTTTCTAGATGGAACCCAGTTGTCTATCAACATTCAACAGTTGCATGTCTGAAAGTAGACTGCTTTATCTTATATGTTATAAATAAAATGATCATCGACATTGAACAGAGAAACAGTTATATTTAGAAAAGTGACTGGATGATGAAAGTCACCCCGCCATTCATAGTTCTTGTATTTCATTATCCAGTTACTTTTCTTAGTATTAATTTTTCTTTGTGAACGGTTGTTGACGATGATCATTTTAAAATCATAACTTATAAAGGTTGATGCCAGAATCAATAAAAAATTATCGTATCCAGAACTACAATTATTTCTAAAATGTAGACCAAAACATTTATTTGCCAGTCAACTTTCTATCGAATATGGCATTCATATGTGTGCCCCACCCGGATTTTAACTCAGGAGGCTGGATTAGGCGGCACGCGTATTAACCACTGAGCTACAAAGGCCTTACTACCCATATCTCCATCGGGCCATATGTTGTGTTGGTAAAACATGCATTACTGACCATACATCTCTATTTTCAGTTGCCGAGTTTGCCCAGGAGATGGCGACAGCTTACGAAATGTTCGCCAAGGACGTTCAGAGGATCGTTCATTTATTTAGAGAAAAGAATACCACCTTGAAAACAGAGAGGTAATTCATCTGTATATTTGGTTATTTTTCTTTTTCCTTATTTGTATTTCTATAACCAGACAATGTCAAAGTCATAAGGTTAAATACACGTACGTACACCATATACTCGCCATCAGTATCAGTGTTGAACAAATTCTTGAACCATATTCATATATTGCGTAGATTTTCACAATTTGGAACCCTTTTAACACAAAGTTTTTTTTTCATTTCAAATGTCAATGAGGATATGATGCACAATTTATTCTCATGAGCTATATTTAGGGCACATTTGTAATATCAACCATTACTTCCTACATACGCTTAGGTGCTTCTGTTGTTGCTACAAGACCATGCTCACTTTGACAATCACGAATGTATGCCTGCTTACCATGAATAACTTGGTCAATATTAATCGATTTAAAACCCTGCTTGATGTAGATGTAATAAGTTTGTACATAGAGTAAAAGGTCACCAATTATGTGCGCTATATTGGTCCTTCCGTAAATGCTCAAAAGTGACAGAACCTTTCCTTTCGTAGAATACTCATACAATTAAGTATTTCTCAGATAACGACAATGCTAAGGTCGCAAGTAGCAGCAGGAACAGTGAAACCGAAAAAACAAGACAAACAATGTTGATGGTCTGTTACAATGCCTATGAAGAGAACAATTTAACTTAAATATACAGTCATCCAAACCTCTATTTCACAGTATAGAATAGCGCATATTTAGGTGATGATTTCACTGAAATTGTGAAACGTACATCATTACTTGGGGCCTAATTTACTATCGTCGTATGACTGAAACTCAGACTTAGACTTAAAATTGAGTTTGTGTTGTCCACTGAACATGGATACCCAATTATATCAAAACCGGTACATTTATAACAACTTGAGAGCGAATAGAACATTTGACAATGTTACAACGTAAGTATCTTATTGTTTCCATGGTAATATCCTGTGACTTAAGGTGTGTGACCTCTGTATGCGGGTTATGTATTTTCTATCTCGCAATCATTTGTTTTACATCTCACAAAAACATTGATATGGCAAGTAGAGTTTGCCGGCATCCACTGTGATTGTGATCAAATCATTGCAAGCCTCTGAATTATTGATGTGCTTACAAACATATATTGGTTACATCTCTCTAAATGTGTCTGCTTTCGTGTGACATATGTCGTTGGTCGGTAATGAATTGTTTGATGCTTCAATTTACTCTAGTGGAATTTCCTTCTCTATACAACCACTTACACTTCTGGGACTATTTATTTCCTATTCAATCAGGGCTATTCCCAGCTATTGTTAATACAGTAGATACTGTCAGCTATGATTGCTATACTCGCCTTTATTCACTGAGTAATTCAATTTGAGAAGTATATATATACAACGTATTGAGAATATGAATTGGATGGTGAAAGATTGGTTTTGTATTTTTATGGAAGCCTAGCCTTATTCACCAACATTCACCAACATTCACCAACATTGTAAGATTGACTCTCACACTTAGACTCAAATTGACAAAATTTAATATCACTTTCATTTCTTTGCAACTAGATGTAACCTTGTGAAATTTAATTTGATTATTTGTCGTTATATCTACTTAACACGTATACTCATTTATATCGAAATTAGTACATTAATAACAGCATGAGAGCGAATAGAACATTTGATAATTTAAAATTTATGTCTGAGTTTAAGACTAAGCGTGATTGTGAATAAGGCATATTAGTTACTAGTATATAGTTCAGCCAGCGTACACATTCAGTTGCATCTATATTTAACGATTTTGTACCCCTTTGTTTTCGTAACAAATATCATAATGCCATGGATGTGTGTAAGTACCTAATGTAAAACTTACACCGCGGCAACATTTAAATAATTTGTGAAGAAATAACTCAACATATTTAGGCTTTAGACAAAACTTGACTTAAAACATCCATCTATCCACATATTAATGGAGGCCAACACTTATACGTTAATTAGAGATGATACTGATCAAGACTAATTAAATGGTATAGCATATAAAAAGATAAAAACACGCGTCAAGTTCTTGTGATATTGTTTATACAGTTCTACCATCGGCAGCTTGCCTTTAATTTTCTTTGGTGTGTTTGGTTCCTGATAGCAGTCTCCTTATTAATCCAGTTGTCCCTTAACTGAACTGCGTGTCTTATTGGGATAACGCCTGAAAGAAAATGTTTGTTGAATTCCTTCCTGTAATAAATATTAGCCCTCGTATGTTATGTTTACGGTAGACGAATTGGAATGGCCCTTTTTCATTGAAAAATTCCAAACAATGAATATTTTCTAGTATGTAAAAAAATAACAATGTTTTAGGATCATATTCGGTAACTTTTGACCATCATAGTGTTCTGGTATTCTATATGTTGCTACCTTGAGGTCAATATGAGGGGTGAAGCCTCGTGTGTGTGACAATTCCTTTGGCAGTTTGATTGCTTAGTAAATTACGTATGCTTGGTAAAACAATTAATAATTAAAAAAGATTGTGCACAATTTATTTTCTGTTGGACCCAGTTGCAAGTCGATAAAGCGCGAAGTCATCCTCGTGAATGATCACTTTTATCTATTTTAGCATCAAGGTCCCGTTTGATTTTTGAATTAGGCTTACTAAGAACAGGAGTGGTAACATACCCCTTCAAATGTTTAATTTTAAAGTTGCAACAAAATGCATGTAACTAATAGCCATACAAGATTAAACTGAGACTCCTTGCATAATTCGTAAAAGTCCGGAGACAACGGTATATAGTAAATTAACATACAAATCGAATACAACCGAGCATGGTCGGACGAGCTTTACGGACTTTGATGAGTGTCAATTAAATCTGGTCTTTACTTGATATCTCTTGAAAACGCGGTAATTGTAACACAAACTCGAATCTAACATTCTCATTACATTTAGTAAGGAACTGTAGCCTTGACTTTTCAACGATCCTCTAAAATGGAATTATACTTTTCAATTGGAGGTAACAACATCACATCTAGATTGGCAGAGGTTTTAAACTGTTTAACAGGCAAAACAATTTATGTGGGTTAACTAACTAATCTTAATGAACAACGAGTGGGCCGAATAATGATATAAACTTTCTGCAGGCTATGTTTACTATTTACTTGAACTAGCGTAAAGCAATCAGTATTGTTTTATAAGCATAATTTGTTATTGATCGAAATTACTTTAAATTGATTAGATCTATGTATATGTTAAGGATAGAGAATTTGTCGAAGATGCGGTGCGCGTACATGTATGTTGTTTGTTCTTTTTTCAATTTCCGTGTCAGATGGTGTCTCTATTTTATTAAGTATTTGTTTTTCGCTATAAGGGTTGCATTTCTGTTAAAAATATTTTCACCTGATTCCTAGAGATTTAAAAAGTCTACGTACAACATACGGTAGATCAACTAAAATGTTGAACAAAGAAATATTCTATATTCTAATTGCATAACCATCTCTGGAAGCTATGCATTATAATACCAAGAGATACATTTATTAATTACAATAATATCGGAGGGAACTTGTGTAATCGAGAATAAACTATTAGCATGATTACAGCTGAACTTAGACACCAACATTTCTCAAATATTGCATCCCTAGTGCATCCGTCGTCTAAGCTTTTCATCAACGCCAAGCGCCTATAGTCCTTTGGTGTTCTCCCGCCAGAATGACGCAAGCAACAACCATGTGATATTACTCAAATACATAGGGACAAGAAATGTGTCCAAAATATAGCCAACGCGCCAAACTTTCAAACTCAAAACTGACTATCCCTAATGTCGTACTCCTGTGAGTTTTAATTTATGCGCGCAATCATTTTGTTGATTCGTGAGTCATTGAAGAGTACGTCCCTTGGAAAATAATCAAAAGGTACAGTACCGTTTTGCAAATCCTCTGCCGATACAAATAGGAGCACCTTTGCATGACTGAGGTGTTTGTTGGTATAAATACAGAATAATATTTTTGTTTCAGGTACGTGGACACGCCTAGTACAATCTGTAATGCCTGGGAAAATCTCATCAAGGGAACAGAAATGGACGCTCAGGTAAGAAGTGTTTGTAACATAATCTATATCAAATATGGATGAAAATTAGATTAAATTTAGCTGCATTGAAAACAAGACTCTCTGTGTGAAAGAATGAATGGTCGATCTCGAGAGCGTTTACATATCAGGCGGGTAAACATCGAACTGTTCGTGTCAGGACATGAAATTGCACCATGGAGGGTCCTAGTCCAACAAATATGACTTTCGGTTTCGTATTTTGAGATTCCATTTTAAGAAAACTGCCATTCCCAAAGTAACTCAGTATACTTAATGTCTTGATTTCTGCACTAGAAGGGATCCATAAGCACACCGTTCAACCCGATACATAGAAAACAGTTGGCACTTAGAAGACAGTTGTCAGTGTTTATGTACGCAAAACTCGCGGAAGTAAGTATTAGAGGTTTTAGTCACGTGACTTTTACCTTACAGATTTTCCGTCAATAGGGTATCTTCCTGATAAAATATATTTTTTTACTTCTTTCCTCTTTATTGTTTTCTTTATATGAAATTTTAAATGATTCAGAAGATATTTTGCAACATTTTGAGGGTATTTTCATGATTATCGTACGTGTAGAAGTATCGATAAACTTTGGTTGAAAATCGACTTGTCGGAATTAAACGTTGTTTTCCTGACGGTCGCCATTTTGGAGAATGGAAAATTTCTGGACGAAAACGAAAGCGCCAATCCGATGCACTTGTGTTAATTTAATGCTTTCTGATTGGATACCAGTTGATGGCCGAGGATTCCGACTACGTTTTCCACCTTCAGCCAAGCGAATCCGTCCAGTAAGGAATTTTCTACAGCACTTTTTCCGACAATTTTGTCATTTCTGAGAAGAGTAAGGCATTTTAAGTTTTGTTTGCTTCCTGTTCCGTAAATTATATGTTTTCTCATCATAATAAACCATATATCATGCTGTGAAATGGTCTAAAACTGCATCGGAATTGACTTTGAAGTGGAGGACTGACGGCCGATGCCACGGATATTGATTCGGGAAATTCCGTAAATGTTCGGGCGGGGTGCATTGTGGGAAAAAAATGGCCGCGCCCATGGTTTAGAAAAAAACACAAAAAATTATGCTTTATTTACGGACGATATATGGCGTTTGAGTACATATTTCGGTATTGTTCTTTTGTATAATTAATATAATTACACCCCTGAATGATTAATTTGATGTGTTTTAGACATTTCATTGAGTATTTTGACCATTTGTTTTCACATTTTTTTGGTGCACTTCCGGGTTTCCAAAGTGCAAAATGACTTCTTATTTAAGTTATAATACAATTATTTTGTGTTGTTTCATAGCTTTGTATGGAGAAAGATGATTTATAAAAAAATATCAAGATTAGCCAACGACATGTGCATGTTGATGGTCTACTGTCTGATTCAGCTGCACTGAGACTTAAGTTTCATGAAAAGTCTAATTTAAATTCTTATTTATACAGGTTTCTGCTGATTTGGTCCTTTGCTGTCAGTGCTCTTGACTCCTTTAGACATCCCGGTCACACTTCATTGAACACTAGGCTAGTGCATCTTCTACGCGTGATTTAGGTAAGTTTTTGTTTGAAAAATAGCCTTTTAGAATACTTATTAATAGTTTTGATCCTGATCAGACAGCATGTATTTTCGACTTGACTGTTCCCAGAAAAAGGGAGAATAATGCACACTTCGGTTGCATCCACATTACCTCCTGGGATAATCCACGTTACATCCAGGGATAGGCGTGGATTTTTATGCATGATTGTCAAAGCGTCAATGGGATTGTTTGCATGTGCGTTGGTTTAGTTTTCTGTGAGGGAAAACAATTTCAACTTTATTTTCAAATCAATCATACATTATCAATTCATATTGACAGGATATATAACCCTTTGACCATCCTAGAATGCACTGACAAAATTCCTGCGCTCTAGTTTATGTTGAAGCGATGGTTGGTCTAGATCCATAATACTTTTGAATTCCCTTGGCCAGCTCATATATGTTGAGTTCCATGTTTCTATTTTAAAGGTATTGACACATTTCACATTTTATATTAACAATATTATTCTTAAGTTATAATAACTGGTATCTGGCTTTCACAACAAGAACTGTTTAAAAAGCCATGTCTTATAATTTCTTTCTACCCATACAGGATTCAAACATTTGAAGACTAAGTGATACTAAGACCTTTTTCTTCATTTGTGATTGGTTGAAAGACACAAACTATGATGAAGCGAACCCCTGTAGGACAGACGTGCACATGTCCAGAAAATGTCATCCCTGGCTGGAGCCAGTCTGTAGTCTGTGCAGCTGCTGGTCATATTACATAAAGGCTTCATCAGTAACTTCAGTTGTCAATTGGTGAGTGATGCTACATTTTTGTCAGATTGATTGGATACCAACCTGTTTATTACTTATTTTGAATTTGACCAAGTTTCGAATTAAATTAGTTGCAATAATATCCTCCCCATTTTATGAAAAAGTTATTCATGGAAGTTATTTTAGTTACTATAAATCCTTTCTTTTATTGATGAAGAATGGTTGCAAAGCTGCAAACTGTAAAAGCATTCTAAAACTTATAAGTGTTTCTTTCTTATTTCAGTATGTCCAGATACATCCAACAAAGACCAGTGCAGCTAATATTTTAGTATAAGCATGCTAAGCTTCATAATCCAGAGATACGGTGGATTTACAACAGCAATAATAATTGCTTTGAAAATATTTGATACCAGCTAACCAAGCATGTGGGATTATCACACTTTTGAATATCATGTTAGTCAGCTTTCACACTTGGCAATCAAATATTCTCTTGGACAGTTTAACGGTGGAAGGATAATAACAAGGAGTTTGATCAACACAGTCCTGTGAAATATTGTCATCTTGGTTCATCTGACATCTGGTGAAATATTAATTATAAAGTGTACCTGTCTCCTTCAAGTGTTGATACTGAATAAATGTATGAGGAAGTTCAGCATAAAGTAAAGACGTAATGGAACATGGATTGCTCATTTTAGTTTGTCAGTTATAATACTATAATAAAAGTAGAAAAAAGACATAGAATCGCGAGGTTAATACACAAATTTGGTAATTTTAAAATTTGAATTGTAATGTGATTTTATTTTTAAATAATTAGGTCAATTATACTTATGATATATGGTCTATATGGAGTGAAAGAATTAGTTTATTTTGTGTGTTTATATATTATATGTTTAGTATTTATAATAAAGTAATTATTAATGAATTACAAATTGTCTTTTATTTTATGTGTTGATTATGATAATATTATATTATTATTACCTTAAATTTACGGTACTGAATATTTAAAAGACATCTATAGATTCTTCATCATACTTACTTATTAAGGAATAAATGTTGTTAAAGAATGCTATTGATTATTACCAGGGCCCTCATTTGACCCTAATTTTTCCCATACTGTCTGAAAAAAAAATCATTTTTTTTTTTTTTTTTTTTGAAGGCATAAAGAGCCTACATAACTACATTTGTATATACTTTTTAAAACTTGTTGAAGATATTGTTATTATAACTTGGAATTGAAATAATATGTATTACTTATACCATAATATTGATATTCATAAAAGACAAAATTCCGCTTTTTCTTCAAAACTACGCGAAATTTCCCTATCTGAGGGGCCCCTGGCCCCAGTCCCTGAAGTCTAATTAGGGTCCTGATTACTTCATTTATGTATAAACATGTATTTAATATAACTTATAGGCTAATTAATTAATATAATATTCTTTCCTGGCCAATACCAATGTTTTAAATCAGTAAAAATATAATTTCTTTTATTTTTAGCTTGGCGGCCATTTTGAATTTTGGTGGCCATTTTGGCTATTTTTCATCGCAGACTTTTAAGAAAATTGTTTAAAAAAATCCATATGAAATTTCGAACATTTTGGTATATAAATTGATAATATAGTCCTCTTATTAAAAATTTTACAATCAAAAGATTAAAGGAATTTAAGTAATTTTCTTATTATTTCATTATTTTGGTGCCATATCTTCTATATGTAATTAGAGGAGAAACATTCGTTAAAATATACCCCGATTCACCGCACTAAAATATTCATAACTTTTTTATTAATAGGAATTTTTCATCCAAATAAACTGCATTATGTTCAGTAAGGATAGCACTATTATATCAAACATTAATATCATGCATGTCTTAAGAGGGAAAAAATCACCTAAAACCTCTATAAGTATTGCTTGTTTTTATATTCCTTTTGCAGTGTCTGAACAAAACAAAGTATTTACATTTATTCGCAGTTAAAAGAGGTATCAGTACACTAAATTCTGAGTAAAATCGTGAACTATTTAGGGAGAAATCATGAAAAATGTATGCGATTTTTTACAAAAAAACGCGTTATTTGAAACTTTGATCCCCAAAAATGTATTTTTTGACAAATCCTTACTCTTTGACGTATACCATGACGAAATTACATCCATCCCCCGTCTATATGCAGATTTACACACTTTTATTCGTCCTTTTCTCTGAGATATAAGAGTTTAAACATGGCATGGTGTCATATTTTTGAGAACAATGGAGACAGTTGATGATTAAAAAAGATCACATAGAAATCAGTCGCAAGGGTATAGATGATAACAATGAAGACAGTCTGAACACAACGTTTTTGGAGCGCAATAACATTGAAATAATTACGGTATACTTAAGTGCCAATGTGTATATCTGGATTTTTATAATGCGCTACCAAACTACCAATGCTTTTTTATAAAACATTTGTCAAAAAATACCTTTTTGTGGATCAAAGTTTCAAATAACGCGTTTTTTGTTAAAAATCGCATTCATTTTTCATGATTTCTCCCTAAATAATTCACGGTTTTGCTCAGAATTTTGTGTACTGATACCTCTTTTAACTACGAATAAATGTACACACTTTGTTTCGTTCAGACCCTGCAAAAGGAATATAAAAACAAGCAATACTTACTTCCGCGTGTTTTGCGTACATAAACACTGACAACTGTCTTCTAAGTGCCAACTGTTTTCTATGTATCGGGTTGAACGGTGTGATGCATCAGATTTTGTTGGAGCGATCCAGCCTGGTGCATAGGTGTATTTAGAACTAAAAGTGCACATGGCTGGAGTACAGACTGCAGCTCTAACTGCAATTACTTGAAAATGGAACAGCCACTGTATCTAAACCACGCATTTACATGATTGTACTGTCTCAGAGACAATGCCTCCATTCGAGACTATGCCTCTAGCTCTATCTAAAACATAACTTTCCCTGTCTTATCTATGGAATATTTTATCTGATCAATTATTCATGACAATTTGCTGGTTTATCAATTTAGAGTTTGATCATATTGTTCCATAGTGTTATGATAAAGAAGCAAATGACAGCCTATAGTCTGTGTTTTCACCTAGGACTGCAAAACCAGGAAATACCTCAGTTAGCACTCTTTGTGGGTGCTTTTTTATAAAAGTCACACAAACCCAGAGGTACAGATAAGGTTTAGTCAATTGGGTATTTTAACCACCAGTTTCAATTTCGATTGAGTTTTGACAAATTTTAAATAATCTTTTATAATCTGTTTTTCACTATAGCATCCTTTTTGTTTTGGGCATTTCAGATTGTCATTGATTTTTCTTACTTCCTCTTCTTATTAATAACTTATTTTCTGTGTTCTTCCATATTGTTAATTCTGCAATGCCCCCAGAGATTTCAGCATAAAATATAAAGCATTCTTGTTCAGAAACATAACTAGCTGTGGTTTACATTCTGTCATTTGTATTTTAGATAAAAAACATAATAATTATGGGTTGAGGACAAAAGTTGTAGGCGGACTAATAAATGAATAATAAATCATGGCTCTTGTACCGCCGTGTCTGGTTACATTGTACAAAAATACCAGCAAGTCAATATCCTGTCACTAAGTGCAGTCGTGACTCGTCTGGTTGGCATGTGGGCAGATGTTTATATCTATGCAATCGGAGACTTTGTCACTAAAGGGCAAACATTAATTTTGTGGTTGGCAGCTTTTCCCAGAGATCTCTACTGTATGGTTTCCATCATGAGTGTTTGCTTTGTTGGACAATCAATTAGATACAACCAATTTAATACAGTTTTTCTTTTCATGACCATAAAGGAGGAGGACATTATGATTTTCATTAGAAGTTTGCAAGAATTCCACTGATTCTGAAAAAAGCATTGGTTACCTAGTCAAGAAGGGGGTTCATACGCAAGCACGCACACACTAACTCAAACAAGCAAACAAGCGAGCAAGCATGCAAGCATGCAAGCAAGCGTTCACACATGCAAGCAAATGTGCAAGCAAACACACACAGACACACAGACACACAAACAAGCATGCAAGCAAGTTAACAGGCAAGCAAAGACACTGGCGAGCATGTACACAAGCAAGCCAAAACAGGCAAAAGCAAGCATGCAAGCAAATAAACACACACACAAGTAACTTAAGTAAGAAAGCAAATGCACACGTAAGAAAGTAAACAACGATCCATCCACTATAAATATGTGTATATACCCTTGTTATAACTGCAATTATTTAATCACCGTTTAAACAGAAACAAAGTGTGAGAAAGTTGAGGATACATCCACTTTAATGTCCATCCCCTCTCTAACAAACCTATTTGTTAGGACTAATTTAATGTCATTATCACAGGATATTTAATTTTTTCATCAAATTACGTGTCATTTTGAATTAATATCAATTTCTGAGAGAAAATGATATGGCAAAACCTGAAATGCTGGTAAAATCGAGTTGATATTGAAATTTAACATCATTGGCTTCTTACAAATGATGTTTAAAGTGCAAGTTATGTCTTTGACTGAAATACATGATAGGTAGATAGGTAAATTCTTTATTTCATTTAGATTTGTATGTCAATAAATATGTTTGTTTTTATCTGAAAGTTGGTGTCACAAGTCAAATTGGGCAGCCTTTAACTAAGTTATAAGAGCCCTGACTCAGTTAAACCCAACCAGATGACATGATTACAGTTAGTTTCACATTCTAACACAGTCTATTTTTAGCACCGTGTAAACGTATAGGGCTGTACCGTGGTTAAATTTCCGGTATATCACAGTTTTTGCCGTACTACTTTTTGGCTGTTGAATTACCTCCCACGTATAAATAATGCTTTTTATAAATGGAATTTACGTCTTGTTTATCAAATGACGTCATGAATTTATGACGTTTATTTGGCGTCAATGTAAACGTGACGTTGTGCGAACTTTTATTTGCGTAGCGTTGTTTCTTAATTTATTTAATTATATCCGTATTATTGAAACAGCAATTGCATTTATCGATTCATTTTAGTTTTTATGAAATACATAGTTTGGAATGAGCTCTAGTTATGCGTCTGTTTAAATGAAATGAGCAAAAAACAATATTCCAGGGGTGGAGGTTTTATACTTTAAACAGCGGATGTTGTCTATAGCAACACGACAAACAACGCATCACTCTGCAATAAAAATGAGTCCATATGGAATTGCGCATATTACACGTGTTAGAATGCAAATAGATCTTAGTTTTCCGTGATATACTGGCCAATATATCACGGTTTGTCGTTCACATGCATAGTTATTAATCACTCAGGCCTATGGCCTTCGTGATTAATTCCTACGCATATGAACTCCAAACCGTGATATATTGGCCGGTATATCACGGAAAACTAAGATCTATTTCCTAAATATAACTTAACGCTGTAACCAAAACCAGATTGTCTGTGTAACCACCTAGTGTTCCAGTAATTGCACTATTGGTGGGCCTATATATAAGCCTTGGTGTATGTTTTAGTATTGACAGGACCAATGTTGGATCCCTGCCTGTATATGTGCCTACAGCATGATTTCCCTGAAAAAGAATAACCCACAACCCACTTTGCAAAGAGGGCCAAATGCCAATGTACTCTCCTCTGGTTGCCAACTGGCTGCTTCAGGTGCAAATTTAATAGTCATGTCACCAGAATTGAGGAAATGTATGTTAAGTTACAAAGTTTCTATAATTTTTGAGGGTTGTTTTCAGCTGTTGTGTTGCTCAACCACCCTTTGACATTTTAACTACCTAATGAAACCTACATTCGAGTCTCCCTGGGGAGACTACTTCTCTCCTGTGAGTGTAGTAGCCAACATCTATCTGCAGCGCCCAGGACCTTGGTGGCATGGAGCATGTGGGTTATTCTTGCTCAGATAATTAAACCATTGGTCAAGACGAGGGTTGAATCAGGGACCTCTTGATCCCAAACTGCCTACCCTAGGTCATCACTCCCCATTTACCAGCTAAGCCACTAAAATTGTCGTAAATGTGTGTTCATCTGAACAGATGTTGCCTGATTTATGAAATATCATATTACATTAAATTGTTTCAATGAGCATAAGTAAAACATTTCTCTCAGTCTCCTGTTTTAGAATATTCTGTCATAGCCGCTTCTGTTTAAATAGACAAAGAAACAAATTCATCCAACCAAATTAATCGAGGTCCGTTTTCTAGAACGCAATCATTGATTTCTCTGCCTATATAATAACACTACTGGAGATATGTTATTGATGATTTAATTATATATTGTTGTGGATAATATGCCCTATATTGCTGTCATCCAGACAGGTTAGCGGGGAGAAAATTGGGTAATCTACTTTGTTCCAGCTAACACCAGCTATAGCATGGACGGTTTTCACGAAAAGATATTTATCATAAAATTACGCATCAACACAAATCAATTAATTGTATTTAGAGTAATTATACCAATGCCAAAGCCACAGAGCTTGTTTGTAATTATATATATGTGCTATTATAATAAAATTTTCCTTTTAAAAAAAAATAAATAATTATACCAATGCTATTAATGGATCTACATTAATGCTTTTAATCGAAATTGCATTAGGAATTTGAGTTTTATCTAATATCAAATTCCAGAGGCTTTTGTCTATCAACTGAAACCATTGAAGTTGGAAATAAAATATATCTGCACTCAACATTTACTTTAATGACAACCAATGAAGAAATATTGTACAAAAAATCGACCAATGAAAATTCGTTTTACAAAATTTATGCCAATGAAAACATGTTTTAACAAAATATCAGCCAATGAAAATATGTTTTACAAATATCAAGCTATGACAAAATATTTTGCAAAATATCAGCAATGAAAACAAGTTTTATAAATTTTATGCTTGTAAAAACATGCTTGAAATTTATCAGCAAAAATGATGTTTTACAAAAGATTTAAGTCAATGAAAACATTTGACAAAATATAAGCCAATCCAGATTATCAAACATCAGAAATGGTGAATACATCACTTGTACAATTCTCACTTCAGGTTGAATCAATATTAGCTAAAATATAGAAGCATTAAATCTTTGTTTTACTTCGACACCTGGAAGCCATTATAGTGCTTAAAGCCTGTGTTTTATTTTCTCTACTCTCCCAGAAATGTCACACTTAAAACACTCAAGTTGACAAAAACTACTAACTCCTATAAAAACTCAGGATGACACAAAAAACAGACTAAAGTTTTATAGGTGATAAGGGCAATGGAGTGACAGACAAGCAGTACTATACAGGAGGAATCAATCAGCCAGTTCCGGGAGAGAATAAGAAGTGTTAATAAAACACCATTTACAGCTTCTCTGATATACAGATCTCCAGGGAGCTATAAAACAGATACATATCTTCCCAAGTTACACTCTCTCAATTGTTTTGTCCTGCATCTATGTGAGCTAGACCCCATTATATTCATATTACACTATCTCAATTAGTTTAGCAAATACTAATTTTTGTTTGAGGGCAATTTTTGAAACAAATTGTCTCTGCATCTGATATTAATCATGACAGAAGAGGTCATTGGGTTTCCCCTATTTTAATGCCGCTTTAACGTTTTTATCAGTTTTCCAAATTATGCCTTATTTTTATGCCCTTCATCTTTGATGAGGTGGTGTATTGTTTTGCTCATGTGGGTTGGTCAGTGGAATAAAAGTAATAAATTAAGAAGGCTTTGCCCTAGGATCTTTATATGGAGGTTCAGGCCAGCAATGGTAGATGACCCATATTGATTTTTACGTCAGTAAACCTTTACCATTTCCGACTTTTGGGCTGCCAATTGGAGGGTATACATGTTTTACAAACGTATCTTTAATTTATTCAGGCACATCTGGACGCAGCAGCCTTGCTAATTAAGAATGTCAGTAATCCCCTACATGAGGTGTCCAAATACAAGCGAAGCCAGGCACAGAAGTTGCAGTCATTCCGTGAAAATTTTGAAGAGATGCTAGAACAGTCAGAAAAGGAATTTCTTGAGGTGGGTTCAAATATGTTTCATGACAATGAGTAGTTCCAACCCAATAACCTAAACAACCCCAAACCCTGGTGGTTTTGTATGTTAAATATTATAAATGAATATAACTTGGAATGTTTGAATAGTTAGAATTAATGGTTTAAGTATCATATCAGAGTGAGCAGTACTGTTTGATTTGAAGATATCAGTACAATCTCATCATTGCCATGCTAATCAGATATTCCAAAGATCTTGAAAGTTCTAGATTGCATTAAGTCTTTGTCAGATTTAGCTATTTGGATTGATTGCTATTTTGGCCTTGATCCTTTGTCTTTTTTACCTGTTTGCCTTGGTCCTTTGTCTTTTTTACCTGTTTGCCTTGGTCATTTGTCCATTGTATCTGTTTGCTTTTGTCCATTTTACCTGCTTACCTTTGTCCATTTTACCTGTTTGCCTTGGTCATTTGTCTTTTTTACCCGACTGCCTTGGTCCTATGCCCATTGTACCTGTTTGCCTTGGTTCTTTGTCAATTTTACCTGTTTGCTTTGATCATTTGTCCATTTAACCTGTATGCATTGGTCCTTTGTCAATTTACCTGCATGCCTATGTCCTTTGTTCATTTACCTGTATGCCTGGGTCATTTGTCCATTTACCTGTTTGCCTTGGTCATTTGTCCATTTACCTGCATGTCTAGGTCCTTTGTCTATTTTACCTGTATGCCTTGGTCCATTGTCTATTTTACCTGTATGACTTGGTCCATTGTCTAATTCACCTGTTTACCTTGGTCCTTTGTCTATTTCACCTGTTTGCCTTGGTCCTTTGTCTATTTACCTGTATGCCTAGGTCCTTTGTCCATTTACCTGTTAACCATGGCCCTTTGTCAATATTACCTGTTTACCTTGGTCCTGTGTCTATTTTACCTGTTTACCTTGGTAATTTGTCTTTTTTACTTGTTTACCTTAGTCCATTGTCTATTTTACCTGTATGCCTTAGTCCATTGTCTTCTTTACCTGTTTGCCTTGGTCCTTTGCCTATTTACCTGTTTACCTTGGTCCTTTGCCTATTTACCTGTTTACCTTGGGTCATTTGTCTATTTTACCTGTATGCCTTGGTCCTTTGTCTTTTTTACCTGTTTGCTTTGGCCATTTGTCTATTTTACCTGTTTGCCTTAGTCCATTGTCTATTTTACCTGTTTGCCTTGGTCCTTTGCCTATTTACCTGTTTACCTTGGTCATTTGTCTATTTTACCTGTACGCCTTGGTCCTTTGTCTTTTTACCTGTTTGCTTTGGTCCTTTGTCTATTTTACCTGATTTTCTTGGTCCTTTGACCTTTGTACAGTCCTATTTGACTTGGCCCTTTGTCCATTTATCTGTATGCCTTGGTCCTTTATCAATTGTACCTGTTTGTTACCTTGGTTCTTTGCATATTGTACAGTCCTGTTTGCCTTGGTTCTTTGTCCATTTATCTGTATGCATTGGTCCTTTGTCCATGTACCTGTTTGCCTTGGTATTGTGTCCATTTTACCTGTTTGCCTTGATCTTTTGTCCATTTTATCTGTTTGCTTTGGTCCGTTGTCCATTTTATCTGTTTGCTTTGGTCCTTTGTCAATTTTACCTGTTTGTCTTGGTCATTTATCCATTTTACTTCTTTGACTTGAATGTTCTAATTTTCCCTGGTCATTTGTCTATTTTACCTGTTTCCCTTGGTCCTTTGTCCATTTTACCTGTTTGCCTTGGTCATTTGTCTATTTTACCTGATTGCCTTGGTCCTTTGACCATTGTACCTGTTTGCCTTGGTCCTTTGTCCATTTTACCTGATTGCCTTGGTCCTATGCCCATTGTACCTGTTTTCCTTGGTCCTTTGTCTATTTTACCTGTTTGCCTTGGTCATTTGTCTATTTTACCTGATTGCCTTGGTCCTATGGCCATTGTACCTGTTTGCCTTGGTCCTTTGTCCATTTTACCTGATTGCCTTGGTCCTATGGCCATTGTTCCTGTTTGCCTTGGTCCTTTGTCCATTTTACCTTTTTGCCTTGGTAATTTCTCTATTTTACCTGATTGCCTTTTCCTATGTCCATTGTACCTGTTTTCCTTGGTCCGTTGTCCATTTTACCTTTTTGCCTTGGTCATTTCTCTATTTTACCTGATTGCCTTTTCCTACGCCAATTGTACCTGTTTTCCTTGGTCCTTTGTCCATTTCACCTTTTTGCCTTGGTCATTTCTCTATTTTACCTGATTGCCTTTTCCTATGCCCATTGTACCTGTTTTCCTTGGTCCTTTGTCCATTTTACCTGTTTGCCTTGGTCATTTGTCTATTTTACCTGATTGCCTTGGTCCTATGGCCATTGTACCTGTTTGCCTTGGTCCTTTGTCCATTTTACCTGATTGCCTTGGTCCTATGGCCATTGTTCCTGTTTGCCTTGGTCCTTTGTCAATTTTACCTTTTTGCCTTGGTCATTTCTCTATTTTACCTGATTGCCTTTTCCTATGCCCATTGTACCTGTTTTCCTTGTTCTGTTGTCCATTTTACCTTTTTGCTTTGGTCATTTCTCTATTTTACCTGATTGCCTTTTCCTATGGCAATTGTACCTGTTTTCCTTGGTCCTTTGTCCATTTTCCCTTTTTGCCTTGGTCATTTCTCTATTTTACCTGATTGCCTTTTCCTATGCTCATTGTACCTGTTTTCCTTGGTCCTTTGTCCATTTTACCTGTTTTCCTTGGTCATTTGTCTATTTGACCGGATTGCCTTGGCACTTTACCCATTTCATCTGTTTGCCTTGGTATTTTGCCAATTCTACACCATTCTAATTTGCATTGTTCTTTTATTCATTTTAAACAGTATTGTTTTAAAATAAAGGCAGTGGTTAATAGTAGCACAATTAATTGTTACTCCAAAACAAAACACTGGAAATATAATGTCACTGAAAGTTTGTATGTAATGGTGCCTGGTTGAATGCTTTCAAGGATCAATGTCAAGGTCCTTCATTCATAAAAATAAAACTACTAGCAGTTTGGTTTTGTATGTTAATGTGTCTACTGGAGTCTGGAAGTCTAACATCGTGATGTATTGGTTTTGATGTATGTCAATAAACCTTCACTGAGTGGCATCATGTGTCTGATTCAAGTTTACCTGAAGAACAATGTAGAGCACTTATTCAACAAAAAATATTATCTAGTTTAGTTTTAATAGGTACTCAGTAAATCAATGTCTGCAGATAACAGGTTGTTGACAGCATTTGATCAATTAAACATGTCATGTCCTTATTTTTTATGCCAGCATGTCCATATTTGATGCCAGCGTGTCCGTATTTGATGCTAGCAAAAATGTCCATATTTGATGCTTGTTTGTCCATATTTGATGCCAGCATGTCCATATTTGATGCTTGTTTGTCCATATTTGATGCCAGCATGTCCATATTTGATGCCGGCTTGTCCATATTTGATGCTTGTTTGTCCATATTTGATGCTAGCTTGTCCATATTTGATGCTTGTTTGTCCATATTTGATGCCAGCATGTCCATATTTGATGCTAGCTTGTCCATATTTGATGCTTGTTTGTCCATATTTGATGCTAGCTTGTCCATATTTGATGCTTGTTTGTCCATATTTGATGCCAGCATGTCCATATTGGATGCAAACTTGTCCATATTTGATGCCAGCATGTCCGTATTTGATGCCAGCTTGTCTATATTTGACGCCAGCTTGTCCTTATTTGATGCTAACATGTTTATCATGACCCTATTAGATGCTGCCTGCACATTGACCTTTAATGTTCTGTTGCTCTCCTAGTTGTAATCTAATTGCTTTTTGGCAGTGGGGACTTGGGAACTAGGTCCGGTCTTGACATCGTTTCATTTGGTCACAAGGGGTCAACATTTTTTGGTATTTCTTTGTGAAACTAGGTCATCCTGCACTTTTACAGCGGGGACTTGGGTTTCTATTTTTTTTGTGAGGTTGTTTGTGCGCAATGTTCTGTGTAATTCTGTTATTTTGTGTTGTTACTATTTCCTGTATATATTTAACAGAAAGAACAAGCATACATGGATGCGTATGGGGAGTTCAAGAATTGCGGAAGTTTGGATAATCGTGAGGGTCTACGGCACGAGTTTCACAATGCTCACAATGAATATATCCTACAAATACGGGCTTCCAACCGTCTTATAGACGATTTTCAGTGCACCATTCCGCAAGTTCTTGAGGTAAGCAATATTTCATTTCTTTTTGAACAAAATATTCTATGTTGATAAATTAGTTTTACAATAGGCCTATTCAATGCAATGGTTATTATAGTATTGCATTTAACATGGGCGTAGGAGCGTCTTCAACATTGGGGGGGTGCAAGCATTTGGCTACTTGGGTTAAAAAAATAATTTTGATACGTTTTTACCAAGAAATGAAGGCAAATTGCCTATAACGAGATATATTAGGTCGTAAATTGTAGTTTTTCGTCTGAATTATTGGGGGGGCCAAAAGATATGTTGCCCCCCCCCGCTCCTACGCCCATGTTTAAAGCAATATAGGTATAGTGTACATAATTTTATTGTACTTAAGACAGCTATGCTCCAGTGAATATTATGCCCGCCCGGGGAGCAGCAGGGATACAGTGGGAATTAGGCAGACTAATCTTCCCAACAGGCGTGAATTTGACAACCTTATCCACTACGAGTCCCGTGGAATAGACTTTGGTCCGGTTCCAAGACCTCGGAATATCTATATGATTATGCGTCCCATCTCAAGGGATTTAGACAGTAAGCATTGTCTCTAGGTTGGGAATTGAGACAGCAAAAAAGTAAAATTGTCTAATGCCAACTGGGTTGCCCTCAAACCCAACCACTTTGGGACTGACCAGTTATTTTGTTCGGGAGGGTTTAACAAGCTTTTTTGCAAGGGTAATTCCTTTGGATTGCACACTCCCCTCTGGTGCAGGTATGAGCTGTTCTGCATCATTGTCTGTGCACTTTTGTGATTGTATAGTGAAACAGCTTATGAGTTTTTGTAATGCATACTTGCCTGTTCATTATAGTGCACAATATTTTTGTGTGCCGCTGAAGTGATTTATAGCAGTTACTTAGAGAATGACGATAAATCATCACTTAATAATTAAATCGATTAACAGCACAAAGATCCTGATAATATAAGCATAGTGCTGTCATTTTATCCCAGATCCATGTCACTAGGAATTATATAGTAGAGCTTTGACATAAAACACTACCCGATGTTCTCTCTACATATTGCCTTGATTCACACCTACGGAAATTGTGTAAGTATTGTTAACCACCATTGTATTGAACTTCTCTTCTTGTAATGTAAAATCATATATTTTCGCGACGTAACAATTTTCTTGAATTTGTCATTGAAGACTGAAGTAATTCCAAGGTTCAAATATTTCACAATTTTTTAATGCACTGGCAAATATGCTGATGCAGAGGCATATAGCAATGCAGTACTGTCTATTTGTCCGTCCGCCTGTTTGTCCATTACAAAAAATGTTGAAACTGAAATACTTTTCAATTTCATCAAGGCATTGCATTCAAACTTGGCATACTTCATTAACCATCATAAACACATTACATTATGAAAACCAATGTAACACTATCAAACACTAAAACAGAATTGTGGCCCCTTGAATGACTTAACTATTTGTTTTAAACAAGGCTAAATCAACCGGGTTGTTAGCATTTACTGAAGGCAGTCTTGTTTAACTTCAGAAATATCTACTTTTCGAATGTCATTGCCAATATTAAGTTCACTGGCATATTTTCTTGCACATTTATTGAATTTGGGAATGTAGTGAAAATTAATCGCTTGCAAAAATTTCTGATTTTACCAAAACAGGTTCGAGAAACAAATTGCAGAAGTTTGCAGCAGCTGATAGATTATTCAGTAGTTGTTTCACAGCTTTACTAGACTTAAAAGATTTAATGTCTTAGTTAGGTTTCATGACAAAAACAAGTAGCCGAGAGCGATGATACTTTCTAGTTTCTCTCCTCGTCTGTTCTGTAAGCTTGGTGATATTATAACATGACCGAAATAGATGAAAAACACAAAACTATTTCAGTCTCAGAAATACGCTCCTTGGCAGTGTTCCCCTTTGCCTCATACAGTGAACATCAACTTGCACTCTCTTATGCCGCCTCACTTATAACTTATAAGTCATTTGATCTACTTAAAGAAAAAAAACATCCAAAGTGGCCACAGCTTTGACCAGATTTGTATTGAACCTGGACACATTGTCTCTTTAATCTGGGGACCAAGTTTGAAACTGGGTCATCTGGGGTCACCAATGGGGTTGTAATATTACATTGTTCTCAGTAGGGTGTTTTACAGCAAATATGGTTCTATGGTTTATACTTTGTTGTTCATGCTGGATGACCCAGATCCAAGGTTTTGTTTTATCTCGAAATGACATAGTTAGGTAGTTTGAATCTTGATAAAATCTGTATTGAAAGTGACATTTTAAATTTGTCTGGCACCATATGCTATGAACATAATCAATATAATATGCTGTCAAATTCTTATGATGAATATTAAAAAAGAGCATTAGATTTTCAGAGATTCTGTGTAGGACAATGACCTTCATGAACAAATTTTAGCCATATGTCATACCTGCAAAGTACTCCTATTAAACTCGAGTAACTCCTCCTTTCATGTTATTTCTGGATTTTAAAGTTCACCTAACTTTGAACAAAGGTACATTTGAATAATTTTAGGATCTCCTTATGTCATATTGATGGCTTAGACCAAGAAGGTCGTAACTACCAAATCGATATATTGAGAAAACAAGAGAAAACTGTCTGTAATTTAGTCTTAACCTATGGGAAAACACGTTTTTAAAACTTCATTTTGGTCAACCTGACAATTTCTGATTTTCATGAAAATAGGCTCATAAGAAGCGCCTTGTGATGCTCATTCTAGATATGTATGAATCTTAAAAGGTCGTAAGTGCAGGTTGTAAGTGGCACTTACGACCTTCTAATTCTAAGCCATCAATATATATGTTGATAATCTCCCCTTTAGTCCCCTTACAAATTTTTACTCCCATTGTCATTTTACTTAATCAATTTGAAGTTGTCTTGAGTTGAAGTTTTTTAGAGAGCAAATTGGTACATTTCTCAAGGGATATTCACACAATGACAGCTATGTTGTGCCATCAGCATATCGTTCAGCTTTTAAGATTCAATCCTTTTTGTTAAAAATATTTTCCCCTCGGCAAGGATACTGCTGTCTGTGACTGTCTGTTGTAGATTCAATTATATTTTCATGTCTGCCCACTTTTGGTAAAACTATTGATTGTATATTTCAATGTCACTCTTCACTAGACTAAAGTTCTTAAGTACCGAACCTAGTTCTGCATATTGGTTGTACAATGTACATCAATTATGAGTGGATCAATTTTGTCTCTAAGTTAAGACATAAACGGTCGTTTAGAACAATAAAAATAAGTTTGTTGAAACCAGTCATTACTAACAAAAGTCATTTAATATGCGTGATAGCTTGTATAATTTTCGTTGTATATTGGGAGAATGTATGGCTTGGTCCTTATTTGGATGTCCTTCCGAACAAGTGTACTATCATTTGGTCATTCTGATGAATTAAAATGTTGAAGTTGATAAAGTTGAAATTTTGAAAATCAAGAAAGCCCTCCAGAATGAGGAAAGTTTTCTGATAATCCCTTTAAAATATTTCTTCATAAATTAAAATCATTATTATTATGTTGTAACACTAGCAATCTGCCTAGGAATGAAGGCGTCCAAAAAGAGAAAGTATTCCTGCATATCCCTTTAAAGCATATATACTTTTAAAATATTACTCCATAATTCTTGTGCTACACTACTTTTGATGACATTTTGATGTATTTCGCCATCTGCCTCTTGTTTTGCAAGTTCCATATTTTCCTGAGTGTGATGTTAGGTGTTTTATAGCAGTATATTTCTCATATCATTTATACATTTGTCATTAAGTGAAATTCCGGTGATTAATATGGAATAAATCATTTTATGGTAGTTCCTTTGAGAATGGTGTAAATTGAATATGTGCAAGGAATTTATAATGGGCGTGTAGGCTTTATACAGCATCCCTAGGTATAAATATATATATGTGGGCTATAGATTGAAGTCATACTTCTGTTTCATCTTTTAATCACTCATTTGGATTTCATTGAAACATCTCTGATGAGGGAGTATTATTGCTTTACACAAAATGGCTTCCATTCAATAGCTAAAAATGATTTGTTCTAGGATCTTCAAACCTTACATGCAGGTTGGCCAGCAACATTAGATGACCCCTATTGATTTTGAGCTCAGTAGGGCAAAGGTCAAGGTCACTGTGACATTTACCATTTTCCAAAATTAGGCTGTCGTGGGGCATACATGCTTAACAAATATCTCTTGTTGTCTTTTTGATTATTAGCTTACCTGTGGAGAAGATGGGGCAATGTTAAATAAGGGTCAGGTTTTTGAGCCATACCTAGTGTTAACACTATTCTAAAAGGCCTTTTGATAATGATAAAATTAAGAAAGTTGGGAAACAGTGTCCCATAGACACATTTTTGTCAGTCCAGATCATTGATCTATCTTGTTCTAATTGTACTATGTAATTCCACCATTGTCTCTGAGGCAGATAGATGTTTTTACAGATTACCAATGCCAATTAGAACATCAGAGACATGTTAAACCATCTCCTGTGCGATATCTACATGAATGATGGATGGATTTAAACAATATAGGTCATCAAGCTTTGTCTGTATCTAACTAATCCAACCTTGAGACAGATTACCAAGTCCAACTATTCTATCATTTTAAATCAATTTCATTCCGGCTGGTAATCATCTCTCCATTGTTAAAAGAACTCAGTCTTGTCGTGTTCTGATATTGGTAGTCATTCCAGGCTTAAAATTTATGTGATACTGCTATGTTCCAGGGCAGACATAGTGTGTGACTTTTTGGATATGTTTGACGCTCAAGCCTGGGACTGAGCACTTCCCACGCAACTTAATTTGTTTCTTCAGAAGGTCACAGCTTTACGTTTCTTGGTTAGTGCTCATTCTCGTCATGAGAATCGAAAATATCTTGTGAAAATCGTTCGACATCTTTTTACTTGAAGACATAGCCAAAACTTCATGTGGTATGTCCACCTTGTGTTCTGTGCAAAAAAAGAAATCTGAATGGGTTTTGGTCAAAATGTACAAATAATTGATATTACCAACATTTTTATAACTGTTTCACCGCATATTGTGTAGGACAATTTGGGTAAAGAAGGAGGTTTTAGAGTGAAAACTGTCATCCCATAAACCACTGGATGGATTTTGAAAAATACAGGAATGTTCCATGGGTATGCTTCTTCAAAATATTGTGTTGATAGTAATGTCTGCTGCATATATAATTCTGTTGGCAATACAGTAGAACCCCGCTAATAAGACCACTGTACGTTCTTTTTAAAAGTGGTCTCAATAGCGGGGTGGTCTCATTAGTAGGGGTGTAACGGTACGCTCACCTCACGATATGATACGTACCGTCAATTTTTCTAACGGTTCGGTATATTTCTGTATGATACATTATTCTCTAACAGCTGCTTAAATGCTTTTATTTTAAGTAATAGTGAATTTGATGCTTCTATAACAGCAATTATTATGTGTCTATCAACTATTTAAAGTGAATTTAGACAATATGAAGCATATCTCAATACAATTAAAACGAGTGATACATGGTAATTATACATAATCAGAAGGCTGTCGGGTGTTTTCGTTGTCTGAATAATAGTTTGCTTATAAAACAGCTTATACCAAACCGTACCGAAATTTAGAAGTCTTGTATCGTGAACCGTGTGGGACTGAAGTCCGCGGTATTTCGTATACCGCGGTATACCGTTACAGCCCTACTCATTAGCGGGATAGACCACTCAGAGTATTTATCAGTTGGATATTTCTGTCTTTGTAATAAAGTATAAGTGTGTTGTTTTAAGTCTTTGGTTTTCTTAATATTTTGATGTTTAAAACTTAAAATAATAAAGATATAAACTATATGATAAACCATGACATGTGTGAATAAATAATTTCACTAATACCACTTGGATGGATGCTAATTGAAATCAACATGTTATCCTAAAAGAGACAAAAAGAGTCAATATGAATAATATTCGAAATTAGTGCTATCCGAATACTACTCAACTTGATTTGATGCACACTTCTTCTACAATGGCTAAATGACTTTTATACTCGTAACTTACTTCAGGTGAACATATTAAACAATTTATTGATCAAATCACCTAGAATTAAACCTCAAGCACGCTGAATTAAAAGTTTCATTCATTTTCTTCACCCATCATTTTGTTTCATTTTAATCTCGGAGGAGTCGTAAATAAATAGCCCTTGCCAATGGCCGACATGTACAAATAAACAATTAAAAGTTCTGTATTACGGCAATTAAAAGATTATCACAACATCTTATAGACTTTAATTATCCCCTTATTGGATAAGCATTGCCCTAATGTACTGACAAAGGTGGTGATAATACAATGATGTCATTTTTGGGTAATATACAGAGGTGTTGACAGTTGGTCTCGGCGGCGATTATATGTAAACAATGGTAGGTGTTTGCAGAGGTGTGATTACAACTGGTCGTAATTTCGGGGTTCAAATCTGCACAAATTGACCATTTGGTTGGCAAAAAGTGGTCGCATTACGGAATAGCGGGGTGGTCGTAATTTCGGGACTAACGACCATTAGACAAAGAAGGAAAAAATCCGTTCTTTCAAAAAATGCCCGTATTAGCGGGGTGGTCGTAATTTCGGGGTGGTCGTAAGGTGGGGTTCTACTGTACAACCTTGTTGTGCCAAAGGGACAATATGTAGGTCACGACATTTAGGTCTTCAAAGACATATCCTCCAAAGCCACTGAACAGATTTTGACCACATGTTATAGGCATGATTTGTAGGTAATCCTCTTACAATTTTACTAAACTCATTAAGTCTGCTGCAGATGTTTGTAGGCCACAGAAGCTAAAGGTATTTCAAATCTTTTAAAATATTGGCACTCTCATGTGAGCTATATAGAGCCATTTTGACCCTCATGCTTATAACTTAGAACAAAATGTTAATTTGCTTCAAAATTTGATAGTCTTATAAGCTCTATTAGTTTAAAGATTGATCATCAATTAGTAGACTGTTTCAGTTCTAAAGCAAAAATTCCTTTAGACTAAAATACCAGATACTGATCAATGTGTGTGCTTCTAAGGGAGCTAATCATTATCAGATGTTGGACTTCTTATTTTCATACTTACTGTTCTTGGATCATTCATTGTTCTAGGTTTCTATTGGCATTATTCCACCCATTTGGTGCAACAAGGTTGTATCTTTTCCTACAGAACATACTGAGATACAACCTTATTGCACCAAAGGGATTATTTGTTGCCACAGAACAAGGTTTGTGTTAGTTCTCTCAATTTTCTGCCTAGAATTATTCTCATTTGATAGCCTTTCACACTTATTGGATTGCTGGAATTTTTTTCTGAGAGCATTCCATAGACCAATGATCATGTGTTGCTTGTTGTTGTGTCGAATCGGTCAACCAAGTTACGAGGAAATGCAAATAGGATGAAAACACATTTCATGTTGCGCGAATGTTTTCTACTCAACAAATTGGTTATTTGTTGGTGAAATGATTTTTTCCGGCAATTTTCCCCGGCAATGTTGTAATTATTTGCATGTGAAATATTTTCTATGAAATGTTATCAAATTAGGTCAGGCATTGTGAATGAAACCAGGTCATAAATTGATATCATTAATCATTGGCTTTGATGATTTTATGTGATTTATCAGCGCAATCATATTCATTTTTATATTGGATTAAACTGGAGGAATCTCCTTGGTTATTGTCCTCCTATGTTTTGCCGAAAGGCTTTGAATTCAGTATTTGTAGCTCACTAGTCCTATGGTATTCATTTTGTCCCCATTTACAATTTTTAAAACTGCCTTAATCGGTAAAAGCTATGCTGAGCTTATTGGCCATATGCGGTAAAAGACTAGGAGACAATAAGGTTAAAAAAATCCTCTTCTTGACTCTCGAAGTCCCAATGGAAACTTAATATTCATGAACCTCATTGAGAAAATCTGAGATAACACTACTTAACAGTCTAGTGGTCACAGCTTTGACCTACCGGTAATCTTTATAAAACTTGGTCACAATGCTTATCTATGTAGCATCAATGCTTGTCTTTGTTAAAATGCTTGGCAAAATATGTAGTAAAAACTGGCTCACACCATTAAATAAATCTTTAGTTGACCAAATAAATTGCATATACTCAACATATGCTTTAGGTCAATGGCCCTCAATGTCATCTTGTTAAAATTACAGCAAAGTCAACATTCTGATACTCGACAAGTTATTCTGTTGACAACTTTCTGTGCAAGTGTTGACTAAAGTTGGTTCATTAAGCAAACATAAAGTTCTGAGTTGCTTCCTGTCTATTGGGATTGCTCAAAAGATTACAATTAACTTCACTTGTGCTGATATAAGAGTGCTTAAACTGTCCTCACCATGTCTGGCGACAATCTAAGGTGGTCTGTATAAAATATCAGACTTACCAAAGTATCTCTTATTAATGAACCTCGTCAATAACTACTTCAGACAATTCTCATACATACCATACTAAATGTATCTCTAACAACTTCAGAGCATTGCCCTGTAACTTTTATTTTTATTTTTAAACAAACTTCTGTTTATAAGTCAACCTAACAAATATTCAACTAATATCCCATAATTATTATGAATACAGTAGACAGTACAATGTCAACCCTTGATGGAATATAGAGTACAGTGCCATATCTTGTTAAAACTTAAAGTATAATGTTGTATTACTGTGTCATACTTTGATGAAATGAACAGTACAGTGTTATGCCTTGATGTAATGAACAGTACAGTGTCAAACTTCAATGAAATAAGCAATGAAGTGTCATGCCTTGATGTATAAAAACAGTTCAGTGTCAAACTTTGATGGAATAAAAGTACTGTGTCATACTTTGATGGAATAAAAGTACAGTGTCATGCTTTGATGGAATAAACAGTACAGTGTCATACATTGATGGAATTAACAGTACTGTGTCATGCCTTGATTGAATGAACAGTACTGCGGTATCCCATGATGGAATAAATAGTGCAGTGTAATGCCTTGATGGAATAAACAATAAAGTGTCAAACCTTGATGGAATAAACAATACAGTACCATGCCTTTATTGAATAACCAGGACAACTAGTACCATGATTTGATGGAATGAACAGAGCAGTGTCATGCCTTGATGGATCAAACCTTAATGGAATAAATAGAAATATCTTATTTGATGGAATTAACAGTACTGTGCTATGCTTTGTTGGAATAAAAAGCTCCATACCAAACCTTGATGGAATAAACAATACAGTGCCATACATTGATGGAATAAATAGTAATGTGTCATGCCTTGATGGAATAATCAATTCTGTGCCATGCCTTGATGGAATAAACTGTAATGGGTCATGCCTTGATGGAATAAACAGTAATGTGTTATACCTTGATGGAATAAACAGTACTGTGTAATGCCTTGATGGAATAAACAGTACTGTGTAATGGCTTGATGGAATAAATAGTGCAGTGTCATACATTGATGGAATTAAAGTTACACAGTGTCATGCCTTGATTACTTTAACAGTACTCTAATAATGCCTTGATGGAATAAACAATACAGTGTCATATTTTGGTGGAATAAACAATACAGTGTCATATTTTGGTGGAATAAACAGTACTGTGCCATGCCTTGAAGAATGTATAGTACAGTATCATGCTTTGATGGAATAAATAGTACTGTGTCATACCTTAATGGAATAAACAATACAGTATCATATTTTGGTGGAATAAACAGTTCTGTGTCATGCCTTGATGGAATAAACCCAACTGTGTCATAACTTAGTGGAATAAATAGTTATACTGCATCATGCCTTGATGGATAAAATTGTAAAATGTCATTCTTTGATGGAATATAACACTTTCCAAAATTGTAATTCCTAACCCTGAAATTGAATTAATGTGTGAACATTGGAAGAATTGAAATGCTTGTGTAAACATGTGATAGCATGCAACAACATTTTGTTAGTGGCATATCTGCTTCTCCAGAATAATTTCAGTTGTTGTGACAAAAGTGAAGTCGTAAGTTTCCCAGCATATGAAGCTGTATGTGAAGTGTTTCAGCAGAGTTATGGAACTTTCAACATTTCTGGGTTTTTTTAAGATTTGTGTCATATGTTTTATATTTTCAGGAACTAGATGAGATCTACATAGATACCAGTAATACAGTTAACGTCGCCATAGAGAGTCATTCCTTATTGCTGCTTACAAAAGTAAGTCTGTTGTCAAACATTATAGTTCTGTTTCACTGGCTTATAATGAGAAAGTTGTGACCTTATGAGACCGATGAACATATTTACAATCAGCATCACAAGGTGCTTCTTATGTGTCTTTTTTCATGAAAATCAGAACTTGTCATATTGACCATACTGAAGTTGAAACAGCTTGTTATCCATAAGTATAGAGTAATTTTCAGACGTTATTTTATGTTTTCTCAAATTATCTTTTTCACCAAATTCCATGAAATTTTGTCCTATTGAAGTTAAATTATTTTGTTGACTTATAGCGCTATATTAATTTGTGGCCGATGAAGATAGACTCATTAGGACTTGACCCATGCCGCACCTATATATTTTCCTTAATTATTTCCTTATACGAGGGTCAGTCAAGAAAAACTGAGAGTTGGTGAATAATTATCAGGAGATTAAGTGTTCGTAAAATTTCTATGCATAATCATGAAATATAGTATCTCATTGATGTTATAGCGAATACCAATTTGGGGTATGACAATTTTCTTCTTGTTGCCAGGCAACCAAAGAAGACAACTCGAAGGCATGCGTTCGCGCTGTCTGTAGAACACAATTGTACGTTGCTATGGAAACATAAAGTTATGTCGAACATTTTCAAACTTATTTTTTATTTTGTTTTACATTAATCTATCAGATATACTTAAGTATGGTTGATTTGTTCCTCCAGTATAGGAAATATACTTGATGGAACTATTAATTTTCACTTTATTTGTTAGTATTGAGACCACAATTTTACCCCACCCAAAAGAACGCATGATGTTTTTCAAAAGCGAAGTTATATTTTTTATTTCTATTACAGTCACTGTATTCCATTACATACATTCATAATCCTCCTGAGCAGAAATTTTGAATTCAGTGATTAGCTTTAGAATACCATGGAAACGCAAAGAACACATGCCGAGAAAATCGCTAAACTACGGGTGAAATTGTTGCTAGGCAACTAAACAACACAGCATTAGTGACCATTCTGTATCAAACGCCCATAATGATTTGATATATACTATTCAACAAGATACATATGTTAGTTGGACTAAATTACGCTATATAAAGTTGAAATAAACGTTCGAATTGACAACAAAATCAGTCTCCCAGTCGCTGGCGCGAACGCACACCCTTTTGTGATGTCTTTGGTTGCTTAGCAACTTTATTTTTATGCCTATATCCGATCACGGAATTTATCAGAATATCCGCAAAGGATAATGGTTAACGATAATTGGTAGAAAATATTATTGTACATACATTTTGAAGGCTTAAATTAACAACTCTCAGTTTTTCTTGACTGACCCTCGTAGATGGTTAAAAGATGGCTAATTGGACTTGGTATTTAAATTATAACTCATTGATTACTAACAAGAATTGATTTTTGTTTTTCGGGAACTATTTTGCAGTCTGCTAATTGTCCTCTGATTACTTTCAGGGAAAGCACTTTTTGCTCATCAGTCATTAGAATGAAGTGTATTGCTTTAAGGTGCATCAACTGCCTAATCGTTTTCATTCTAAGCTTTCAAATTACCTTCAATCAGCAATTTTAACCAGACTTCCTTACATTGCTGGCTTAGAATGAGAAGGTTGTACATACTACTTAAGACCTTATAAGACTCAAAACATATTTGAAATGTGCATATACAACAAGGCACTTCTTATGAGCATTTTTTAATGAAAATTGGAACTTGTCATGATGATCAAGCTGAAGTTCAAAACATTGTTTTTTCCGTAAGTAAAGAGTAGTTTTCTGACAGTTTTTTCTTGTTTTCTCAAAATACTGGTTTGGTACTAATGACCTTCTCATACTAAGCCAGCATTATACAAGTTCTGAAATAAGTTTGAGTATATGTTAAGAGTTATGCCCCTTGATGTTTCAATTATGCCATAGTCTAGGTAACAGAACAGAATGGAACAGAACATATATTTATTAAGACTTGTAACAAGGGGCATTGTTTACATACTCTTATAGATACTGTAAAATCATTTAATTTGATCGGACAAAATTTCGTGGTTTGGTACAAAAGACAATTTCGATAGGACCTTACATTTGTAATTCATGGACTTTGCATTTTAGGTAATAATTACAAGAGTCAAATTTAGTGTTCAATGGGATTTAATTTTGTGGTAAAAAGACTTCATTGAACAATGCAATCCACGAAATTTGATCCCCACGAAAATTAATGATTTTACCCTTTATAAAATTATCTAGATTTTTATTTGCTTCCTTATTAGGCCAGTGAACAACAACGACAGTTAGAGAATCTTCTAAAAGTTTGTCGTCAGGTGAATCCACAACTAGATATATCCTACTTTGTGAAGGCTGTCAGTAGTGATGATGCTACCATTGTTTATCCACGACATAGATTCTGTCCGGCAGATCACATGGTCAACAGTACAGATGTAAGTAAAACATCTTATTATAATATCTACACTTTAGTTCATTCCTACAAGCCATGTTTTCAGAGTTTACCAAGAGTTTCTTGTCAGGGGATGTAATTCTCTTTCTATTGATTGATTGGTAAAATCAAGTTTTCTCCCTTGTTATCTTAGATCTTGTTTGCCACTTAGTATCAATTTGCAATTTAGCCTAGGAAATTGCACATGTTTTGAGTGCGAACGTTATTCATTTTCAAATTATTTAGTCACATGATTCTACACACTAATTTAGTTCAGTAGATGTGAGACATTTAACTATCAACTGCTAAACCTTTAGCGTAGGTGTCTGCTATGGAATTACATGTACCAATCCTTATGCTAGCTAGAAGCTGGAAAACTTCATCCAAATTCTTATCACCAGTTTGTGGTCAAAGACACCATGTCTTCATAAAAATTTGATTCATACCTAAAGATAATTTGTTTGTTGAAGAATACATTGTAAGAGATTATTCAGGAGCAAACAAATGGAATAAACAATTGCATGATTTATGTGATCCCAAAGTATTGATCACATGTGATACAAGAAAGGTTTTACAAGAAAGGTTTGCGATATTTCTGACTCTAACACTTTAGTGCGTTAGAGGTGATCCTAATTGTATTAATAACATAATACAAGTGTAACAATATAAGGCTATATTTGTTCTAAGCGACAGGTCATGAGTTCAACTTCTGCACAAATACTGTAAAATCATTAATTTTCGTGGGGGATTTAATTTCGTGGATTTCGTGGTTCACCTCAACCACAAACTTTAATCCCAACAAACATTGAGTGTGACCCTTGATTTATTACCTGAAATGCAAATCCACGAATTCAAGTCCCAACGAAATTGTCTTTTTTACCAAAACCAACGAAATTAAATGATTTTACAGTAGTTTAGGTTACATTTATATTTATTACCAAATGCCAGTTTGTTATTAGGGTTGTCTGACCTCAATGAAACAAAAGTTGGTACACACAAATTACCAATTAGTAAATTTTTGTCCACGTGAGTGTAACCAGAGTTATAGTCCTTTGTAGTTTTTTTAGGCTGGCGATTTCGCGCCAGACTATTACAATCCTAAAAAATGAAATCCACTAAGATGAATTTACTCCCGAAACTGACAACACAGAATCTATACACCCAATGCAAATAGTTCCTCCTCGTTAATCAGTTTTGCAAGATAAGAACATTCAACTTTCCTTGTTTCATTTATTCTGTTCGATTGTAATATATTAGTTTCTTCTTGTAATGGAAGGAAATTGTATGAAATTAAAAGAATAGGTGTTTAAATGCGTTGATATGCGTTGATAATTATTACTACGCGTTATATACTAACGCCATATAGAGCGCGCAACAATGATTTTATTATGGTAAATTATTTAGGTCAACATTCTTCAACGAGATCGTGGTCGAGTGGTTGAGCAACTCGCTTAGTAATTTTCTGATGCTAAGGTCCAGCGATCGAATCACGGCTGCTCCAAAATTTTTATATTTTTATTTTTTTTTTATTTTTTATTTTTTGTTAAGTCCAGCACTTACCTCTCTTTCGACTTAGAAAACCACTTGATGTTATATTACTTGAAAAGCTATTGTTCCTTAGCAGTTCGCCAGCCTGTCAGTACTTTCAGTTCTTTGATTTATTTTTAGTTTTGTGCGCAAAGTCTAATGCTCCTACAGTTTTTCAATGGATTTAATTGTAGACCTATATAAGACTCAAGATGCTCAGATACACATAATAGTGGGTGCGTTTGCAATATTACTCTTATTACAAGATTTATGACCCTTCATTTTGCTAAACTTGCTGATTTAAAAGGATCGAGGCAGGAGGTAATATTATAGTCTTAAGAAGCCTTTGGCAGCAGTTAACTAGAGTTATAGTTCTGTCTGATGAATATTTCAGACAACAATTAAAGAATTATCCATTTACTTGCGCACCAAGTGCATCATAATTTTTGCATAGCAACTTATGTTGCTAGGTGTTTGAAAGTCTAAACTGTGAGCGATTTTTTTATTGGCATTTCAAAGAGTTTCGTAGATTTTCTAAATGCGTATAATCTACTTAGGCTTTCCATTGGTTGCACTTCTTGGCTTAACAGATTGCAAGGAATTTTGAAATACTTGCTAGTACCAAATGTATTGTAAGATTATAGACTTTTGTGGACATTAAAGTTTGGAGATTTTCATAAAAAAAGTAAATTTCAAGGTAGTGTTGCAAATATGACTTTTTTTGTGTGCATGGAAACAAATGAAAATAAGGGACCTCCATTTTAAAGTCTACATAACACCTTACCGTTGTCTTGATATGAACGTCTTTTGAAACAAATTTAGGATTATCACTTGTGTTTTATGCAACTGTTGTAAGACTGCTCAAAGACCTAATTGTAGTACACAAAATTTGCTGATATTGTCCTTTCTCGAATGTCCAAGCAATACACCCGAGACTATCCATAAATCAGCCTTGCAACCGACCATACAATGGCTAATATGTTAAACAGGTTTTATTACATATTTTAGAGGTCAATTAATTATTGGAATTAAGATTTTGTGGCCATTGAAGTTCATTAGAAAATGAGTAAAAATCAATGCCCAATGAAAATTATTGAGTTTTACAGTACAGCAGTAGTTTGCTGAACCCATTCTGGATGATATATGAATTTGTTTGTTACATGCCAAAACCCAAAATCACCTTCATCGTTATCAAAGAACTTTATAAAAACAGAATAATACAAGATTATATAATCAAAATGCTGTACAATTTACCTTGGGAATATCAGAATAAGCTTATCTTGTGCATTAGGACAGAATTTTACTACAACGAAAGTCATTCCAAAGATAATTTGTGCCTTTGCTGTGCATTTCGATCATGATATAGAATTTACGGGGTCAACATATTACATGGGAACACCTAGTGTATTAACTGCATCTGGTGCCGTTGCTGTTGTTGTTGTGAATGCCATCATGCTGCTGGTACGAAAGGAGAAACATTCTCACTGCCCTCTGATACTTTCTCATCAGTTTTATCTTGCATTAAAGTGGCATGGCGGGCATCAACCTGTGTGCTTCTAAGTTTTAAATGCCAAAACAAAAATTTACCTATTTCTTAAAAATTGATTTTTGCACTGACGAAATTGTTCTTATTGAAATTGGTTTATTTTGAAGGAAATATTATGTTGTATTCGGATACAGAATTGCTAACAATTTCTTGTTTGTAAAAGGTGTCATTGAAGTTTCGAACATAGTTGAGTGATGTATTGGAAAAATGCTACAAAATACTAAGTCATAAAATTAAAGAATTTAAATATATAATTCAACTGTAACATATTAATTACGCTTGCAATCGCAACAAATGCTTTTTAGGGTAGGTGGGTATTCCCGGAAAGAAACCTTTTTTCATTCATGTCTCATAAAAGACAATGGCATCATTAAAGATCAAAATGTGTGCATTAGTGAAATTATACCATTAGTGTGCTGAACATTAAGTGTAATTAATATCTTATTAATATTGCATGCACCTAATCTATGCCAAGAAACAAGTACAACAATGCAAATATTAAAATACCATATCTAATGTATTTACTACTGTAAAAGCATTAATGACTTTTGTGAGGGGTTTAATTTCGTGGGTTCACCTGTTCACCTCAACCATAAAATTTAATCTCATCAAACAATAATTTTGACCCTGGTATCTATTACCTGAAATGCAAAATCTACCAATTAATGTCCCATTGCAATGGTCTTTTTGGTCAAAATCAAGAAATTTTAAGTCCCATTGAAATTGACTGATTTTACAGTATTATGATATTGAAATAATGAGAGGTGCTCTATTGTTTATTATAAACATATGCTTGGAGGGAGTACTGTGCACCTGCAAACAATATGGTTTATGTTTGTGTGTCATTTTATGTGCTATCATAGATTAAATAAGGATAGTGTATTACTGTTCGGGACATGTGGTTAACAAACATCACAACAAGAATCTGCGTAATTGACTATCAGGTGTAAAAAGTGCATGAAAACAATAATTTTTATAACAAAATGCCACCTGTTCTTCAACCTGCAACTTTTCGTCAACCTGCACATTTTCATTGACCTTCCTAATTAATACTGGAGCCTGGTGTCCGTTGCCTTAGAAATGCACTACCAATTGTCTTCAACCTCCTGTGGAAAGCGATATGAGGTGCTTTGCTTAGGCAATGGACACCAGATCTCTGTCAAGCAAAGTTTCTTCGGCTACACATTCAGCCACCTTTTGTGTGCTTGTCAATACCCAATATACCAGATTGACAATGGCTGATAACTTGCCAGGATTTAAAAAGAAAGTCTGTCTGACTCAAAAACTAAATAGACAAAATACAAAATGGCACCAGACATCTTGTGAAAAACTTGACAGTACAAAACAAATTTTGCCAGAGTCATGTCTTCAGCAAGTCTGTAATAGTTCAGTTTCTGATCAAAAGAAACCACCTATCCTTTACTTAGATCAAGGTGAGGACTGATGATGCAGTATTTATATATCTTGTTTTGAATGTTCCACATTTGGCAGTAGAAGAACTTGTCAGATTGAGAAATGATTCTTTACACCTTTTACACCTTATATAATTCTGTGAGGGGAGGAAACAATAAATAAGGGAGACTCAAACACCATAAACTTGTAGGCTTAGATCAATATTTGTACTGCTTGGTGTTTAGAGGTACAATGTTCTTGCATGTCTTAACCATTGTACATCATTCTGAAGGCCGTTTCATTTGAGTTCTGGGTGCTAAATGTGTACCATGTTAATGCTACAGCCTTGATGCAACGTTGGTGCCAGCTGTTTGTGCTGTACATTGGTAGCATGTCAGTGCTACATTGATGGTGTTATGTTATTGCCACATTGGTAGCATGTCAGTTATGTACATTGGTGTCATATAGGTGCTATGTTGGCACAATGTTATGCCATATATTGGTGCCACATGATGTCTGAACACAATCAACCATCATAAAATATCAGAATGCAGTATGTTTTATATAAGTCATTCATCTGTGTTTAATATGTGCAACCTGCTAAAATCTGCTCGAAATCCATTTATTTATGTTTGCATTACTTTCCCTGTGATGTTTGAGTAATCTGTTGATACCTTGTATTGATGCAATCAGTGAATGTTTGGTCTGGTAGATGCAGTAGATCTGTGTTGTCTGCTTTGATCAATGACAACAATAAACCTTGTTTGACGAGTGATGGCTGCAGTTTGATTGTTGTTGCTGCTGTTATCAAACGTTTACGTGACATTTTAGAACTTTTCAAACAAAAGAAAACAAACTTACAGTCTCCCATTTGGTAGATTGAACATTTAATGCAATCTGTCTATATGTCTACATTGTCTGGAGGACTTTTACAGTCTCCCATTTGGTGGATTGAACATTTAATGTAATCTGTCTAAATGTCAATGTTGCCTGGATGACTTTTTCTGTTCTTATTGCTAAGATAACAGAATTTTTTGTCATATTGATCTAGCCCATTTATCTTCCCCATAATTGGTGGGAGAGGGTCAGAATTCTTATTAACCTATGTATCCATAGTTGTCATATATATTAAAATCGAGCAGACAATACTAAGAGTGGGTATCCAACCAAGTATATAGTCAGTGTTTAGTGAAATGTCAGTCTGTGTGAATGCCAAAAGTAAAATAGATACAAGGTAAGCTTTTGTGATTGCTCTCTGTCTGTTCCTTATGCATTTCCTTTGTTTACAGACTGGGTCTCACTTTTCATGAAAGTTTGTCTAAATGTTTATACTGAGTACTATTTTAAAGGCTGTAAAACTAGGCCACCAGGTCATATAAACCTTATTAAAGCTGTACATATGCTTTTGTATGAAAATATAAGTCACATTGTCTGTCCCTATGAAAACTAGGTCAATTGCAATGATGTCTGGGGCAAAACTTAGATCCCCTTGCAAATCGAAGAAAAACTTTGGTTCTGCTTGGTGCTTTAAATCTACAAGCTGCTTGCAATAATGAGCCATTGCACCCAATTGGTGCATTGTTGGTGCCATGTTCGTGTTTTTGTGTTGCCACATTTGTGCAATAATTTTGCTATTCTGGTGCTCAACATTGGTGCTTTGTCGGTGCTAATGCCACATAATGTCTGAACACAATCGGCAATAAAACCAAAATGCAGCATGATAAGTCATTCATCTGTGTTTATTATGCGCAACCTGCTAAAATCTGCTAGAAATTAATGTATTTATGTTTGCATTACATTCCCTGTGATGTCAGTGTAATCTGTTGATACCCTGTATTGATGCAATCAGTGAATGTTTGGTCTGGTAGGAACAGTAGATCTGTGTTGTCTACTTTGATCAATGACAGCAACAAACCTTGTTTGACGAGTGATGGCTGCAGTATGATTGTTGTTGCTGCTGTTATCAAACGTTTACGTGACATTTTAGAACTTTTCAATCAAAAGAAAACAAACTTGCAGTCTTCCATTTGGTGGATTGAACATTTAATGTAATCTGTCTAAATGTCAATGTTGTCTGGATGACTTTTTCTGTTCTTATCGATAAGAAAACAGAATTCTTTGTCATATAGATCTAGCCCATTTATCTTCCCTATCATTTGTGGGCGAGGGTCAGAATTCTTATTAACCTATTAATCCATAGTTGTCATACATAGTAAAATCGAGCAGACAAGACCATGTGTGGGTATCCAACCAAGTATATAGTCGGTGTTTAGTGAAATGTCTGTATGTGCTAATGTAAAAAGTAACAAGGTGGCTTTTGTAATTCAAGGGCCCTGTGCAAAAAGTGTTATACACCATTAACTTAGTAGAATCCACCATGAACTTAGTGGAATCCATCAATCACTTAGTGGAATCCATCATGAACTTAGTGGAATCCATCATGAACTTAGTGGAATCCATCATTAACTTAGTGGAATCCATCATTAACTTAGTGGAATCCACCATTAACTTAGTGGAATCCATCATGAACTAAGTGGAATCCATCATTAACTTAGTGGAATCCACCATTAACTTAGTGGAATCCACCATTAACTTAGTAGAATCCACCATTAACTTAGTAGAATCCACCATTCACTTAGTAGAATCCACCATTTACTTGTCAGTGAATATGACTTAGGTCAAAAACCTCTTGTATATTAACCTTATGTCCTTGTTGGAACCCTATGATGTCTGAAGATGTATGAATGATGTTCGTTCATCATTGACGATTTACACTTCAAATAATGGAACATCAAAATTCCCCTTCGGAGTATATATAGTAACCTAGTATCCATACTGTTTGTGTTAGTTCTGTTGGCAATGTTGATTGGTTAAGTTGACTAGATAATTCCACTTGACATAATGTCAGTTTCACAGAAACATATTGTCCCGAATTATCTGATAAATGTTTTCATAATGGCTTTGGTTGTAACGTATTTTTCTCTCTTGTTTCTCGGCAGGAATCCATCATGAACCACCTAATCATAGATCGTATGACGGAGATAGTTCTACGAGAGCGACGTGCTGCGTTACAGAAAGAAGCGCTCGAACTTACATCGTACATCAAACAAAATCAAGACATCAATCATTCCTTAGTTAATATGTGTCAAAGGTAAGTGTGTATGATTATAGAAATATATATATTTATAAGTACCCAGTAGACTTTGAGAATTGAATTGTTGTAGAAGCATTTGTACTTGTGGACATTATGGACTCAGGTAAAACTGGGAGGAGATCCAAAGAAAATAGTCAGACTGATGCAAGAACTGGGGCTCTGAAGAGTTGGGGCTCTGGTTTTTGCTTTATGACCATATGTCATATGTAACACGAAAGCAAATTGGCATATCCTTTGTTTCAAACTCAAAACATTTAAAAGGGGAAACAGACTCCTCTCATGGTCCCTAAACTTACATTTGGACAATGGACACCTTCAGTAATGAGGTGTTGAGAGGCATTATAACATTTGTTATGGAACTTGTCTTACTTTTGACCTGAGAGAAATTCTACTGTTAAGTGATTATGCAATTTTTTCCACAAATAGGAATGGTTTTACTGCATACATCTTTATATGGTACTTGTCAGAACTTTTAATGGGACCTCAAGGATTCATTATATGATAAATATCCTGAATAATATAATTTGCCTTCATATAATTGCAATTAAGTATCATTGATTGGTATAATTGTTTTTTATATGAATCTAGGGAGGTATTGTATTGAACTATACATGTGTATGTAGGCCATTGATCATACTGTGATGATAGGGAAAGAATTTGTTTTTGAAGGATGTTTCCCTTCATAGGATGATGGTATACATATCCCTCTCTATAGGATGATGGTATACATATCACTCTCTATAGGATGATGGTATACATATCCCTCTCTATAGGATGATGGTATACATATCCCTCTCTATAGGATGATGGTATACATATCCCTCTCTATAAAATGATGGTATACATATCCCTCTCCATAGGATGATGGTATACATATCCCTCTCTATAGAATGATGGTATACATATCCCTCTCTATAGGATGATGGTTTACATATCTCTCTCCATAGGATGATGGTATACATATCCCTCTCTATAGAATGATGGTATACATATCCCTCTCCATAGAATGATGGTATACATATCTCTCTTCATAGAATGATGGTATACATATCTCTCTCTATAGGATGATGGTTTACATATCTCTCTCCATAGGATGATGGTATACATATCCCTCTCTATAGAATGATGGTATACATATCCCTCTCCATAGAATGATGGTATACATATCCCTCTCTATAGGATGATGGTTTACATATCTCTCTCCATAGGATGATGGTATACATATCCCTCTCTATAGAATGATGGTATACATATCCCTCTCCATAGAATGATGGTATACATATCACCCTTCATAGAATGATGGTATACATATCCCTCTCCATAGGATGATGGTATACATATCTCTCTCCATAGGATGATGGTATACATATCCCTCTCCATAGGATGATGGTATACATATCACCCTTCATAGAATGATGGTATACATATCCCTCTCCATAGGATGATGGTATACATATCTCTCTCCATAGAATGATGGTATACATATCCCTCTCTATAGAATGATGGTATACATATCCCTCTCCATAGAATGATGGTATACATATCACCCTTCATAGAATGATGGTATACATATCCCTCTCCATAGGATGATGGTATACATATCTCTCTCCATAGGATGATGGTATACATATCCCTCTCCATAGAATGATGGTATACATATCACCCTTCATAGAATGATGGTATACATATCCCTCTCCATAGGATGATGGTATACATATCTCTCTCCATAGAATGATGGTATACATATCCCTCTCCATAGGATGATGGTATACATATCTCTCTCCATAGAATGATGGTATACATATCCCTCTCTATAGAATGATGGTATACATATCTCTCTCTATAGAATGATGGTATACATATCCCTCTCCATAGAATGATGGTATACATATCCCTCTCCATAGAATGATGGTATACATATCCCTCTCCATAGAATGATGGTATACATATCTCTCTCTATAGGATGATGGTATACATATCCCTCTCCATAGGATGATGGTATACATATCCCTCTCCATAGAATGATGGTATACATATCTCTCTCCATAGAATGATGGTATACATATCCCTCTCCATAGAATGATGGTATACATATCTCTCTCTATAGGATGATGGTATACATATCATCTCCATAGGATGATGGTATACATATCTCTCTTCATAGGATGATGGTATACATATCCCTCTCCATAGGATGATGGTATACATAACCCTCTTCATAGGATGATGGTATACATATCTCTCTCTATAGGATGATGGTATACATATCCCTCTCCATAGGATGATGGTATACATATCCCTCTCCATAGGATGATGGTATACATATCCCTCTCCATAGGATGATGGTATACATATCCCTCTCCATAGGATATTGGTATACATATCACTCTTCATAGAATAGTGGTATACATATCCCTCTCCATAGGATGATGGTATACATATCACTCTCCATAGAATGATGGTATACATATCACTCTTCATAGAATGATGGTATACATATCTCCCTCCATAGAATGATGGTATACATATCACTCTCCATAGGATGATGGTATACATATCACTCTCCATAGAATGATGGTATACATATCACTCTTCATAGAATGATGGTATACATATCACTCTCCATAGGATGATGGTATACATATCTCCCTCCATAGAATGATGGTATACATATCCCTCTCGATAGAATGATGGTATACATATCCCTCTCCATAGAATGATGGTATACATATCCCTCTCGATAGAATGATGGTATACATATCCCTCTCCATAGAATGATGGTATACATATCCCTCTCCATAGAATGATGGTATACATATCCCTCTCCATAGAATGATGGTATACATATCTCTCTCCATAGGATGATGGTATACATATCCCTCTCCATAGGATGATGGTATACAGGGTGTCTCAAAATACATGTCCGCTTGTTGAAGAGTCATAACTTTGCCAAATAAGTTAGTAAATTGATAATCTTAGTCTCATATGAAAGCTAAATTAAAAAATTGTGGGGTGAATTATATCATGTGTCAATACTCGAACAGTTGATGACGTCATATACATTATACTAACGTCATTAGCGTCGGACGTTCTAAAATGTCCGAAGAGGCAGATAACATAGTTTGTACGGTAACATGGGTACAATTTATATAATAGGTGGGCATAGTAATAGTCAGTTATACCATACTATGCACACACTGCCTGAGAAACTAGTCGGAGGTCATTAGAAAATGAAATCGGACAATCTGACGTATTTAAGGGAGGAACACATTTTAAAAACAATTAGGACTGAAAATATGATATTCACACATTTCTAGGCATATCGTATTCATAAAAGATGCACCATTGCCTCCAATAAACATAAAGGGCTGAATGTAAAGCAGTGTATCTAGCTTATCTCCAACAGTCCAAACATAGTCATATAATGTAATTTGAAAGTACAAAATAGTACTTAATGAAGTATCAATCACCAAAAACTGCCTTGGTAGGAGAATGAATTTGGTTACGCTTCTTTTATTGAAATCAGGAAAAAGTAACCAAAACGTCCTAAATATTTATTTCTTCTTACACTATTTGAAAGTTTGATTATACAGTTCAAGATATGTAACTACATCGAAACTCAAAATATTAATTTGTGGAGAAAAAGGAAACATCACATCCGACTAAAAGGTATGTGAACGTCATTAAAATCGTCAAACGACGTCAAAAGTAGGTTTTTACCGAATTGGGGTTATCTAGTCAAAATGCATTCTATAGGTTTCGTATGCATTATTTTGGATAATTGTTTCGTTATTTCTACATTAATTTGAATGCCCTTTGATTATACATACAAATTAGATATGTAAAGCAATACATTACGGAGTGATATGTCCTCAACAAGCGGACATGTATTTTGAGACACCCTGTACATATCCCTCTCCATAGAATGATGGTATACATATCTCTCTCCATAGAATGATGGTAAACATATCCCTCTTCATAGAATGATGGTATACATATCTCTCTCCATAGAATGATGGTATACATATCATCTCCATAGGATGATGGTATACATATCTCTCTCCATAGAATGATGGTATACATATCTCTCTCCATAGAATGATGGTATACATATCTCTCTCCATAGAATGATGGTATACATATCCCTCTTCATAGGATGATGGTATACATATCTCTCTCCATAGGATGATGGTATACATATCCCTCTCCATAGGATGATGGTATACATATCCCTCTCCATAGGATGATGGTATACATATCCCTCTCCATAGGATGATGGTATACATATCTCTCTTCATAGAATGATGGTATACATATCCCTCTCTATAGAATGATGGTATACATATCTCTCTCCATAGGATGATGGTATACATATCCCTCTTCATAGGATAATGGTATACATATCTCTCTCTATAGGATGATGGTATACATATCTCTCTTCATAGGATGATGGTATACATATCCCTCTCTATAGAATGATGGTATACATATCTCTCTCCATAGGATGATGGTATACATATCCCTCTTCATAGGATGATGGTATACATATCCCTCTCTATAGGATGATGGTATACATATCTCTCTTCATAGAATGATGGTATACATATCCCTCTCTATAGAATGATGGTATACATATCTCTCTCCATAGAATGATGGTATACATATCTCTCTCCATAGAATGATGGTATACATATCCCTCTCCATAGGATGATGGTATACATATCCCTCTCCATAGGATGATGGTATACATATCCCTCTCCATAGGATGATGGTATACATATCCCTCTCCATAGGATGATGGTATACATATCCCTCTCCATAGGATGATGGTATACATATCACTCTCCATAGGATGATGGTATACATATCCCTCTCCATAGAATGATGGTATACATATCCCTCTCCATAGAATGATGGTATACATATCTCTCTCTATAGGATGATGGTATACATATCTCTCTCCATAGAATGATGGTAAACATATCCCTCTTCATAGAATGATGGTATACTTATCTCTCTCCATAGAATGATGGTATACATATCTCTCTCCATAGAATGATGGTATACATATCTCTCTCCATAGAATGATGGTATACATATCTCTCTTCATAGAATGATGGTATACATATCTCTCTCCATAGAATGATGGTATACATATCTCTCTTCATAGAATGATGGTATACATATCTCTCTTCATAGAATGATGGTATACATATCTCTCTCCATAGGATGATGGTGTACATATCTCTCTTCATAGAATGATGGTATACATATCTCTCTTCATAGAATGATGGTATACATATCACCCTTCATAGAATGATGGTATACATATCCCTCTCCATAGGATGATGGTATACATATCCCTCTCTATAGAATGATGGTATACATATCTCTCTCCATAGGATGATGGTATACATATCCCTCTCCATAGAATGATGGTATACATATCCCTCTCCATAGGATGATGGTATACATATCTCTCTCCATAGGATGATGGTATACATATCCCTCTCCATAGGATGATGGTATACATATCCCTCTCCATAGGATGATGGTATACATATCCCTCTCCATAGGATGATGGTATACATATCTCTCTCCATAGGATGATGGTATACATATCCCTCTCCATAGAATGATGGTATACATATCCCTCTCCATAGGATGATGGTATACATATCCCTCTCCATAGGATGATGGTATACATATCCCTCTCCATAGGATGATGGTATACATATCCCTCTCCATAGGATGATGCATCTCTTGCTGTTTGATTATTTTCATTATGTCAAAATATCTCTTGGCATTTTTGATGAAGATATAAATCAATGTTATAGAATACATTCAGTTGATACATTGTGGTATTCTAGTTTTGTTTGTATGAATTGCGGGAGATAGAAAGAGAGCTTCATTCCAATCTTGAATAAGCAAGGAGAACAAAAACATCTTTATAGCATTACTTGATACCTGAGTCTGTGTCTGTGGTACTCAATGACTTGAGCAATATCACGTTATCTTTGACCTCATGTTGAGGCACTTTGAATGTCACACTAGTGTTTTGGGTGATTGTTGTGCCCGCTACTTATAAATAAGTAGGTGCATATAGCAATGGTGCCGTCCATCCCTACTGAAATGATTCTAGGTAATTTTAAGGTCATGTCACATTAAGCAATGTGATGTTGCAAACCTGCAAATCCTCAGGAATTTGTAAAATAATGTTGTCATTTTAGATGCTTTTGTGCAGCGTTTCAACAACAACATTTCATACATAACATGAGAATATTCGGATAAATGATCAATTGTAAAATGAACAGAGCACTGACAAAGACCTCTTCAATAGCACATCATGTATGATTGTTAATTGTTCTAAATTATTACATCAACACAAAAATATGAGGAAGAAAGAGAATTTTGAATATCGTTGTCTAACATATTCACATGTTTCCAATATTAAACAAGACACGCCCACAGAAGACATTCTAACCTATATACTATAATTCCAAACATCTGTGGAGTATTTTATGTTATTAAATGAATGTTATAATATTTACATAATGTATAATCTAATCCCAGACAGAGAACATGTCATGAGGTGTACGTTGATTATAGATAAAATGCTTTACTCGATAATTTTTGATAATTTTTCGCTAAATTGAAAATTGTGTAGGAATTTTGTATTCACACTGGAATCAACTTTCTCTCCCCGTATTTGAAGAGTAATTAATCACGCTGTGTTGCCAATGACGATGTTTTAAATAGTGTTCTTGGCAGTTCAATTGCCAACTTTTTCAAAGTTTTGCCAATTTTTAAAGTTAAACCACTGTTTGCTTATTAGATCTCATTGACAATGCCAAACAATGTAAACTTTTTGTTGCATGTGGGTCCTGAGTTATACTCCTGTCAGCTTCTTCTTCTTGGTGATTCCCAGTAACTGTTCTAAACGTTTTTAGCTCCCTAAATTGTGACAAAGTGCTTTGAGTTAGATCATTTTTAGCTCACCTTGAAAGTCTGTGACCTGAGGAGCATTGCTTGTCTAATGTATAATAATTTGTCAATCTGTTGATCACATTCATGTTGTTTGTTCACAATCTAAAAATCAATGTCCAACGTTTGGTTGCATTTACCTCAATACTATTTTATTTAAGCAAACAGGTAGGTCCTGTTTGACATATTGCACAGATTTGGTTTGCCGTAGATGCTGAAGCAAAATCATTGTGTTTTGACAATATTGAGCTACAAAGGGATGGTATTATCAACCAAGAGAGAAATTACAGAGTTTTTAAAAGAAATAAATTCAACTGAGGTGTTTTCAATGAATGGTTAATTAATCTAACGAAACAACACAAATATATATATATCTATATAATATATACTAGAATTATTAATATTGTCCTACATGATATTTCTGTCTATCAAAGGCTGCCAATTATATAAGACAACCGTCATTAGCGGAGGCCGTGTGATGAACAAAAATATGTCGAGGAGATTTTATTGCCGTAATGTACTTTATATATTGCGATTTGTCTACATTCCGAGACGAAGTGTCTACCTGCAAAACTAATTACATTATAATAATAACTTTTTTGATGTGGAATTTATTTGACGATTATATTGCTTGATGCTAATAGACTACTTTGAGTCTCGATGACTTTAAAGAAGACAGATGAGGCATTAAGACAGACAAGTTATTTAACAGGCTATGTTCGCTGTTCAATAGACTTAGTTATTGCCCTTTGATTATGTGTTTTTGCTGTTTAATGAATGGGGTTATTGCCCTTTGATTATATGTTTTTGCTGTTCAATGAATAGAGTTATTGCCCTTTGATTAGTTGTTTTGGTAGAAAGACCAATATATTGATAAAAGTGTCTATTGTCGGTTAATAGTGTTTCTTATTCTTTCTTGTTCAATGTCAATGTTTATTATGCCACCTTCAAAGAAGCGTGGGAACTTGCTGTTAACATAATTATTATGACCTGATGCTTAGCATCAACAATTGCTGACCAATGTCTGACCATGACCATGGTCAGAACATAGTTGGATCATCTGTATGGCAGTGGTTAACTATTTATGTTATTTAAGTATAGTCTTTAGATAGTCAGTTGTGAGCCAAAGCATTTGAGGGTCAACCAATTGACATTAAGGCAATTGTCAATCAATACCCTTTTAATTCATTTTAACTGTAAATTATTGTCACATGGTCCAATGGATTAACTTGAAAACCTTCGCCAACAACCTTCGACAAACAGTCAGGTGGTTCTATCTCTTCTCTGGCGTAATGTCAATTACTGACCAATGTCTGAAGATGACCATGGTCAGATATGGTTGTATCATCTTTTTTAGGGACCATCTGTTTCACCATGGTTGACATTTTTAAGTGTGGTATTTATGTAGTCATTCAGAGCCAAAGAACTTGACGGTCAACCAATTGTTTACTGCAATCAGAGATGATACATTTTGGGTTTTGTGGAAAGGATTTTACATTTCAAGCAGTATTGGAACTCCTACTGATTGTAGCTCTTGTGAAAGTCATGAAGTTATTTCTGATATATTCAAGTATATACCAGTATGCATCTATCAACTTGGTGTGAAATATATTTCAATAATTTTGAGATATTTTACATCCTTGTATTTGCAGTTGAATGAACCATAGGTATTAAAATGTCTGTGGCTGTGTTCCTTTATTACAAAATACACAAAATTTCCTGAATTTCATTTCAGTTTTATTTTCTTTTGAAGTTCTATTGCGTAATGTCTGTATGAAAGTTGAAAACTACTAATATTTATTTCACGAGGAAAGTAAAATTGAAATAATTTTTCACTTTTATCATGAGAAACAATTGAAATTTCTACAATTTAAGTTTTCTTATTACGGCATAGGAATAACTAGAAAAGTAATAAATTAACTGGAATTTTCCACCGTCTTGAAACCATTGTATGTGCCTGAATCATTCCTGTTATAAATGCTGAGCAGATTGGAAAGTTACATATTAATGTATTCATTGTATTTGGTCTTTAATTGTTAGTATATCATACCTGCCAAGCTAGTCCAATCCAAAATAGGAGTGATAAATCAAAACATAGCACAAGATGCATTTATGTGATTTAAAAAAGATTTAGATGCATACACAAGGATTGAATTAATTCTAGTGGTCATAAATATGGGACAGAAGATCATAAATGAATCAAATGTACCTTTATTCAAAGTTAGGCGAACTTGCAAAACCAGAAATTAAAAACAAAAATAGGAGTAACTCCACTTTAATAGGAGTACTTTGCAGGTATGAAGTGTATTGTTGGAGCAGATCCAAGATGTGAAAGCCTTAAAATCCCTACTTAGCTATGAGGGTGTATGACGCTAGGTAAATCAACAAAAAGAAATCAGTAAAAATTGTGACTAAAAAACACAATAACGTCTAGGTATCTTAGTGCTAACTTCATGGGTGTATTTATATGTCTAGGCTGATACATCAGGCGCTGGTCTTTTATTTCCTATCAAGATTTATGTATAATTTATGATTACAAGTTTTCTAAAATAGCTGCCTCCAACAGCTAGCTATGTATTAATAAATAATACCAAACATGCATCAATCATGATCATGATCTGCAAGCTTTTCATCTTCATGATTTCTCAACATCGCCTACAATAAACCATGCAATATTCCTGATATCATACAGTAAAATCATTAATTTTCATGGGAGATTAAATTTGGTGAATTTCATGATTCACCTTCAACCACAAATTCAAATCCAAGTGAACACTAATTTTGGTCCTTATATTTACTACCTGAAATGCAAAATTCACGAATTAACGTCCCATCGAAATGGTCTTTTTTACCAAGACCACAAAATTTCGTACCATCAAAATTAAATGATTTTACAGTATATATATACTATGGTAAGTCATATTTACCTGGGTGGATAGTATATATTTCTACAAACATACAGTGAAAAAACCCACCTACACTGTTGTAACAACTCGTGAATCGAATCGTTTCACTCGAGGGTTGCTTGGAATCCAAAAGTTGCAGAGCATCTACGTCACTGGATTGCGTACATGTTTCACGTGCAAGTTTTATATTGGTGTGCGAAGACAAAAATATCAAGCTTCAATTTTCCCTGTAGCAAACTACTGTCTATGTCAGTCATATTGTACAGATGATGTGTTAAAAGTGTTTCACAGATAGTAGGTGGGTGTGACATTAAAAGGCTTTCAATGCTAAACATATAACAGATTAACCTGTGAAACATTTGTCATAGGGCACTTTTGTAATGTACCACCCATTTTTTATAATATTGTTATAAGAATGTTACATAAATTTCATTGGTATAGCTTGACTATTTTGACCTGAGCCTTATCTTTATGCGAGAATATATTACAAAATATAATACTCTGTTCCAAGGTTCTTGCTCTGAATATATCAATTTCCTCAAGCAAATCGTGCGATATTGGTATTTCAAGTTTGTGTTTGTATTACATCTCGAGCGTCATCGTGATACTCCCCCTGCGTCATCGTGAAACTCCCCAATTAAGAAAACATACAATCGGTGTTGTAAATGTAGGCAATATATCGACTGTTAAATTATGCTAATTAAAAGGTCAGACTCGTGTCAAATTGGCCAAGATATAATTTTAAGATATTGCATTGGTCACATCACAGAGTTAAAACAAAGTCGCACCATGAAAATGTTGCATTGCTATAAATGTACCCACACAATGCACATGCCCTTTATCGCTAGCAATGGCTTACAAATTGCCCTCTTGTATTGTTTCTACGAAACATAACACCTATGATCCCCCTAAAACATTACAGAGTCAAATTGAAAATGACAAATAAAATATCCTGCACCATGCAAAATAAAGACATCATCGTAATAATTGAATGCATATTTTGTTGTTGTTGTGACATCAAGCATATGAGTTATACAGTTGCTATTTCACTCTTAAGTTTTTTGCGAATTATCCAAGAATAATACTTGTGTATTAATACCACACTACACCAGTTTGTGAGGGTTTGAGACAAAGGACTGTACATAGATCCCAATGAAGAAGAAGATAGGATGTTTTAGCTTTCAGTCATTGTTATGTTATATTTATTATAACGTAATATCTGCGTGTGCATACTTCCACTGCATATAAATCTGTTATGCACATCCACGAGGAATGGGCAAAAAATGTAATGGTTTATTTATGCTTTATGTAATTGTTACAATGGCACCAATCATTGTTGCTACAAAATGTTGTGTCAGCTACTGTGACAATATCTTGATTCACTATAATCTATCGATACAAACAAAGTTCTAATCTTTGTGTCATATGAATATTCATATCTGGACAATAGAATTGGGGTCAGTTGTGTGTGTATTATTACGAAACCAGTCTACTGGGCCAGAGTCAGTTGTGTTTGTATAATTACGAAACCAGTCTACTGGGCCAGAGTCAGTTGTGTTTGTACAATTACGAAACCAGTCTACCTGGGCCAGAGTCAGTTGTGTGTGTATAATTACGAAAACAGTCTAACTGGGCCAGAGTCAGTTGTGTTTGTATAATTACGGAACCAGTCTAACTGGGCCAGAGTCAGTTGTGTTTGTATAATTACGAAACCAGTCTAAGTTGTGTTTGTATAATTACAAAACCAGTCTAACTGGGCCAGAGTCAGTTGTGTTCTTATAAGTACGAAAACAGTCTAACTGGGCCAGATTTGTTTGTACCTACATGTAAATTAAGGAAAAAACCACCTTGCACAAAGTTCCTGGTATCATCTATTGGGGTCAGTTGTGTGTGTATAATTACGAAAACAGTCTAACTGGGCCAGATTTGTTCGTCCCTACAAAAACCACCTTGCACAAAGTTCCTGGTATCATCTTTTGGTCATCTACAATGTAGCTAGGACAGTTTGCTGGTGGTGTAGTGTGGTAAATTTGATTGCTAGAATGACTTGATCTTTTCCATGGCATTTGCCACAGATGATAGATCTTCAATGGAATTCTGATGGCAATATTGAAATTATCTTCCATGAATTGATTCCTTGTGGAACTGCGCCTTTAGTTATAGTTAGGATTATAGTCCAAGAAAACTGGGTAGGTGGATCTGCCATAGACAGCTACTTTTTCGTTGCAAATTTGTTTAATTTTTCGTTGCAAATTTGTTTATATATATATTTCCTGTGATGGGTTCTTTGTTCCGTCTACAATATAATTTAGTAACTAAAAACTGTCATGAAACAGCAAAATAAACACAAATAAATATTGAATACAATACTGGTTCAATATAAAGTATACTATATAGTGTATACCAAAATGTTGTTGTCAAATACATATATATATATACTCAGAGAACATTATTCCGGCATCTGTCCCACTAATGCAACTAAAGTACTGCAAGGAGAGTGCTTGCATGCTGTTAAATGCATTTGGCAGATGAATGTAATGGAAGTTTTGACAGCCGTTCATTTTTTATCTCAAACAACTTGCTGACATCACAGCAAGCTTTTTGCAAATAAAAACAAAACAACAGAACACAAAGTAATATTAAGCGACTTGATGACAGCGTCTTCAACTCTTCTGAAGCTTAGCACAATTATATAGATATATATAATGTATAGTGTACGATATATGACACAGAATTATACACTTAGAGATTACAAAATCTGACATAGATAAATATTGCACAATCATTATCTGACAGCATTACTCTAGATTGTTAGATCATCTACAAACAACTAAGCCTACAGACAACACAACTCCCAGACCGTACAACTACCAGACCGTACAACTCCCAGACCGTACAACTACCAGACCGTACAACTCCCAGACCGTACATCTCCCAGACCGTACAACTCCCAGACCGTACAACTCCCAGACCGTACAACTCCTAGACCGTACAACTCCCAGACCGTACAACTACCAGACCGTACAACTACCAGATCCTACATCTCCCAGACCATACAACTCCCAGACCGTACAACTACCAGACCGTACAACTCCAAGACTGTACAACCCCCAGACCGTACAACTCCCAGACCGTACAACTCCCAGACCGTACAACTACCAGACCGTACAACTCCCAGACCATACAACTCCCAGACCGTACAACTACCAGACCGTACAACTCCCAGACCGTACAACTCCCAGACTGTTCAACTCCCAGACCGTACAACTCCCAGACTGTTCAACTCCCAGACCCTACATTTCCCAGACCGTACAACTCCAAGACCGTACAACTCCCAGACCGTACAACCCCAAGACCGTACAACTCCCAGACCGTACAACTCCCAGACCGTACAACTCCCAGACCGTATAACTCCCAGACCGTACAACTCCCAGACCGTACAACTCCCAGACCGTACAACTCCAAGACCGTACAACTCCCAGACCGTACAACTCCCAGACCGTACAACTCCCAGACCGTACAACTCCCAGACCGTACAACTCCCAGACGGTACAACTCCCAGACCGTACAACTCCCAGACCGTATAACTACCAGACCGTACAACTCCAAGAGTGTACAACTCCCAGACCGTACAACTCCCAGACCGTACAACTCCCAGACCGTACAACTCCCAGACCGTACAACCCCCAGACCGTACAACTCCCGAGCAGACCGTGAGAGGCACTCCAGACAACACATCTCCAGATGGTGCACATAGCTCCCTATACCTCCCAAGCATAATATTATTTGTTTTCTGTTGCACAAGTTCTTCATGCCTATAGCTAGCTAGCAGCTGAAATGTTAAAATGTATGAAGTACTGCAAGCCTAATTACCTATTAATGTTTGTTAACATATCCAGGGCTCGACAAATTGTTTGAATGCAACTCGTCCTGCAGGACGAGTAGCTTAAGATCAGCACTCGTCCTGCTTCAATATGTACTCGTCCTGCAGTTTACCTAATGAAAATGCAATAAGTTGATCATTTTGTTAGAATTGCTACTAATACGTTATATTTAGATGTTTTATTGAATTTCTTATACATGTATGGATGTAATAAACTTAATAAACTGAATACAAATTTGTTACTGTTTTATTCTTGTATTAACTATTGACTATATGTTATCGTAAGTTAGTCAGAATCGGAATCAGTCTCATTGTGAATGGCAGCCTGTTGACGTGGCCGAACTGGCTGCTTGTGACCATGGACATGCCTTGATCCTGGACCATATCCTTTCCAGTGAACAATGGCTGGACCTGGCTCAAAGTCCTGTAAAGAAGAACCATCAATTTTTATTCTTAACAAGGATGCTAAGGACTCGTATTCAAGGCATGTTCTTTTATCAGTCTTAATCAGATTAAGTTGGCTAAAGCCTCTTTCACATTCTGCAGTTGTGGGAGTTATGGAGAGCATAACTTGTACAAGAAGGAGAATGTTTTTCAAGTGTTCAGTGTCATGAGATTTCATCATAGTTTGGTACATCTCAAGTACACTTTTCCTTGGCTGTCTTAACCCATACAATTTAAGATCCAGCCATTCATCAATACCAGCTTCTTTTTCTTCATTACTGATCATTCTTGGGCAATACCTATCATAAAGGCGTTCAAGTTCGTCTTCTCCATATTGCCTGAACTCAGCTTCATCTAAATCTTTGTTTGGCCACCTTGTAAAATCAAATATGCTAAAAAGTGAGTGTGGCTCCCCACCAATATGTTTGATAAATCTTTCCTCCAAGAAAAATTCAGCAGATGAAAGTAATTCATCAATGTCTGTTTTTATTAGTTCAGGTGAATCATTGTGTCGCCTGTCAACTTGTAGTGATATATCTACTCCACAGAATGATCCATTTTCTGATTCTCGCATGAACTTGCGCAAAGTTTTACCTCTCCTGATTTTCATGTGTGCACATTTTTCTTTCAGTTCTAGCACCCTTCGAGCAACTTCACTTATCAAGCAACTCTTTTCCTGAAAGAGAACTGATACATCTGATAGGAGATTTGTCCAATCTATCATGAAATGGAGAAATGTTAAAAATCTCTCGGTATTCAAAACTTTCAGAAAGCCATTTGCTTTCATAGCATTCTCACATTTACCCTGGGATATTTCTTGTAAGTGAATGTTTGTTACTTCATAGTTTTCTAATAGGGATTTCAGGGCCCGATTTTGACTGGCTACCCATCTTATTTGTTGCAACCCACCATAGTTTTTAAGTTCTTTATCCAAACTAGCAGCAATGTCAAATAACTCTCTTCTTCTTTTTGGCGAGTAGTAGTATAACTTGAATATGCCTTTCAACACACTTTCAAATTCATCCAAATAGTTGCAACCTTTCTTTGAATCACAAATAGCTAGCTCAAGATTGTGAGCTACACAGTGTACTACAGTCAAATATCTTTCACAGTTCTGTTCTCCTTCTATATGTTCATTGATAGTTTCAGTCAGGAGCTTTACAGCACCTGCCTTCTTACCAAGATTGACAGCTGCTCCATCTGTATTGATCCCGACAAGTTTTTTGCTTAACATCTCTACATCTACACCAACAGTTTTCAAACCTTTCAGAATTCCACCCTTTACACCTTCTGCATGCCCATGTTCAAGCTGAACCACATCTGCTAATTTGGTTTTTACATTTCCATCTTTGTCAACAAATCTCACATACACTAGCTCCTGTTCACGGATACCTTTGTCAGTTGAGCCATCAGAAAGAATACTGAAAAATCTAGCAGATTTCAAATCTTCAATAACCTCACCCTTTAATACCTCTGAAAAACTAATGCACAACTGTCTACAGGCTTTGTCAGTTTTATAATTTTCACATATTTTAACTCCATTTTTACTTTGTAAATTTAGCAATTCTGGAAACTTTGCAAACGCTTCATTTTCTATAGCTATATAATAGGCTGTATTGAATAATTTCTCGAATATTTCAGAGCTCTTTTCAACAGATTTAACAATACTTTTGGCCATAGATGTTTCACCAGGGTGTTCAAGAGCTGACTTCCGATTCATGCAGATTACGTGTTTCTCACTTTTATCATGATACCTGAGTGTCTCTTTCCGATAATTTTCAGTTATACCCTTTACAATGTTTGAACCTTTGTCACATAATGATGGAAATTCTCGGCAAACACCACAAAACATTTCTGCATTATCAAACTCTAGCCACGGATATTGCTGCACCCATTCATCTTGGGTTGACCTCTTTCTTTTTGTCTTGTCATACCTAAAAAAGATAAAATAAGTTTTTTATTAGTCTAGATCATTATATATTTAATAATGAGAACCCCTTCTCTAGCCAATGCATTCAATAAAAAGATGGTGATAGCCCTCCCTAGCCTAGGCAGTTTCTTTGCATGATGCCCCTTCCATGAGTTGATTCTCTAAAAAACAGCAATACCCCCACTCAAGCCTATGCAGTTCTTTTACCCCTACTAATTCCATTTACAAAAACATTGAAAACTATTTCATCTAGAAAAATTGGCGATAGCCCTCCCTAGCCTAGGCAGTTTCATATTCATTGCAACCCCACCCACACCCAAGACCATGTGATAGATTGGACAAGACGAGCAGAATGGGTAGAAAGGGGGAAGACCATATTTATATCTACATATGATCTTTCCATTCTGATTAATAGATAGATAATTCAAATGCAAATCACTTACTTTTCAATGCTGCGACGGCGTTCGACTGATTTAAAAGAAAAAAAACAACAACAACAACTGAGATATATTGATTGCATTCTTACGTGTTTTGTTGCATCTTTCTTTTTTGTAATGACTTTTGGACCTTTTCAGCCTCCCTTTTTTCTGAGTCCCCTCCTCCTTGACCAAACATTTTACGAATGTCGCACTGTGACATTTTTAATTTTGTTTTCGTTAGTTTTCAGGGTTACAGACGATTTATTTGTAACATTAAAGTTCGTTTTTGCCGTACATTACCGTAATATCTGTGCTTGATTTTTGCTCGGAATCATTACGGAACGGGCCGTAACGGAATGGGACGGATTTTAGCGTTGTATGCAATTAATCAACATCCGGTTTCGTATCAATACGGGATGGTTTTTTTTTATCGAATTATGTTGTTATTTGCGTGATTTTTTATTGAAACTTGATTGTTTTCTGCCAGAAATTGCACTCGTCCTGCAGGACGAGCGTTGCTTGATGTTTCACTCGTCCGAGGTGAATTTCTACTCGTAATTACGAGCAGACGAATGGATTTGTCGAGCCCTGATATCAAATAATACAGTGTGCATATACGCAAAAGCATTTTCATGCTCTACCTGTTTAATGCAAATATTAGTTCTCATTTCATACTTTTATAATGTTCAAGCAAACAGAAAATACTTGTTCTTCTGGAAGCATTTTTGTCCCCTTACAAATGTGTTTGTTGCTTTATTTGACGCCATGCTGATGCTATAGTCATACATGCTAAAATAATATATTCTGATTTTTATAGCCACAATGGCTCTGAAAACATCTTTATGATTTGTTCTAAGAATATAACTGGCAACGGTTTTGTAATAAATGCCGGGGAGCATGACAAAACATTGACAACTCAGAGACACAGTACTCGTAATAAATGATGTACAAAATAAAAAACAATATTCATATGGTGATACATTGATTGAATCATTCCATAATACTGTCACATCATTAATTTATGTTTGGGATTAAATTTCATGGATTTCGTGATTCACCTTCAACAACAAAATCAAATCCCATTGAACAATAATTTTGACCCTTGTATTTCTTACCTGAAATGCAAAATCCATGAATTTACATCCCATCAAAATAATCTTTTTTACCAAAACTATGAAATTTCGTCCCATCGAAATTAAATGATTTTACAGTAATTGAATTATGCTGATTCCGATGTTAGCATGAAGAAATGTAACTCTTGATAAATGAAATAATTATCATCTAAAATCCCAATGTGTAACATACCTTGGTGTCAATGGGTTCCTTCAGGATTGAGGTGCGTAAAGACATAAAACTAGTTTCAAGATAGAACTGTGACATACTAGAGTTGCAAAGGGAATAATATTATTGAGCCGGTTGCATAACCAAGGGGCTACCGAGCGCTTTTTGGTTGTGTTTTACTACGTCTATGCGATGATTGACTTGCTAACAGCGTTCTATTTCTTAGCACTTTGCTTGATGTACACATTTATGTGCAACATCTACTATTTCAGTAGCGTTTTGCTGCGAAGGGTATGCTAGCCGCAAGCGCACACTTAAAGCATAAAATTTGTGCTTTCCTTGCATAGCGCAACTCAGTGCTTGATAGCACTTTGCTTAGCAGTGGGTATGTAAGGGATCATTAGGGGACTCTGGAGTTTGTTGGGTGGATGTCAAGATAATGTAACTGCAACACTGCCAAATATTAAAGCCCAAAGTGATGAAAATTACTTATAATAAACTTTTGAACTATGCATTGATTTGAATTAACGTTGCACTGATTTGGTTCAATGTTCTGTCTTCGCTATGAAGCATTTTACAGGTGTCGATGATTCATTCGTCTGTAACAAAATCAAATTTTGTCTTCATTTATTTAAATTATGGAGAAATTTGTGTAAATCTGAGAATTATTCAGCATAATAAGAAATCAAATATAGTGATTATGCTTGATCGATAGGGTGGATTGAAGACCCAGGTAACGCTACAGACATAGTCATTTTCTCGTAAATTTAATAATTTGTGTCAATTAATTATTCGCATGGCATCAATCAAAGGGCCTCAAATGCTTTAATATGCTCTAATGTCTATCAGCAAGTTAAGTATTATACACTGCCCTCCAAAAGTTACTTCACATTCCCAAAATAACATGATTTAATAAATTGACTATAAAAAATAATGTTTTATTGCTGATAATCATTGATAAAATGTCAATGGAATAAGACAATGATGAATAAAAAGACAACCATGTTAAGTTTGGAAGAAACCATACCATTACACTTGTGTTTGTCAATATAAATAAATTGAATAACTTTATAATTTGTGAAGTGTGAGGGAACTTTTGGAGAGCAGTGTATGTACTTCATCTTCACATTTTTGATATTTATGTTAATACATTTTCAGATTTTGGCATCATAATGGAATCAAAGAGTTGGAGAATATTCAAGTGTTTTTGATAAAAGCTAACATGACACGAGTACCTACTTTATTCTGTCAGTAAAATTACAAAGAAAACAAATAATATACTTTGTTTCACATTCTCTATTGTTTTCTGTCTATAATTGTTGTGTTACAATTTTGCTTGTTTGTAACTAATCAGTGTTCATTATAATTATACTGGATTTATCATGCTCAGTCTATAGACACTTTCTTGTGCATACAGCTCCTCCTATAGTTTTTGCAGGATTTCTTTGAAGCTTTTAAAGATGACCAACCTTGATATGCAGATGTGCTTAAAGGAAAGAATTTGCAATGGGATGATTTTTGTCAGAATTATGGTCCTTTGGGGGGGGTATAGGGTATATTAGCCCAAATGGTTTCTGTTCAGTAACACAAGAATGCCAGTTTGCCCTACAATCTTCAAGCTTTACTCAAAAGTATGCCTGCAACTGACTAGATGTCACCTATTTATTTTGAGGACAGTAGGGCAAAGGTGAAGGTCACTGTGAGCTTTACCATTTCAGACTACTAGGCTGCCAAGGGGGCATACATGTTTTACAAACATCTCTTTACTTATATAAGAAAGCCAGGATAAACCTGACCAATTTCGCTGGAATGTATCCTTACTAATCCACAAGGAACTAGCCATTTCTCCTCATTGTTTTTTTCCATGTGTGGAGGAAAGAATTGTTATGATTGGAACAAAGCAAATAATTCACTTATATAATGTTATTTGTGTACCAAATGTTACTTGTAATTTTTGGGCTGGTTCAGCTCAAGTGTTACGATAACCGATGACAGTGTAATCTCAATGTGACTTAATACTTCTGTCAGTGGCATTCAATTTAAAAGCCAAAACAATAATAAACACAAAATAGCTTTCCAACATGAAAGACCTTTAAGACGTTTGACTTTGTTTGTTGTCTGATTGTGTAACATTAACATGTACACACATATTTCCAAAACATTATTCTTATAGCTGGAATTAGCCAGAAACTGTTTGTTTTTGCATGTCTGTCTATATTGTAGACCATTTTGAAGATCGAAGCATTATTTTGCTACCACCTGCGTCATTGGCATAAGTAAGAATAATGCTTTCCTTTATTTAGTGAAACAAAAAAACCAATGAAGTTTTGAAGAAAAAATATTGCAAGATTATAAGTCTGATCATTGGATCAAGAATAAAACTAGAATTTGACCAACATTTTTAAACCTTACAAACAACCGTATTCTTGATAAATTATTCTGTTTTGCACCAAATGAAAATGTCAATTCTTTGAATAATTGTTATTATGGTTCTGCATGCCAAAATCAGCCTACGCTTGAATTCGAATATTCCTACTTTCAAAGTCAGACAATATAAAGAATGAAATGACATGTAAATTCTTGAATTGCGTTGTCAGTATCATACCAATAAAATGTCAAAATGTCTTATTTCTACATTTAACAAAATAAGCCAATGCTTTTCTGTCAGATGCATTTTCTCTATCTTTGTATGTTATTTCTTAGGATATGCAATATGCAATATAAGATAAAATAAAATTTTAGAAGTTGCCAGGTGGTGATTTCTGACAGTGCCAAGCAGAATTACATTGGGCAAAAAATGGATCACTGAACACCCTAGCAGAATCATGTTAATATTCAATATATTTTAATTGTTGCTCAAGGTTTGCAATGATTCATTGTGTTCTATGAAATTTGTTCTTCATTTGTTTTGTATCTTTATGTTTCATGTTTCTTTACAATCATTGCTTGATTGCTTTATTTCTTTCAAAAGTGCACATAGTCTCTGCATCTGTTTGGTGTTGTTTGTTGGTAGTCCCTACTTGTTGCTACTCGACTCGTGAAAATACTGATTTCTCTGATTACTCATTGAGATAAAATCTTTCACCAAAATCAACAAATATCCACTATTCCCATTCAATTCAAAGCTTTGTCCATTTTGAAAATGGCCTAGAAATTTCTTGTTCATTTGCATATTGTTACAATAATTGTATTGTATATTAATATGGCATGACGTTTCTTTTGAATCTGCAGATCTTGTGAATATACTGGTATCGTTCCATGTTATAATTAAATCCTTGGTTAATCTGAATATGTAACCCACTCACAACTACATAACAATACAAGCCAACAGTATGGATAATTAAGTACATAATATGTATGCAGAATAAAAATGTTATTTCACATTGTTCTTTACATTATACAAGATCAATTTGGACTTGTACCAAATGGAAGCTCGGGAAAACGTAGGCTGGACTCCCCATGCAGTTTGCCTGCCTAGTTCTGAGTACAGAAATTATAATATCAGCATGTTCTAATGAATTGGTACTAAATAAACCTTGTAGCATCTTACCAGACTGTTATGAGAAAGTTATAGTTGAAATTTTCAAATAAACATTAAATTCAAGACGAAATACGATTCCTTCGCTTTTCGTTTTTTTGTTTCGGCATGTATCCTATTGACGTCATAGTGCTTGATAAACAAGCACAGTATTTGGCATCATTGTATAGATAATTGTTTTAACCTACCAGCTATTGTAAATTGTCTCACTTCACCAATAAAATACATTAGTAATGGCTGAATTACAGAACAATACAAATTATAAAAGCATTCAACTGGGTGTGAGTAAGTTTAGACTGTATCCCAATAATTATGCATGCAATTGGTTTACGAAGGTTAATTCAGAGGTTCAGTGTACGATAATGAATAAAAAACTAAACTGAGCGATGTGGAACATCATGCCCACATGTTTAAGAAATTGGAATCCACTAAATGCTCTAATTGAAGAGTTACTTATAGTGTTTCCTATTTGATTATTTACTTAGCTACAGTCTATTAGAAGATGCAGTAATAATTGGAGTTTAACTATTCTGTAATTGGAACTGTACTAATGAAACAGTCTCAAAAACTTGTGTCACCTAGCTATTAAAGCTTCATTTAAATCTTCAGTCAATTCAACTGTTGGCTCACAAACTATTCACTGGTCAGGTTTAATAATCAAAGTACTGAAAGTACTGACAGGCTGGCGAACTGCTAAGGAACAATAGCTTTTCAAGTAATATAACATCAAGTGATTTTCTAAGTCGAAAGAGAGGTAAGTGCTGGACTAAACAAAAACTAAAAAAAATAAAAAATAAAAAATTTGGAGCGGCCGTGATTCGATCGCTGGACCTTAGCATCAGAAATTACTAAGCGAGTTGCTCAACCACTCGACCACGATCTCGTTGAAGAATGATGACTTGTTGCGCGCGCTATATCGCGTTAGTATATAACGCGTAGTAATAATTGTCAACGCATTTAAACACCTATTCTTTTAATTTCATACAATTTCCTTCCATTACAAGAAGAAACTAATATATTACAATCGAACAGAATAAATGAAACTAGGAAAGTTGAATGTTCTTATCTTGCAAAACTGACTAACGAGGAGGAACTATTTGCATCGAGTGTATAGATTCTGTGTTGTCAGTTTTGGGAGTAAATTCATCTTAGTGGATTTCATTTTTTAGGATTGTAATAGTCTGGCGCGAAATCGCCAGCCTAAAAACAATTTGTGCATGCTAATTGGACTTAAACTACAGCATATATACTATCAGATTAGTGGAATAGGGTGGCCCTCTTGGTATAACAGTGCAGAGCTGGGAAGATCAGATCAGAACAGATCAGAACAGAAAAGAACAGAACAGATTGGATCGGATGGGATCGGAGCGGAGCGGAACAGAACAGAACAGATCATATCAGAACAGAACAGAACAGATCAGATCAGATCAGATTAGATCAGATCTGATCAGAACAGAACAGAACAGATCATATCAGAACAGATCCGAACAGAACAGAACAGCTCAGATCAGATTAGATCAGATCTGATCAGAACAGAACAGAACAGAACAGAACATGGAAATATATTGATAACTGTCTGAGACAATTGGCATTAAGCATTAGTTGTCAATCAACACCCTTTGAATAATTTTTAACGGTAAATTATAAGCACATGGTCCAATGGATTAACTTGAAAACCTTTGCTAAGCAATCTTCGACAAACCAACCAGATGGAGCTATCTCTTCTCTCAGTGTAATGTCAATTACTACAGGTTCAAAGACCCACAGTTTGTGCCCCTAGAGGTGCTGCTCCATCAGTACAACAAGTTCAGGGTGTTATAATTCTCACTTTCTGTTATTACTATTATGTTTAATTATTTAAGACCGATACAAGTCTCGGTGGGATGGTTTTTTGTTACCCAACTGTTGATATTTGGCTACAAGTTGCTATATTTGTCTTACTACATGCATTTCTTCTGATACCCGACTTTACTGTTTTATGTTGAAATATTACAACAGGTGTAAGTTAACTTACTGACATTTATTTACATGACAAATTTATCAGTTAGCGAGTCTTTATAAAATCTTCACTTACTGATACCTGAATATATTTATTATGATGATAATTTGTTAATCTTCTCGGCTAAATTGCCATTTTGCAGTCGATCATAACAACCAGTAAATTGTTTCTGTGAATTATAAATGATATCTGGGGAAATTATTGACAACATAATCTGTTTATTTACCTTCACTTTTCATAGAAGTGCATTTCCAATCAATTTATATTGCCTAATGGTTTTAAACCAAGGGAGGTAAATATGTTTGCTTGTCAATTTTACTTAACTTTATCATGTTTGCAACATTATCTATCAATATTGTGCTCTGTAACCTTTCCTTAGCAGCTTTCCTCTTTCCTGGAATTAAATAGTTTGTGAAACAGGTCACAATTCATGAAACCGACTCAACTGCATGCATGTTGTATAGCAGTTGAGCCAGTTTAGGTAAAAAACGGTGACCTCTAAAGAAATACATTAAGTTGTGTGGGTAGTGCTCAATAATAATCTTGGCTTGAGTGTCAAACATATCTCGTATAAATTGGTCAGAGAATAAGATATTTACAGTTGTTTGTAATTTTTTGTTTACATATTTTTACTTGCAGACTTAGCAAAAATTCATGTTATATTGTATTTTTACCCTGTAAAAGGAGACATTCAACTTTAATTATTTTGTAGTAGCAATCAGATGTTGTATAGCTTGGCCACATTGACATGAGCCTGACCTATTGATAAGCATTATTTAACAGTTGATATTATTGCCAACGTTAACAACACCGAATGTATCTTTCATAATCGGGGAGTATCACGAAGACACTCGAGATGTAATACAAACACAAATCTTAAATGCCGATATTGCATGATTTGCTTGCGGAAATTGATATATTCAAAGCAAGAACCTTGTAATATATTCTTGCATAAAGGTCAGGCTCAAGCCAAGCTATACCTAAGTTAAAATCATCATTTTCTGGGTTAATTGATACATTTCCTTGTTTTTTACCTGTATAATAATCAACAACAACCCCATGATTCATCTCCCATCTCAAACCTATTGTTTTCACCTGGTAAAGCTTAACAAAATCATTAAGGATGAGTATTTTTTTGAACTTATAATTATTTTTCTGCCTCTTGTTTTTCCCTTGAACCACTTACAAAACGTCTGAGAAAAATATTGTTTTCTGGCTATACATTAATCAATTTATGCTACTTCAAATTATAGTACAGATGTTTCTTTAATTGAGTATTTTGAAATACAAATGTTAATTACAACTACAAGTATGTTAAAATGTTAAATTTACTTTTACAGATTTTTATTTTTCTTAGAATCAGATTCTTTTCAATTGGAATAACAAAATATTTATATGATGAACTCAGCTGTCGGATGTCCTATGACTAATTGTTTTTCTGATGTCAGTTTTATGAAATTAGAAATAAACATGTATAAGCTTGCTTGGACCTCACAAGTTTGTGCTTTTTACTAAAATCCATGAACTTTGTATATGATAAATACCCTTCTACTTCCACATGTGCAGTTAATCTTCAAATTACTTCTTGGTGAAGATTGAAACATTATTTGGAAAAGCATCATTTTCTACAGGGATCAGAGGAAAAAATTCAGTCGAAAAGTCATGCAAACACTGAGCTAAAACAACCACCCTTTATTCAATATTGGGACCATTTGAAGTATTCACCTATATGCCATACCATCAAGTCTGAGTGGTACATATTCATGCCACTTGTTTTGTCTGCATTCCAAGTAAAACAAAACATTACAGTCATATTGTCATCATAATGGAATTGTTCATATTATAACATACCGTAATGTACTTATACCATTTATTCTATAATAACCGTAATCATCGTATAACAACAAAGTTAAAGAGACCATTTAGCTGATGGCGGTATTGCCCATTTGGATACAGTAACTATTTTGTGGGATTATTATTAAGGCTTTGTAGATGGAATAAAGAAATTCTTAAGTGGATGTTATAATGACATTTTGTCTTATATGGTCCATCAACATGGTGCTTATTGCAAGGTTTATTACAAGTGTGACATCGTCATTCTTTATCTGATTGATACCAGTTAAATATTTTCCCACAGTTCTAGACTGGAACTTATATATTAAGATAAACAAAACAAACTTGAACATGCATGTTTGTGAATCTAGGTCGTCCGGAAACAAGGTTGGGTCTTAGCTAAGTTTCATAATATTGTAATTTTTCTGTGAATTTGGGTCGATCATCCTGCATTTATGCAGCTGAGGGACTTGGGCTTTTAATAATTTCTATAGGTTGTGTGTGGGCTTTGCTCCTTGTAGATGTGTTGTGGTGTAATTGCTTTATGTGCTCGACTGTTTAAGTTGATTTCCTCATATCTTTTTTGGGTTTACCTTTATAGGTCATCCCCTGTCTACCTGGTCATAGCTAGTTTCACAAAAAGAGCACTGCTTACAAGTGCTGGTTATTTCACTTTCTCATAATTGATTACTTTTAAAGTACAATTGCTCATTCTATGAGTAACAAGGGAAGACAATTCCATAGATATAGGTCACATGGTTATCAGTATTTTTAGTATGGACCAATGTGATGGTGAATAAATATGCCAAGTTTCAAACGGATAACTTTGATAGTCTTTGAGAAAATTACTCTTGACAAAAAACTAAATCTACAAACACGCACACCACACAATCCTCCCACGACACTAGCTAAATCTTTTATTCTTTGAAAAAGCGAGCAAAAATGCCTTTTTCAACCCAAGGTGTGACCAAGGGAACAATATTACTTGAGCCGGTTGCTTAGGTAAGGGGCTATCGAATGCGTTTTTGTTCAGATTTACTACTTCTATGTAATGACATGCTACCAGCGAGCTGTGTTTGCTAATGGCATTCCTTATCTCATCTCTTCGCTAGGAGAGAGCTACTGAACCCTTTGTTGTGACCACTTCAATAGTGCTGGGGAGAAATTTGCTGTGCAATGGTCTGTTTGCCTTGATCGAGCGCGCCAATAGCATATAAATTTTGCACTTTTCTAGCAGGGCGCTCGATAGCATTCTTGCTTCGGCAATAGGTTCCTGGTACAGCTCCCTTGCTTAACACTGGGTATGTAAAGGATTGTAAGGGACCTCAGAGGTTTGTTGGGTGGAAGTCAGGATAATGTAACTGCAACACTGCCTAATATTAAAGCCCAAAGTGATGAAAATTACTTATAATAAATGTTTGAACTATGCATTGATTTGAATTTACGGTGCACTGATTTGGTTCAATGTTCTGTCTCGGCTATAGAACATTTTACAGGTGTCGATGATTCATTTGTCTATAACAAAATCAAATTTTGTCTTCATTTATTTAAATTATGGAGAAATTTGTGTAAATCTGTGAATTATTCAGCATAATAAGAAATCTAGTATAGTGATTATACTACTATCAATCACGGATTGAAGACCCAAATAACGCTACAGACATAGTCATTTTCTCGTAAATTTAATAATTTCCGTCAATTAATTATTCGCATGGCATCAATCAAAAGGGCCTCAAAAGCTTTAATATGCTGTAATGTCTACCAGCAAGTTTAGTATTATACACTGCCCTCCAAAAGTTCCTTCACACTCCCAGAATTATATAATTTTATAAATTGACGGTAAAAAAATAATTGCTTATTGCTGATAATCATTGATAAAATGTCAATGGAATAAGACAATGTTGTTGTAAAGTTAGATCTTTACTCCAGCATGTTACATAATATTACAATGATTAGATAATTAATTAATGATATACCTTCATTTAACTTTCTATAGTCTTAAACCACTCTGTATATTACATTGTGTATTGCTTATATTGCTTTATCTACATGCATTTTAACACCACCTTGTGTATTAATTTGTATTAATACTAGCTGTATTGAATATATGTGTTGCATTTCATATGACTCATAATGACATTTAATTATTGTAATATAACCATTGTTCAAATATCTATAGATTCTAGAAAGTTCTAAGATGTTGCATAAGTTTAACCACCATGCTGTGCACCTTCCATTGTACTTATCAGCCACCAGCTGCATGATCTGTGTATTGCTAGAGATGAAAGGACTCTGTTATGTAATACTGTCTGGGGCTTATGTAAACAAGGAATTTGAATTGCCTAGATATTTATGTTACATACTTTTTGATTGGTTAAAATTATTGTAGCTGACCAATCAAAAAATAGTTTTACATATTAATTATGTCTATATAAATGAGATTTAAATTAGATTTTTGGCATTTATTATCATTCTGATTCTTATTTTTGAAATAGGAGGATCTTAAATCCTCGCTCCAAGATAATTAATTAGTCAATAATTCATTAATAATTTAGGTACTTTAGGCATTTATCTTGGAGCTTTTAAGTAAATTGTTGAAATTATTTAAATAATATTATTGCATTTAATTAGGTTATTTTATTAAGTAAATTATTCTTATTATTTTAACACTTACATTTAATTACATTTTTGGTAATTAATTATATTTTTGTAGTAGCCATTTTAGAGTTCTTAGGCTTGCTACTTTTAAATACTTGGTTAAGTTCAGAATCATTAAATAGAATATTTGGACTTGATTTCAGGCAAATGGACGCATTTGTTTATTTGACAGTTTTAATATTGTATTTAATCTGTTTATTTTTTGTCATTACTTTAGGTTATTTTGTATACATTTTATACTTATATTCTGACTATTGTTTCAAACATTGTTTAACTATAACATAATATTTTGTCATGGTTAGTTTAGTAATAATAATTTTATTGATTGCATTTTATAACTTTTAAATCATGACATTGTTTGCTTTCAATGCATTTAGATCTTGCTTAGTTCATTAAAATTAGTTTAGTTTATAAAATTGAATCATTTTTGTTATATTTTCTCTGTTTTAATAAACAGAGTGGTGTCATCCTGACGTGTCAGTAAATCTGACTGTACTTTGAGTTTCTCATATAGAAACCATTATTTGCTTTGCACTTGAGTTCCTACTAAGCCAACTATAGAACGTTGCGTAAGGCGCAGAGCCGAGGCGAGGCTATGGCGCTAGCGCGCATTTTTCGATTCCACAACAGATGAATAAAAAGACAACCATACTTGGTTTGGAAGAAACCATACCATTACACTTGTCTTAAACTTTGTCAGCGTAAATAAATTGAATAATTTTATAATTAGAGAAGTTTGAAGGAACTTTTGGAGGGCAGTGTATATACTTGATCTTCACATTTTTGATATTTATGTTAATACAACCTAAGATTTTGGCATCATAATGGAATCAACGAGTTGGAGAATATTCAAGTGTTTTTGATAACGGCTAACATAACTAGAGTACCTACTTTATTCTGTCAGTAAAGTTACAAAGAAAGCAAATAATATACTTTGTTTCACATTCTCTATTGTTTTCTGTCTATAATTTTTATGTGTTACCATTTTGCTTGTTTGTAATTGATCAGTGTTCATTATAATTATTATACTGGATTTATCATGCTAAGTGTGTCTGTCAGTCTGTAGACACTTTCCTGTGCATATACAACTCCTCCTACAGAGTTTGCAGGATTTCTTTCAAGCTTTTAAAGATGACCAACCTTGATATGTAGATGTGCTTAAAGGAAAGAATTTGCAATGGGATGATTTTTGCCAGGATTATTGCCCTTTGCGGGGTATAGGGTATATTAGTCCAAATTTTTTTCTTTTCAGTAACACAATAATGCCAGTTTGCCCTGCAATCTTCAAACTTTACTCAAAAGTATGCCAGCAACTGAGTAGATGTCACCTATTGATTTTGAGGTCAGTAGTGCAAAGGTGAAGGTCAAAGGTGAAGGTCACTGTGATCTTTACCATTTCAGACTACTAGGCATCAAACATCTCTTTACTTATATAAGAAAGCCAGGATTAAGCTGACCAATTTCCCTGGAATGTATGCTTACTAATCCACAAGGAACTAGCTATTTCTCCTCATTGTTTTTAGCTCATGTGATCGCTCTTCGTCCGTCGTCCGTCCGTCGTCCGTCGTCCGTCCGTTCACAATTGCTTGTGAACACACTAGAGGTCACAAATTTAGCCTGATCATTATGAAACTTGATCACAATGATCATCTCCATAAAATCTAGGTCAAGTTCGATATTGGGTCATCTGGGGTCAAAAACTAGGTCACTAGGTCAAATCAAAGGAAAACCTTGTGAACACATTAGAGGTCACAATTTGAGCCTAATCTTTATGAAACTTGATCACAATGATCATCTCTGTAAAATCTAGGTCAAGTTCGATATTGGGTCATCTGGGGTCAAAAACTAGGTCACTAGGCCAAATCATTGAAAAACCTTGTGAACACATTAGAGGTCACAATTTATGACTAATCTTTATGAAAATTGATCACAATGATCATCTCTATAAAATCTAGGTCAAGTTCGATATTGGGTCATCTGGGGTCAAAAACTAGGTCACAAGGCCAAATCATTGAAAAAGCTTGTGAACACACTAGAGGTCACAATTTGAGACTAATCTTTATGAAAATTGATCACAATGATCATCTCTATAAAATCGACGTCAAGTTCGATATTGGGTCATCCGGGGTCAAAAACTAGGTCACAAGCCTTTGAAGGCCAAATCATTGAAAAAGCTTGTGAACACACTAGAGGTCACAATTTGAGTCTAATCTTTATGAAACTTGATCACACTGATCTTCACTATAAAATTTTGGTCAAGTTCGATATTGGGTCATCCGGAGTCAAAAACTAGGTCACGAGGCCAAATCATTGAAAAAACTTGTGAACACACTAGAGGTCACAATTTTTACCTTATCTTTATGAAACTTGATCACAATGATCATCATTATAAAATTTAGGTCAAGTTCAATATTGGGTCATCCGGAGTCAAAAACTAGGTCACGAGGCCAAATCATTGAAAAAACTTGTGAACACACTAGAGGTCACAATTTTTACCTTATCTTTATGAAACTTGATCACAATGATCATCATTATAAAATTTAGGTCAAGTTCGATATTGGGTCATCTGGGGTCAAAAACTAGGTCACGAGGCCAAATCATTGAAAAATCTTGTGAACACACTAGAGGTCACAATTTTGACTCTATCTTTATGAAACTTGGTCACAATGTTTATCTCTATAAAATCTAGGTCAAGTTAGATACTGTGCCATTTGGCCAAAATCTAGGTCACTAGGCCAAACAGGTGAGCGACCCAGGGCCCTTTGGACCCTCTTGTTTTCCACATGTGGAGGAAAGAATTGTTATGACTGGAAGCAAATAATTCACTTATATAATGTTATTTGTGTACCAAATGTTCCTTATAATTTGTGGACTGGTTCAGCTCAAGTGTTAGAATTACTGACGACAGGGTAATCTCAATGTGACATAATACTTCTGTCAGTGGAATTCAATTTAAAAGCCAAAACAATAATAAACACAAAATAACTTACCAAAAAAAAAGACCTTTAAGACGTTTGTTTTACTTTGTCTGTTGTCTGATTCGGTAACATTAACGCATAAACACAGATTTTAACCATCTATACCTAGTGCTGGAATATCTTGAAACTGTTTGTTTTTACATGTCTGTCTATATTGTAGAATATTTTGGAAGATCGAAGCATTGTTTTGCTACCACTTGCGTCATTGGCATAAACAAGAATAATGCTTTCCTTTATTTAGTGAAACAAAAAAAAACAATGAAGTTTTGAAGAAAAAAATATTGCAAGATTATAAGTCTGATCATTGGATAGGGAATAAAACTAGAATTTGACTGACATTTCTAAAACTTAGGCAAACACATTCTTAATACATTATAACATTTTGCACCAAATGATAATGTCAATTCTATAAATAATAGTAATATGTTCTTGCAAGCCAATATCAGCCTAAGATTTAATTTGAATATTCCTACTTTCAGTCAGACAATATAAAAGATAAAATGACATGTAAATTCTTGAATTGCGTTGTCAGTACCATAATATCAATAAAATGTCAAAATGTCTTATTTCTACATTTAACAAAATATTTCAATGGATTTCTGTCAGATGCATTTTCTCCATCTTTGTATGTTATTTCTTAGGTCATACAATCTACAATGTACTCAATATGCAATATAAGATAATATAACATTTAACAAGTTGACAGGTGGTGATATCTCACTGCAGTGCCAAACAGAATTACATTGGGCAAACAATGGATCATTGAAAACCCTAGCAGAATCATGTTAATATTCAATATGTTTTAATTGCTTGCTATGATTCATAGTGTTCTATGAAATTTGTTCTTCATTTGTTTTGCATTTTCTAAGTTGTGTTGACTTAGTTTGGTTGCTTCATGATTGCACATGGTCTCTGCAATTGACAAGTGTTGTTTGTTGGTTCTCCACTTGTGAAAAAACTGATTTCTCTGATCACTTGGTATTTCTAAAATAAAAAAGTTACCAATGTTCTTGGGCTCTTTTCAGCTGTTTAGCTGCTCAAGCACCCTTTGACATTTTAACTTCCTGATAGCGTCAATGGGCTATACCTTTGGAAGCCTACTTTTGTGCCTCCCTGGGGAGACTATTTCTCATGTGGTTGTGGCTGCCAAATCGATCTGCAGTGCCCAGGAATAGACACTGTCCTCACAGGTACCAATTAACACCTTGGTTGAGTGGATTGTGTGGGTTATTCTTGATAAGAGGAATTTACCGGTGGTCATACCCTACCTCTAGGCCGACGCTCCCCATCAACAAATATTTTCTATTCCCATTTCAAAGCTTTGTCCATTTTGAAAATGGCCTAAACATTTCTTGTTCATTTGTATATTCTTACAATAATAATTATTGTATTGTATATGAGGGACGTTCAAAAAGTACTAGGACTGGAGCTGTCACGGATACGGTTTTAAAAATTATACAAACATTAATACATAATATTAAATCGGAATTCAGTTGCGAAAAAGTGATATCCGATTCATCACATAATTCTGTCATGTTCGTCTGTAATCGTCCATTTTGAAACCATAGTAACGCGCACCCGGCGCAGCCTATCAATAACCACTGTTGTGTACTACGTAATGAGCTTTATCTTCACTACTATCCTATCGTTAGATGTCAAACATTGCCAAAACATAACTTGTTGCATATTGGACTTTGTCTGCAAAAATGACGATATTTGAACTATAGATGCTGAAATAAAGAGAAGTTGAACTCTATGCGGGATAACTTCGGCACGCAAAAGTGACGTCATCGGAACGTAAAGAAAAACTGACATATAACAGGTTCCATCAACAGTAAAATTATATGCGCTCGAAATAGTATGTAAAGTATTGTAACGACAATAGAACATATTTCTGCAATTATTTCTACAGATTATGAATGCCACATAGGTATTATGGATGGTTGTTCTAGCGTGAAAGACATGTAAGTAATAGGAAATAAAAAAAAATGGTAACGTCAGTTACAGCGACATTTTCAATATATCAACATTTCATCATGCGGCTTCTCGCGCCGATATTCGATATAAAATTTGGAAAAATACATGCGATTCTCACAAACGATATACGTGTATATAGCTCTGTGTGTTACAAGCATGTATTCATTACCATTATCATTAAAAACCGCATATTTTATAGCCTTATGAGTGACACATACGAAGTATAAAACAGTGCAACGTCATTTTGTGCGCCGGGTAGGAGTACTTGTCTAAGTTTAAACACCTGTAACTATCCAACCGCGTATTCATTTACCTTCATAATTGCACTGTTTGTAGAATAAGGTTTGAAATTTCATATGAAATAAAATTTGTTTTTTTGTATGAAACAATGCGGGTTTTATGACAATAATCCTAGTACATTTTGAACGTCCCACGTATTAATACTGATGTTTCTTCGGAATCTGCATATCCTGTGAATATATACTGGTATCGTTCCATGTTATAATTAAATCCTTGGTTAATCTGAATATGTTACACACTCACAACTACATAACAATATAGATCTACAACGACCTTCGAAATATGACCCCTGGACCAGTCCATATACCAAGGTTGAAACGATATTTACCGTTATTTTATGAAAAAATACGGATAGATTTGAGAAAATCTCACTTTACTAGTACTTGGCAACGTGGCTTAGTGGATAAACTGTTCTCTTGTCAGAAACATACTTTATATAGACTGTGGGTTCGAGGCCTCTGCTATACTCATTTACAATAATTAAATTTCTATATCAATACTTTTTTTATCGTTTTACGTTTATATTTTTATTCTTAATATTTAATTAATTTTATGTTTTATAACTAATAAAACACGCTTTGTTTCCTTTTCATTAATTTAGTCTGGATATTGTATTTATTGCGTCATTGGCTTCGCTGCAATCACCATTTTAAGAATTTTCAGTAGAAACGTCAGAATTAGCTAAGGGTGTATGTTGTCAGTTGTCTGTGCGGTCAAAGCACATCGCTAGCAATCGTCTATTTTTTTCTTTCCAGTGTGAGTTCAGACCCACTAACGAACAGTTTTTTAGCTCACCTGAGCACGAAGTGCTCAAGGTGAGCTATTGTGATCGCAAAATGTCCGTCGTCCGTCGTACGTCGTACGTCGTACGTCGTACGTCGTACGTCGTACGTCGTACGTCGTCAACATTTTGACTTGTGTGCACTGTAGAGGTCACAGTTTTGATCCAATCTTCATGAAACTTGGTCAGAATGTTCTTCTCTATGAAATCTAGGCCAAGTTCGAAACTGGGTCATTTGGGGTCAAAAACTAGGTCACTAGGTCAAATCTTAGAAAAATCTTGTGTACACTCCAGATGTCACTAATTTGTTCCAATCTTCATGAAACTTGGTCAGGATGTTGTTCTCCATGAAATCTAGGCCAAGTTTGAAACTGGGTCATGCCGGGTCAAAAACTAGGTCACTAGGTCAAATCTGATAAAAACCTTGTGTGCACCCTAGAGGTCACAGTTTTGATCCAATCTTCATGAAACTTGGTCAGAATGTTCTTCTCTATGAAATCTAGGCCAAGTTCAAAACTGGGTTATGTGGGGTCAAAAACTAGGTCACTAGGTCAAATCTTAGAAAAATCTTTTGTACACTCCAGATGTCACTAATTTGTTCCAATCTTCATGAAACTTGGTCAGGATGTTGTTCTCCATGAAATCTAGGCCAAGTTCGAAACTGGGTCATGCCGGGTCAAAAACTAGGTCACTAGGTCAAATCTGATAAAAACCTTGTGTGCACCCTAGAGGTCACAGTTTTGATCCAATCTACATGAAACTTGGTCAGAATGTTCTTCTCTATGAAATCTAGGCCAAGTTCGAAACTGGGTCATGTGGGGTCAAAAACTAGGTCACTAAGTCAAATCTTAGAAAAATCTTGTGTACACTCCAGATGTCACTAATTTGTTCCAATCTTCATGAAACTTGGTCAGGATGTTGTTCTCCATGAAATCTAGGCCAAGTTCGAAACTGGGTCATGCCAGGTCAAAAACTAGGTCACTAGGTCAAATCTGATAAAAACCTTGTGTGCACCCTAGAGGTCACCGTTTTGATCCAATCTTCAAGACACTTGGTCAGAATGTTGTTCTTCATGAAATCTAGACCAAGTTCGAAACTGGGTCATGTGGGGTCAAAAACTAGGTCACTAGGTCAAATCTTAGAAAAATCTTGTGTACTCTCCAGATGTCACTAATTTGTTCTAATCTTCATGAAACTTGGTCAGGATGTTGTTCTCCATGAAATCTTGGCCAAGTTCGAAACTGGGTCATGCGGGGTCAAAAACAAGGTCACTAGGTCAAATCTGATAAAAACCTTGTGTACACCCTAGAGGTCACCGTTTTGATCCAATCTTCAAGACACTTGGTCAGAATGTTGTTCTTCATGAAATCTAGACCAAGTTTGAAACTGGGTCATGTGGGGTCAAAAACTAGGTCAATAGGTCAAATCTAAAAAATCCTTTTGTATACTCTAGATGTCATCAATTTTATCAAATCTTCATGAAACTTGGTCAGAATGTTGTTCTCCATGAAATCTAGGCCAAGTTTGAAACTGGGTCATGTGGGGTCAAAAACTAGGTCACTAGGTCAAATCTTAGAAAAGCTAGTGTTCACACCAGAGGTCACAATTTTGGTTGTATCTTCATGAAACTTGGTCAGAATGTATTTCTCTATGGACTCTAGGCCAAGTTCAAAACTGGGTCATGTGGGGTCAAAAACCAGGTCACTAGGTCAAATCTTAGAAAAACCTTGTTTACACTCTAGATGTCATCAATTTGATCCAATCTTCATGAAACTTGGTCAGAATGATGATCTCTATGAAATCTGGGCCAAGTTTGAAACTGGGTCATGTGGAAAAAGTTCCAAATTCAATAATGCTTGATTCTACACAAGTACAACTAGTCGGTACTAAACCCATCAGCAGTCAAACCAAAGTATGTATTTCAGGAACTCTACTTTACCTACTACTCACAAACATTTTAGTACAAAATTCAAATCTAGGCCACATAAGTATTTTGAGTTCATACTACAACAATCTTGCTAACAAAGCCAACATTGCAACAAACTCAGGTGAGCGCTAAAGGGCCAATGGCCCTCTTGTTTTATTTAATAAACTTATGCTTACATTAATGCTATATGCATCCATTGTATTGCCTGATTATGATTACTTACCATTATATTTTTCTATTCATAGTTTGCGTTATTCTTTTTTCAAATATTCATTATATCAATTATACAATGTGTCAGAATCGGTGTAAGTATCAATTGAATTACAAGTTACGACTTATATGCAGTCTATATGTTAGCTCTTGTCAGTCTAACAACCCCCTCTCACACACTGACAAGCGAAAACGTCAGTCCTATTTTCTTCTCATCCATACAAATCCTATGTACGTTCTCGATGAGATCTTTCGCGTCTTCGCTATATCTATGTACCAGCTATGATATATTTTTATGTGCTTTTATGCACTGAAACTTTTATAATTATGCATCTCTTTGTAAATAGACAAGCACGAAAAATGTTTGCCGAGCAAAATTTAAAAAATACATAGTGGAATGGGATTCGAACTCGTTCGTTCAGTTTGGAAGTTCACGTATTTACAATAGCTTAGCCGACTGTGCTATGCGCTCTACTTGATTTGTGAATTCTTAATGCATGATTTATTAGTAAATACACCCCTAAAACCTGGATTACTCGAAAGTTAAAAGTACATTTACGCCCGAGTGCTTGTTGTAGATCTATACAAGCCCACAGTATGGATAATTAAGTACATAATAAGTATGCAGAATAAAAATGTTATTTCACATTGTTCTATACATTATACAAGATCAATTTGGACTTGTACCAAATGGAAGCTCGGGAAAACGTAGGTTGGATTCCCCATGCAGTTTGCCCGCCTTGTTCAGTATTCAGTACAGAAAGTATAATATCAGTGTATTCTAATGTATTGGTACTAAATAAACTTTGTAGAATCTTACCAGACTGTTACTTGAAAGTTATAGTTGAAATTTTCAAATAAACATTAAATTCAAGACGAAATACGATGCCTTTGCTTTTGGTTTTTTGTTTCGGCACGTATCCTATTGACGTCATAGTGCTTGATAAACAAGCACAGTATTTGGCATCACTGTATAGATAATTGTTTTAACCTACCTGATATTGTAAATTGTCTCACTTCACCAATAAAATACATTAGTCATGGCTGAATTACAGAACAATACAAATTATAAATTGCCTCACTTCACCAATAAAATACATTAGTAATGGCTGAATTACAGAACAATACAAATTATAAAAGCATTCAACTGGGTGTGAGTAAGTTTAGACAGTTGTATCCCAATAATTATGCATGCAATTGGTTTACGAAGGTTAATTCAGAGGTTCAGTGTACGATAATGAATAAAAAACTAAACTAAGCGATGTGGAACATCATGCCCACATGTTTAAGAAATTGGAATCCACTAAATGCTCTAATTGAAGAGTTACTTACAGAGTTTTCTATTTGATTATTTACTTAGCTACAGTCTATTAGAGGATGCAGTACTAATTGGAGTTTAATTTTTCAGTAATTGGTACTGTGCTAATGAAACAGTGACTATTGAATTGTGTTCCTCTCTTTAGCAACAACCTCTTTCAAAGAAACTTCTAACTTCTATATCACAAACAATTTTTATTGTCATTAGCAAAAATCTTCTTTCAAAGAACCATTTTCTGTTTTTCAAGATTTCTTATATTACTATTTTAGCTTTCCTACACTAAATGTGACATAATCATGAAATATATTATTAACCAGTTTCAGAAAATTACTATAGGTTCAAAGACCCACAGTTTGTGTATCACTAGAGGTGCTGCTCCCTCAGTACAACAAGTTCAGAGTCTTATAATTCTCACTTTCTGTTATTACTATTATGTTTAATTATTTAAGACTGATACAAATCTCGGTAGGATGATTTTTGTTACCCAAATTGATGATATTTGGCTACAAGTTGCTATATTTGTCTTACTACATGCATTTCTTCTGATACCCGACTTTACTGTTTTATGTTGAAATATTACAACAGGTGCAAGTTAACTTACTGACATTTATTTACATGACAAATTTATCAGTTAGCAGCCTCTTTATAAAATCCACACTTACTGATACCTGAATATATTTATTATAATAATTTGTTAATCTTCTTGGCTAAATTGCCATTTGCAGTCGATGATAACAGCCAGTTAATTGTTTCTGTGAATCTCTTTCGGTTATCTGGGGAAATTACTGACAACATAATCTGTTTATTTTCCTTCACTTGTCATAGAAATGCATTTCAAATCAATTTTTATTGCTTAATGGTTTCAAACCAAGGGAGGTAAATCTGTTTGCTTGTCAATTTTACAAAACTTTATCATGTTTGCAACATTAACTATCAATATTGTGCTCTGTAACCTTTCCTTAGCAGCTTTCCTCTTTCCTGGAATTAAATAGTTAGTGAAACAGGTCATAGTTTATGTTTGAAACTGACTCAACTGCATGTATAGCACTGTTGAGCCGGTTTGGGGCAAACGGTGACCTGTTATTGAAATAAATTAAGTTGTGTGGGTAGTCCTCTTTCTTGGCTTGAGTGTCAAACATATCTCGTGAAAATTGGTCAAAGAATAAGATATTTACAGTTGTTTGTAACTTTTTGTTTACATACTTTTACTTGCAGACTTAGCCAAAAATTCATGTTACATTGTATATTGTATTTCTACCCTGTAAAAGGAGACATTCAACTTAGCAATCAGATGTTGTATAGCTTGGCCACATAGACATGAGCCTGACCTATTGATAAGCATTATTTAACAGTCGATATATTGCCAACGTAAACAACACCGAATGTACGTGTGTTTTCATAATCGGGGAGTATCACGAAGACGCTCCAGTTGTGATACAATAACAAATCTAAAATGCCGATATTGCATGATTTGCTTGCGGAAATTGATATATTCAAAGCAAGAACCTTGTAATATATTCTTGCATAAAGGTCAGGCTCAAGCCAAGCTATACCTAAGTTAAAATCATCATTTTCTGGGTTAATTGATACATTTTCTTGTTTTTTTTTACCTGTATAATAATCAACAATAACCCTATGATTCATCTCTCCTCTCAGACCTATTGTTTTCACCTGGTAAAGCTTAACAAAATCATTAAGGATGAGTATTTTTTTGAACTTATAATTATTTTTGTGCCTCTTGTTTTCCCTTGAACCACTTACAAAACGTCTGAGAAAAATATTGTTTTCTGGCTATACATTAATCAATTTATGCTACCGTAAAATAATAGTACAGATGTTTCTTTTAATTGAGTATTTCAAAATACAAATGTTAATTACAACTAGAAGTATGTAATAGTGTTATTTCTAATCAGAATTTTACTTTTGATGGAAGCTGATTCCTTTCAATTCAGGGTGTAGAATCACGTGATCAAATGAATGCAGTTTTACACTCAAAACTATTGCGATTTCGTCTGTTTACGGTGTTTTTTTTCTTGATTATAACGATCATGCATCTAATGTGGTTAAATTAAAGTACGTTCAGTATATGTTACAATATCCGGCAAGTACCAAGTTCGCTCTATCTTTAGCTGTTTTTAATTGATGCTCGACCAAATGCAGTTTCCAACCGAGTGTAAGAATTTGGTCATTATTTAAAAAAAACAGCATTGTCTTCAGGTATTAGACAACAGAAAATCGCGCAAACACTAAGTTAAAACACCCTCGTGTATCCAATATTGGGACCATTTGAAGTATTCACATGCTATATGTTATACCATCAAGTCTGAGTGGTGTATTTACAGCACTTGTTTTGTCTGCAAGTATAACAAAACATTACAGTCATATTGTCATCATAATGGAATTGTTCATATTAATATTACATAATGTACTTATACCATTTATTCTATAATGATATGGACCGAGATGCCGTAACGTTTTATCTGAAATATTTTTTTCAAGCTCAAGACTTATATATTTGGATAGAAGAGAGTCTGGGGATTTCATAAAACCATTTCTTGATTGTTGGCAACTTCGCGTTTTTTTAACATTTACTGTTGTTTCTGGTGTTTTTGTCAAAAATCGCGACCCAACGTTATTGATATATCGTCATTTTTGGAATGGATAATCATTAGAAATCAAACATATACCTATGTACTTTTATAGTCAGTTACTTAAACTGCACGAAAAAGTTAAAGAGGTATCTGTGATTTTTTTCTATTGTTCAATACAAGCATGTATTTTACGTTACCAGCCATTTTCTAAGCATTTGACCATCAATCAGTTAGTGCTAACAAAATATACATTATGAATTCCGATCAATTTTCATATATTTTGATAAATTATTATATTTTAAACATACAAAACGTTTTTTGGGTCGATATATTCATGTAATTGGTATTGATAGGGTACTTTAATACTGCATACATAATGCTAAAATTGGTTATAAACGGACAAAACACAGTCGTCAACTATACATGTATACTGTCTGAAAAGGTTTGCAAGACACCTGTACTCTTTTATTTAGTTGCTATTTGTTTTGTGTAAAAGCGTTTGTCTTTTGCAGTAAAATTCATTCCGTATGTCTTCATTATGTTGTAATTTACGTTACACAAGCGTATCCATACATGACAACTGTATTGTGTTGCATGATCATTTGATTGTTCACACTTTTATTTCAAATCAGATATGTGTGTGATAGTTCAACAAACTACAATCGATATGTACTCACTTTTCTTAATTTAATTCTTGTAGATTGTCTCAGAACCGCAACCTATAATAAGAGAATGTCACACATTCCCGAAATTTGAGTCAATATGGAAGAATAGAAAAAAGTTGATATTAAAATTCTTTATAAACGTCCATATTTTCGTAGGGCATGAAAGTCGATCCCCTATGTGAACATGTTTCAATTATTGGCACATCATAAATCCTACGCATTTTCTATGCCGTTTTTAATCACTGTTTTCACCAGAGTAATTTACGTTACGATAGTATATGTACCAGATTTATTAATTAACATAAAGGACATAAGGAAGAAGTTCAATACTTCTTTTTATTAAAAATACTACATATCTTCTTACACCAACTCTGTGAAAACATTTAATTGTCAACATACTTATGAAACCGGTAGGTATATCATTAAATGCACTTTTGTTAACACTCTATTTGACATACATATATCGTACATCATATTTGAATTAGTAGTGCAAAAGCGTGCGGATATTCAATGTTTTATTCACCAATCAAAGTCAGCACAAATGGCACTACTTGATAATATGGCAGATTTTTAAAACAAAACCAGCTTAATAAAACTGTAATATAAAATGCCAGTACACGATTTTACCGAAGTTTTCGTCACGTAATATACAAAATAAACTTATCTATCGATAATGAATACAATGAAACCAGTTGTGCTTAAGAGACAATTCCGGCCTCATAATAAAAGTAAAATAAAATGGTAAAAGTGTGCCAAAAATCAAATTAATGCATACATTGCTTTTGTGGTATGTTTTCGAGTATTATGAAATGGGGTCAGGAATAATACTACAATAGCAACAAACTAGAATAATACACAAGACTAAAACAAAACAAAACAAAACAAATTAAATGTATATGGAATGTCTAACCACGATTTCCCTATAAGACGTCTTTGAAAGCGGCGGTGTAGATGTAGGGTGCGCGCTTTGGGATCCAGGGGTCCCGCATGCTCTACTTTACCAATGTTAAAGTTGGTACTTGCTAGGTAAGTATACGTATTTTTGGGCGTCGTAGATCGATATTCACTGTCTCATCCTCAGGAAAGATATAAGTGTCACCAGGGAGACTCGAACGCATGTTTCCTTAGGTAGCATAATGTCCAGAGGCTATTAAAATGGCAACAGTTGAACTGCTGAAAATAACCCTCGTCATACTGCTTAAAATGGTAAGCATTGTCTAGAGCTTTAAAATAGAATATGTTTTACGGTAACGTAAAATACAAGCCCTTAAACGTTTTAACAACAATTAACAAATGTTCAACCTTTATCAAACAAGCAAAACTCCTGTGCTTAGTCATATCATAATATTGTATTATTTCTGAAATCTCTCCAGTAACATGTCATTTTTTTCCTTTGCTGCTTGGACGTGAGTCCTGTTCAGTCATATGAAAGTTTTGAAAGCATGCATCTGTTTCAAAATACATATTGGGTCTTTAAACGTGTGAAGTTTTTGTTTCTTCTTATATCAAATGAAAGGTAATATTGTATAATAACAATTAAATGAGCAAGTACGACAAGAACCATTTCACACATGACAATAAATAATTGTTATATTGCTGCAAACAACTCTGGAATGATTTTGTATTCTACGTTACGAAAATTATACGGTCATTATGCACGGAATTGCTGTCATGACATACACTAATTTTCCAAGTAATGAAAGGTCATCAAGAAGTATATATAAAAAATGATATAGATAGCATTTCCTCTCACCAAAATCGCTAAATGCAGTAATTTGTTACAGTTTATGTAACTGCACGGACCGATAAGTTTATACTTTTTTACTCTCACAACATCAAATGTTTTAATATTGATTGTTTAACATGTCAACTATACACATACTAGTTATTGAAACGTATTGTATTCTAAAATTGTGATTTAAATCCCCAATAAAAAAAAGCAAAAAATATGTCAATAAAGAAATCCAAATACAATTAAGTATTTTACTTAAAATTTACGTGACAATAAATTGTATTTTACGTGACGAATGAGATCTTACTGACAAAGCCGTAGACATCCATTATCTGCATAAAAATCGAATAATAAATGATTAAAAACAATGTCTTTCAGGAATAAATATAAAGTATGCCACATAATAATTATCCCAATGATTGACAATTAACCAATTTCTGTCAAGAATAAAAATAAAGTATGCTCCATATGTCAACGATTGATTATGCCTGTTGACGAGCAAATAATAAAATATGCATGGTATATGTACCATAAAATTTCAACCTCATGCCTATTATGCAGTATTTTCGTTTACATATTAATTGTAGAATCCAAATCCGTCAAATTGGCACAGCATTAGATGTATTTCTTTTTATATCGTTGTCAACCCTGTTTTAACAAAAATAAAAGTCATTTAACTGTATATATAGAGAGAGAGTCACGTAAAACGTTTTGTAGTCTTTGTAGCATGTTTTTTTTTATCTATTGTCGCTATCAGAAGATGTAATTTTTCATACAGTATAATTCAGATGATGTCATTAATGAAATCGGGAATAAACAATAATCATTCCTTAATACTAGTATGGTTCATACTCTATATTCATTAACGTTTATATATTCCGTAATAGATAAGCGATTTGTGGGCGCCACATAAGAATACAACATGAATTACTCGGTATAGTTCAAACATGAAATAGACGAAATTATTAATGACTTGTGCATGTTTTGTTGTTCAATATGTGCAATTATCATTAGGAAATATTTGTAAACGACCTAGTTTAGGTAATTGAAGTAATATGTGGACATAGCTATCACATCCACAAAACAGTGTCACGTAAAATAGACTTTACATGTTACAGAACGGCTGAATTCGCGTCCCCTTGTGGAGACTTTTGTCTCATATGGGTGATGAAGCCAATTCCGATATGCGACGTACCAATATACACTTTGGTGGAGTATATCATGTGAAACATCTAGATACCGAAGCATGTATCCAACTATCCACCGCTCTCAAAGATGTATTAAAGAAAATCGTGTTTAGACATTTCATAGATATTTAATGTGTGCCTGTTTGATACCAGTTTAGTGATTATGCAAGTTTTTCCATATAGTAAATTAGTATTCCACATGACCACATTTCATACTACTCCTAAATATGTCGCTAGAAACGATATATACGTTGATTGTATTTATTTAGTTCGATTTTACCCAAAAGTTGGTTCAGGTAAGCCTTGTTCATTAACACAACTTGGAGCATTGTCACTATTGTATCGATTCATATATATTAGTTTATTTTGTAGTTTACGTGATGAAAACTGCAGCACAAATCATGTACTGGCATATTCATTTTTAGCCAGGTTATGTTTACATACTTTTCTATATTATCAAGTAGTGCATTTGGTTCCAGGTCAGATTAGTGAATATAACATTGAAAAGTCATATTTGTACTTTTGTACTTCAAATTCACATATAATAATTTTATGAGATACATGTATGTAAAATAGAGGGTAAACAAACGTGCATGTAATAATATACATACTGGTATCATGAGTACTATCATATTGACAAGTTAATCTTTTTGCAAAGTTAATTTGAGAAGATATGTAGTTTTTTATTAAAAACCCCAATTATTGAACTTCTTTCTTGTGTCCTTTATGTTAAGAAGTATGATACACATACTATCGTAACGTAAATTACACTGGTGAAAACAGAGGTTAAAAATGGCATAAAAATGGTAGGCTTTATGATGTGCCAATAATTGAAACATGTTCACATAGGGGATCGACTTTCGTGCCTTATGGGCGTTTATGATGAATCTGAATCTCAGCTTTTTTTCGATTATACCATTTCGACTCAAATTGTGAGAATGTGTGACGTTCTCTTATTATAAATGGTGTTTCGTATATGCTCTACAAGAATGTAACTTTAGAAAATTGAATAAATATTAATTGTAGTTTGTTGAAATATCAAGCACATATCCCTTTTTAAATAAATGTGTTTAAACTATATTAAAATGAGCAAGCAACACAATAAAGTTGTCATGTATGGATACGCTTAAGTAACGTAAAATACAACATAATGAAGACATACGGAATGAATTTTACTGCAAAAGACAAACGTTTTTACACAAAACAAATAGCAACTAAATAAAAGAGTACATGTGTCTTGCAAATCTTTTCAGACAGTATACATGTATAGTTGATGTGTGTGTTTTGTCCGTTTATAACCAATTTTAGAATTATGTATGCAGTATTAAAGTACCCTATCAATACCATTTACATGAATATATCGACCCAAAAAACGTTTTGTATGTTTAGAATATAATAATTTATCAAAATATATGAAAATTGATCGGAATTCATAATGTATATTTTGTTAGCACTAACTGATTGATGGTCAAATGCTTAGAAAATGGCTGGTAACGTAAAATACATGCTTGTATTGAACAATAGAAAAAAATCACAGATACCTCTTTAACTTTTTCGTGCAGTTTAAGTAACTGACTATAAAAGTACATAGGTATATGTTTGATTTCTAATGATTATCCATTCCAAAAATGACGATATATCAATAACGTTGGGTCGCGATTTTTTACAAAAACACCAGAAACAACAGTAAAAATTAAAAAAACGCGAAGTTGCCAACAATCAAGAAATGGTTTTATGAAATCCCAAGACTCTCTTCTATCCAAATATATAAGTCTTGAGCTTGAAAAAAATATTTAAGATAAAACGTTACGACATACGGGACTAATAGTATTTATTGAATAACAACAAAGTTAAAGAGACCATTTAGCTGATGGCGGTATTTCCCATTTGGATATTATAATAGTAATTGTTTTGTGGGATTATTATCAAGGCTTTGTAGATGGAATAAAGAAGTTCTTGAGTGGATGTTATAATGACATTTTGTCTAATATGGCCTATCAACATGGTGCTTATTACAAGGTTTATTGCAAGTGTGACATCATCATTCTTTATCTGATTGATACCAGTTCAATATTTTCCCACAGTTCTAGACTGGAACTTATATATTAAGATAAACAAAACAAACTCAGGTAGGTTATCCCCTGTGTACAGTCCGTACAAAGTTAATTGATAATGGTTGAAAACATTAGCTTGTCCATTAGATAAACTATGTTTATCTAGGTTTAGCTGGGTATACCTGAGTTAATAGTAGTTCCTGCTATTGTTTCGAATGGGATAATTCCCTCATTAGTATTACATACTGAATCGACAGTACCAGATGACAGCTAATTTCACAAGAGCACCACCTGCAAGTGCTGGATTTTCCACTTTCTTGTACTTGATTACTAAAAGTTCCCTTGCCCTTTCTAAGAGTAAATACAAGGGCAGATAACTCCAAAAGTATAGGTCACAATGGTTATCAGTCTTATTAGTGTTGACTCCCCTTGTGATGGTGAATAACTAGGTTGATTTTCAAATGGATTAGAGAAAATGATTGACAAAAAAACTAACTTAACCAACGCACACATGCACAGCACATAATTCTGCCACAAAAATAGCTCTTCTTTTTTTTGAAAACGCAAGCTTAAATGCCTTTATCAACCCAAGGTGTGACCAAATTTATTCCCTATAAATTACAAATTTATAAAATCCACAGCAATAATGCTCAAGAGAAAATCAATTTAAAATCATTCAGTTCACATCACCTTGATTAAACTATATTTGATTATAGCGTTCTATTTGAATGATGTTCGTGACATGCACATAGTCTATTTTGTTCTTCAGGGAGCATCTATTGACTAAAATATCCTGATTTTTAAAGAGATAGTGTTTCCCCATTGGAATTACCTTATAATAGAAATTATGAAACAAGAACTTGTCTTACCAATCAATAAATCTGTTTTACATGCATTGTGAGGTTGTGAGGTGCCCACGCTTGCTTTTATTACATGACACATTGTTATATAAATATACTGTATGTATTTCTGGAACATTCTGCGTGTTTTTATATAAGGAGATGCTTTAGATGGCCAATGATAAGTCTAGCTTTTTAAACAAGCATAAAATGTCTAAAAACAACACAATCAGGTCGACAGGTCACTTGTTTTTAGTATAGATTGAAATAAATAAATGTATAAAAAGTAATTTCTTATAGCTTGACCAGATTTAGTAGGCACTCCGGACATATTCCGTGCATATTTCGGACAAAGTCGGTGCAAAATTAAACAAATATTTCCGATAAGTACCTACTACGCCTACGGAAAATAATACAAGCTTCCGAAGTTTAATGAGTGCCTACTAAATCTGGTCAAGCTATACAAGAGTGTACAAAAATTATCACTGAAAATGCATTTTATTTCATATGTTTATTGTAGGCAAAGGCTAGAGTTATCACCGGCAGACTATACATATATATATATCAGGAAATTGAGGACAATTTAACAGTTATTATTCATGTATCAAACCATATTATATAAATAGCTATAACTCTCGTGTGATGAATTCTGGAACAAAAAACCGACAAAAGTGCTTACAATTTTGTTGTTTAAAATACAGAATCTGTTTTCAGAAATTGAAAATGATAACTCAGGTTACCATACTGGCAAAGGAGTGATGACCGGCCGCTAGCAATTACCGACAAACGGTCTCCTCGCTTTGTTTAGTATAATAAATCGTATATTTTTGTATAATAAAACTCAGAATCATGTTTAAAAGGATTCTAGTAGAAAAAAATTATCAAAATCAACAAAGCATTACTTATTTATCAAAAATATCGTCCGCTGCTGCGATGTTGACATTAGCAGCGCCGGGGAAAATAATTTGTGTGTGCGCATGCGCAAAAGAGCGCGTGCGCCAATGATTTTCTATAGTCAAATTGTTATATTAAATATTTCATGTTGAGACCGTGGTTAACGTGGTTAACGATGTAGGAAATATTTTCCAAATTTCACTTTGAAGGCACGGTTTCGTATCTCCTCGTCGGCTGATTTTTTTTATTTTTATTATTTTTTTTTAAATTTCAATCCAACACTAATTTTACCGCAATTAATAAAATGTGTTCTCGGATATCGGAAAATTAAACATTTTAATATCATGTCCATACATTTTGAAGACTTTCAAGTCGTTTGAAAATATTTTTCTCAATTTTTTGGTCAATAAACACGGTATGGTATATTATTGATTTTAGCCTGTCTCAGAACGCCCCCTATCAGGAAAACATTGTGTGTCACGTGTTGTTATATTGTAAATCATGAATATTTTTGCATGCATGCGAAATAAGGACATTGTTCTAAACATTCCTGGCCATATTTTTCAAAATATTAATCGAGAAATATTCGTAACAGACTGTCCGGTCATTACTTCTGTACATCGTTGAAAAGGGCGGCAAAAGTACACATGTTTCGGCCCCGAATTTGGTAGTTCACGTGACGTCATATTTTTGCGTAATCTATTTTTAGCAACGACCTTGAACACAGGTATGTGTCAACACAAATTTTTTTGAGGAAAAGTCGATTTTTAAGTTCATACGAAGTATTTTAGGCCAATTGTGTCCGGTAATCACTCCATTGCCAGTAGTGCTAGCATAATCAAGTGGCATAACACCTCGTTTGGTCGCTTAGGGTCACCATTTTGGCATATATTTGTGAAACTAGGTCATCCTGCTCTTTTGCAGTGAGGACTTGGGGAAATAGGTCGGGTTTTTGCGGCATTTCTTTCAGTCACCTGAGATCACTGAGTTTGGGTAAGAGAAAATTTCAGCATCTTTGTGATACTGTCAGTTAAGAAAACATACAATGGGGACAATATCAGCTGTTAAATTATGGTAATTAAATGTCAGGATCGTGTCAAATTCTCTAGACTATGTTACAGAAGAAATTCGACTTAATATTTTAGCTTATTTTATAAGACCATTGAACTTGAAAACGTGTTTTTGCGTCCCGGTAAGAATTCGATCATTGCATTATTGGTACCCTACTGTATTTGCTGGTGCATAATTTATTATACTTTATTACTTTCTAACATAATAATGCTTCTTACATCTTTACATTGTCGCTCAGAGCACTGGTACGGTAATAAATCATATCTAAGGATCATTATTCTCCTTTCACTGTCTCGGATTCACCGAATAAATTCACGAATAAATATATTAACTTGATAAATCCTTTTTGCAGGTTCTTGCATTTATCCCCTGATTTCTTCTATTATTCATTTAGATTGGTATTTAATGCTCTTAATGTTTATTGCATCCCTAAAGTCATAATGATATATATGATAACATAATAAAATGGTAATTATAATATTCGACAATTTTGCGGGTGGTACTTAATCACATAATAAAACTGTTATACATTGGACAATTTGGAGGGTTGTTGAGTGGGTGGATATTAATATCTTGCATTATTTTCTGTCACAGACTTCTATTAATGATCATGAAAAGGTTAGTTTATCATATGATAAATTATGTATAAAGACTATAATACTGTGAATAAATATTGCACCTGTTTTTGGCTGTCATTTAAAGAGATCCATACTTACTTAGAGTCTCGAAAGTAAACTGTTCCACAAATCGCTGGCTTAGAATGAGAAGGTCGTAAGTACAAAATTGATATTTTGAGAAAACAGGAAAAATGTCCAAAAATTATTCTTTACTTGTGGTTTAACAAGCAGTTTCATCTCCAGTTTGGTCAACATGATAAGTTCCAATTTTCATCAAAATCGGCTCATAAGAAGTGCCTTGTGATGTTGATGTTAAATATGTTTCAATCTTATAAAGTTGTAACTACTACTTACAACTTTCCCATTTTAAGCCAGCGCAATAGATAATAAAACATTGAATTTACTCAACTGAAACAGTCAAACACAGAAAACAGAAATAAAACACTAAAACCTTGCAAGACATAGGTTTAAGCTATGAAAAAACACAATTACCGAGTTTCAGTTGTTGAAAAAGACGAAAGTCACTTTAAGTTTCCTCTTTAAAAAAAAGTTCAAAAACATAGTTTTAGCTGTGAAATAGTCCTTTAACAATAAAAATACTTCCAACTTGCAGCAAAGGGACAAAAAGTTTGTGTGATTCCAATTGAAGAAATAGGAATGTGCGGTCCCAGCTCTTTCAGGAGAGACTCCTTGGTTCTAAAACCTAACAGGTGTAGCTTAACCACGTCCAAAAAGGGCAATAACTCTTGTAAAAAGCAAATCAGAGTTATTGATCTTGCATGACATGGTCAGATTAGCAATTATGCACATGAGAAAACCTCTGGGTTTCCATTGATTATGAATGAATGGTTATAACGCCAGAGCAGAGATTGCTCCACCTGAATGTTGAAGGTTGCTTGGCGAAGGTATTCAGGTGAATTCATTGGACCGTGTGATTATAATTCACGTTAAAATTGATTTACAGGATATTGATTGACAATTGGCTTATCGAGGGGTGCTGGCAAGACTGTAGTAACTGCATATAGGTAAAGAAGGACTTACTACAGTATTGCAGGCACTCCTCTTTATGTCAATTGTGAATGGCATACCTAGCTCGTAAAGAATGCGCCTGGGTGGGGGGAGGAGGGGGGGTTCAAAAGGACAAATATAGTGCGTTAGCGACTAAGCTGGACCCCCATAAACCTTAAATATCTTAAAAAGTAATTATGCAATTTTATTGATATTTGGCAGAGTTAACTTAATTACCTTTACCAACTCTGTGTTCAAATTTCAGATTTCTTTACTGTCTAATTAATGTTTTTCCCATTGGGTCTAATGTATTAGTTTTGGTATTTTAATCAACAAATAGACAGGGAGTAAAATAAGCTATTGCGATCAGCTAGTTAAGATTATGCTATTGTATTATGTAACAACTATAACGGTATAATTTTATAACTTTGACTTACATTTGTCCGATCATCAATGTTTATATAGTTGAGGCCCATCTTCTAATTGGAAGGATCATTTATACAAACAAGAAATACATTGTTTTTCTTGCAACTATTGCTACGAAGTTGCTTCAGTTATACAAACTAAGATAAGCGTTCGTGTATGGGCCTCATTATATATTTTCAACATTCACTGGTGTGTGACTAAATGTACAGTTATACTGGACCAAATTGTTGACCTTTGCTGTTCCGGTCACTTCCAATACCCATACGTATTTACCCTGTTTTAGACTCAAAATTTTGCATTAGGCGTCTATGCAAAGTACACTTTTCTGTGGACCGAAAATTCCGTTTTATTTTATGAGAGTTGGTAAGGGTGTTTTACGAAGACATACCCATTTTTGTTCTAATCGGCATTGTACTTTTTAAGATATTTAAGGTTTATGGGAGTCCAGCTTAGTCGCTAACGCACTATACTGAGGATAACAAAACAATGTTTTTATGTATCATTCCTAGTGGAATACTTGCGGAATTATGACCATGTATTCATTAAGGATAAGAGTCGATCTATCATTAATTCATTTTCTTATGACTCCTACCTTGTATTATACACCAAAGGTAATGGTGGATTCTGAGAGACCTTGCATATGTGTTGTATGTGTTAAAACATGCATTAAGCTCTGGGGAAATTATAAGAACATCCAGACTAACTATTCAGTACTATCAAATATGTATATTTGTCACATGATCAGAATGCTAAGGGAGGTAACTATAATGTTGTGCCAGAATGTATGGCATTTAACTATACTATAAATCAAAGCACTGAAAGTACTGATGTGTGGCGAACTGATGTCATTTTGACCATTCAAATAAAGACTGCACCAACATGCTGTGTCAAGAGTTCTGATAAGCCCAGACTCACTCGAATGTTTGTGCTGCTCTCAAGACACCAAGCGTCAGTGTCAAGATGAGTGACTGGGTAGTCTCCATACAACTGATGAACTGGGAATTAAAACACAACAAACGAGATGCCCCCCCCGCTATGGAAACAGGACTAGGTAGAAATATGTTGGGAAAATTAAATAAAGGGAGGTAATTAATAAGATAGAACCAGATTTCAATAGAAGGAAAATATAAGAAAATGATATCAATGGTAATATCATGACTTTTTTTGGTTGCATGAAATAATTCAAGAACGGAACCAGATAGAATTATGGTTTCATGTCACATCACTTCTCTTAGATGCCATATACATATATATTTAAAGTCGATCAATTGAATTTAGGTGGACAAGTGGTCCAGTGGTAAGGGCTATTGACTACTGATATGATTATATGAAGGTTGTCCGTACTATCGCCGGATCAAGAGCAGAAATGTTTTTTGGAGTAACATAACTAAACTTACGAACAGACTTTCGGACCATACTCAGCGTAAACTCTATAGCATTCTGTCCGATATGTTAATAAAATCGTATTTAAAACAGGTCAATTATATATTTTGGAATATACTACAAGTTATTTTTTGAAAATCTGACGATTATTTATGTATTGGTTATTATTTAAATATTGCGTATTCTGTTCCGAAATATGAACTCGCGCTAATCAGCGGGTGATATTTATTATAGCTATTATGTTGTATTTAGCATATTTTTATGCACCAGTCAGTGTGCGACCATGGTCCCATCCCAGGTGATGGGCAGTGGATAGCTGAAAGTTTTCAAATATAGTATTTCTTATTAAATCCATATCAAGAAGAATGTATTTAACTTCTAAATTCTGAGTATCAAAGTTGTAAACCCTTTTTTATACCAGTAGATTTTATGACCCTAAATTCCTAACTTCTGCAGCTGTCTCCAAATCAACTAACAAGAACCCGATATAAAACCCATTCAATTAAAAATAGTTTTAACGGTCTATTTCCTGTCTCATGGTGTGTTCAATCCCTTGTAAAAACATAGATCCCTGTGTTACATGACCCCCAACTGTCCCAAAACAAGTTACTAACGACCTACCAATATACAACCCCTTGAAGTTTACCAGATTGTATGGTCAATTTTCTGCCTCATGCAGCTTCAATAATTGATTACAAATTTCTTGTCAAAATATAGATCTAGCTAGGATTATGTAATGCTACATAATAAGGAGGGGCTAATTAAAAAATGCATAGATAATATTGCACAACGTGGCTTGTGGGAGGAGCTAATTAGATATGCTTTATAACTGCACATTAAGTGGGAGGAGCTTATTAATTATTTATAATTATTGAAGTATGTTTGCCCAAAGACCTGTAATTTAGGTCTTTGGTTAAGAATTTGGTTTGCCCAACGTGTATATACTAATTAACGGCCTTTTAATCCAATTATCGTTAACTTTTCAATTCGAAACCTTGTGAAAATATATTACCGCTTTAAAAGGCATATTAGTTCGCATGTTGCGCGTTTAAACTCGCCGTAGAGTGTTTATTAAATGAGATCTATATGAAAGTCGCACATCTTAATGAAACTGAACGTATCGTCTTTAAAATAGCTTTTAGTTGTTAATGTTACTTGGAAAGTAAAAATATAATTGGTGATTTACGACACCAGGTTGTTGCTAAAAATCGCGCAATTCATGAATAGAAAATGTAAGTGCTCGCTGTTTAACTCGTCAGCATTAGTTCATTTATTTTATAACCGCAAATTAAATTGGTATAAGTGATCTTTAATATGTCATAGTATTGACAATTTCTTTTAATCCGAAAATACTTTACTGAATTCTCGTTTATTGCTTAATTATTCTTTCTCAATTCAAATCCTAAATAGCGTTACGTGTTGAAAATAGCCGCTATGAATAGCACAATTAGTTCGCACGATGCGCGTTTAACTCGCTGTCATGTGCTTATTAATTCAGACCGATATAAATGTTGCACATTTTCTTGAAGTTGAAAGTTTCCTCTTTTCAGTGAGGTATTATTTGTTTATGTAAATTAGAAAACAAAATTGTTACTGACGATTTAAAACCTCAGGTAGTTCCGAAAATTTGCGCAATTCGCGAATAGAAAATCTAGGGACTCGCTTTTTAACTCGCCAATGTGAATTCATATTATTTTATAATTTAAATTTAATTTGATATTAATAAATTGAAATATCTCATGGTATTGACAAAATTTATTTTGTCAAAATCCGATGGTAATTGACGGAACTGCAATTAATTGAATATTGCGTGACAGTACTGCTAAACCAGAGATCTATTAATATAGTAGATCCTGTCTACGCTAATCAAGTTAGTGTATCGATCGTCTGCTAGCGGTTAGATAGACTGTATATACTGTCCTTGAACTAATTAGTGAAAACATGTTGTTTCTATTTATAGCATCAATGTTTGTAAACAACATAATTAGGTCATCGTCTACAAATGTTCAGCGGCGGAGTGATTTTAATAGACACATTTCAGTTCACCCGTGTTCCACCAGAAATCTATTGGCTGAATAAACAAAACAAACTAGTCACTGACCAATAGCTCGTTGTATATCAATTTGCATATGAATGCCCCGATATGTAAACATGAAACCGTGGGATTACTTTCTCAACCTTCTTGACGGTCCTTGGCGGTTCGCAGGCCTTTGATAGTAGGAATATAGTCCATGCGGAATGATTTGCTATAAAATTAAAATATCCTCAAAAAATAAAAGTCTGATGTAATTGTTGGTCTTAATATTAATAAATGTTGGTAATGTAAACAAATCGGGTTCAATGATACGTGTAACCTGTGTAGCATGCTTGTAATATTGTTCAAATCATAGACCTATTTATTGGTGTAGGCATAAAGGCGTTAACTTCATAGTATATATAAATAAAAAAAATGAAAGATAGTTATTACATTGTGTGGCTTATCGCCACACAAAAACAAAGGTCTGAATGTTCCATTATGACCAAAAGAAATGAGGCTTACATTGAGAACGTCTCTCATGAATGTGCACAACTGGCAGCTTTCCATACTTATCTTCGATGTCCCATATTCTGTTTATGGACCATCAGGGTTGATAAAGTTTAGTTTTAATCAACCAAACTTCATAAATTAAGGTTTTGGAGTACTGTAAAAAGTGAATAAAACCACTGAATTTTAAGGTTTTGCCGAAATTGAAGCATGTATAGTAATACTTACAAAAGGTAAATTACGAAAAGACAACAGATGGATGATGAATCATCCCAAAAGTTCATGATGAATCATCCCAAAAGTTCACAAGAAACGCCAGGTGAACTAAAACATCGAAGTTCTTCAAATATTCAGAAAAGTTCATGAATCTGACAGAAATTTGAAAGTTGAACCACATTCTGAAAGGGCAGTTCCAAAAGTATCCTGCATTTCTAAAACCAAAAAACTTGAGCTGTAATTATGGTTGCGATCAGTGTGCCTTAAGCCTGTTAGCATGCTGAACGATTGTCATTAAAGTCTATAAAGAGTAAATATAATGCTCATATATGCATGTAAAGAAATTAAGCTTACTGATTTTCTTTGTTCCCCAAAATTCCTACGTGCATCACGCAAACTAGATATTAATTAAGATTGTGACAATTAGCTTACTATTATACTTACATATCAAATCAAACCAAACTGAATGTCTGCCATTAGGCTTTTTCTAATTAAAATTGCAAAATGCTAAACAATATCAAAAGGCCTAATAACAATGTCTGCAGACTAAATTGCTACAAGCTTAAATGGCTTGCAATTTTGTAGACAATTCTTGAAGCTTGCGATGTTGTGTAATATTGCAGACTTCGGGAATTGTTAAACCAGTTGCACAAGCATTCTTGTTTGCATAAACATTGTTGTAATGAAACTGGATCAAACTTAATGGTAATCTGATTGACAGTCTTATTTTTTGTTTATAAGTGATGCCATCAACTGAGCTACCATGGCCCATCCTCAACAGTTTGACAGACACATAGAGTCTTATACAGAAACATGATAATATACTGATCATGGGTTACATTGTCCTTAGTGCTCTTCACTACCAACCCAGAGTTCCCTGGTTAGATTCTAGTTCTGGACATTGGAACGTTAAAAAAGGTTGTCGTCATCAGTTTAGTCAACTAGAGATGAACAGATTGGTAAACACAGATGTTACGAATCTCACATGCATTGATGCTTAGATAGTAGATATCCAGTGTTATCCACCTAGCAAGTAAAACAAATTGAGGGAGACTATTCCAAAAGATTGAGCTTGGGAAGCGCACCCAAATTCCTTGTATCACACAACTTTCTCTTTCCTCGAAATAAAAGGTCATTGGCTGATCTGGCAGGGACAAACCAAGCTAATGATTACGCACATATGACTGTATCATGTAATCCACCGTAAACATTTAAAGTCGCAATATATTGATTATTATAATAAATTATTGTTTCCTTTTATCAAAGGTGCCAATATTTATGATCATATATCATGCACAATTTTATTGCCTGGAAACGTGGCTTCTGTCATATACTTTCAGAAATTAATTGTCTCTGCAGGGAGAGAAATTAATCGCAGTTAATTAAGAACTATGTCTGAGATGTTGTCTTGTTTTCGCTATAGATAATATTCATCTATATCATCTTGAACAACATTTTAACTACAAGCTGTTATGTATGTATGATATTTTACTAACTCTTCAATACTAAGGTAATGTTTTACTACTCTTCAATATGAAGGTGAGTAGGAGTAGAAAGTTAGAGAGGTTTTCAATGAAGGAGAACAGAAAAGCTCTCTCTGCTCTGTAATGTTCCTACAGGTAAATAGATGAGTGTCACACACATAGGTACACTGTGCATTCATTTATGAAACAACTATTGTTGGTGTATGGTGCTGGTGTTTTTGTGTTGTTGTGAAACAGTTTACGGCTTTGGTAAACATTGCCTGAAACCTCTTACTTAAAGTTCTAAGGATTTGCAAGATTAAGTTGAAACTTTTTTACGGAATCGAATTATTCCCACGTTTATTGGAATCATTTAAGTTTGATGCATTGAGGTGTACATTTTTACATGACATTATACATCACACATTATTTTACATTCTGTGTTGGCGACAATTTCTGTCAATTTGAAAGTTAATAAAATAGAATAAGTGGAATATATTGTTTTTAGTGGCAATGATTATTCTTGTAATTTGATTCAAATGAGAATGCATTTCTCAAGGATTTCTCTGTGATGTTAACTGATATACTTGAGAAAATAGAATTTGCAAGGGATATAAATATGTAGACAACAATCGCTTCCCACTACATGAATTCTACAGTGTTAAAGTCGTTACTTGAATCTGTTTACTTGTTTGCAAATTTTGTAAAAAAAAGCAAACAGTGTAGTTTGGAACTATTGAAATCTTCTTGACGTCACATAAATTGTATAGAAATCTAGATAGGCAAAAAGTCCTTGTAATATATTGAAGAATATAGTGTGTGGGATTTTGAATTCAGATTTTGTACGCAAAACGCTTAATGTTTAACGCTTATATAGTACATACGTCAGTAAAGTTGGCAATATTCACTTTATTGTTTTGTATACAGTTGTAAATGTTTTGAGTGGAAGTGTTCGAGAAAAAGAAATAAAAACGATGCCACATACCGATGGAAGCTTGAATAGTAATGTTAGAGATGGTGGTGAACACAGAAGTGGCTTGAAAAAGAGTGGTAGTTCAAAAGGGAGTTTGAAAAAATTAACTCGGCAATCTCAGGTCGAGTCTGAGAAAAGACGAGAAATGCTGAAACAGGAAAGCAAAGATAGTGGGATAGTTACTGAGATGGCTGTAAGATCGAAAGATTTCTACAGTCCTCAAACTTCACAGAAGGATTATCATAGGTCCGAGTCGTCCACGTCAACAACTAAACAAAAGCGTAGTTTCAAATCAAAAGGTCAAAGTGAAAAAATTAAACGCTCACAAAGTGTTAAGGAGAAAAGACATAGGGAACCGATCGAAGCCAAGGAACGATCCCATGATGATTTAGAGGTAAACTGATTTTCATTTTAAAAATTTCTGTATTTGTTTTATTTTCAGGAATTTAGCGAACCATTTATGTGCAAAAGTTTATGAAACGCAAGAAGATATGTGCCGAAAAAGAAACGAAATAAGGGTTGCAAATCTGCAATTAGGAGCCATTCGGTCACAAGTAAGATCTGCACTTTGTTGTTACATCTTCTACTTTAACATGTACAATTTGGCCTGTCTTGTTGAAATTAACATGGGGGCTACTGTAGAGCAATTGAATAGTAACATGCCTGTCCCATTTTTTCCCATATTTATATGCATTTAAAAGTTTTTAACAGTTTACCAATTAGTCTTCATTAGTTTGTTACAACTATCGTGTTAAGAATCATCATGGTTAGCTATGTCCAGTCCAGAATGTATGACAAATCTTGTACCATAGTTGCAATGGTGATGCTTAATATATTTGAGAATACAGGCTTCCCAAAATCAGCCCAAATTCATAAGAATACCTGGAAATGTGAATTGGATTGACCAAGCGTACGTCTGTAGAGCCCCTCAACGTCCAGCAACTTGTTGTATTTATTTGTTTGTTCTATATTGCTCTATGTTCGACTTGACAAATTTTTAGCCCTTGCCTGTTCAAATATCTGACATGATTTTTAAGAGAACAACAAAACCACAACAAATAACATGTGTTATGTAACCTTTCAGCATGTCTGGAATGAAATTTAATTCCAGTGACATTATGTAAATGTGGCCAGGAGACAAAGTTTAGTGTCCACTTTCAGTCTGGAATGCCTTTTATTAAAAGGAATAATATTTTATGTTGGCTTTATATTAAGTTCATATTTGTCAACTGCAAGGTGTATGATACATAATGTACTGAGATTAACTAAGATCATTATTTGTATTGTTGAATTATCTACTGATACAAATTAGTATAAATTGTAACATTTTATTTTTTACCTTGAAATTTTCTCTTTGCGCTTTTTAAGCTCTCGGCCTCATTACATATCTCATAATGCTTGAGACCACAAAATTTAATATGAAATGCTAGTAGCTGTTGGCTCCTATTTAAGGTAAGGTCTGCGTGTATATATTATATTATACCTCAAATCAAGAGATTTACTGGAAATATTGCTGGTATGCCATGGGACTGACGACTGACTAAGTCATTGTACAAATGTTCGAAATTGATTACCTAGGACTCCTATTTAGTTTCAGTTAATTTCTACACAAAATTCTGTTGTTTTTTTTCAACTGTTTGGAATAGCATTTTTTAATTCTGGCTTATTTAAAACTTTCATCTTCTATTATATAATGCTGCGGTATTTTTGTTGGATTTGTTGTAAAATTTTGTGGGATATAAAGACTTTATGCTTCTATATAGTTTTTTTGATGGATCTAAGTTTTAAGATCCTCTTTGAGTATTATTGGGCATTTAAACAAGAGTACATTTATTCTAGAACTAGAACTGTTGTTAAAACAACAGTATTGTTGTTTATAGTGAGTGGGAAGCAAGATATATCTTCAACTGATCAGATATTTACCAACTGTTGGGGGGATTAAGATGTTCCAAACTATTTTAACAGTTTTCCTGCTCAGTGGGTTCATCATTACCGGAAATCGAATGAGCTTGTTTATTTAGTACTTCAAAACTAATATTTTGTAATTTAATTCACTCATTTTATCAGCTGATATTTATTATGTCTGTTATCAACGACCTTGTGGATATGTAGCAAGCTGCAAGGCTTAATTAAACGTAAAATGCTCTGCTAAAGCACACATTACATGTTCCGATGTACCCAATAAATTACTCATTCTGGCAACTTAAATTTCTCTGCACCAAAGCTCTGGTACCTTTTACATGAATATAAAATACAACACTGTTGTTAAAATTACTGTTAAGTTTTTGTCAATGGTATATTATTATTTTGCTTGATTTCTGTTAGAAACACTCATGTGACCCTTCAAGGGGTTACTAGGAACACCTGAATATGGGTGAAAACATCAAATTTAATAGTGCCCATTAAAAACATCATGTTTTATCACGCATGGATCAGCTCAATAAATGGATAAAAAATGCCATTTGTAAAAAGATAGATTTTTTATTTTACATGATTTGATACAAACTTCATTTTGAAGATATTTTATGATTATAATTTCTTTGATAATTTTTGAACTACTGTAAAATTATTCAGTTTTGTATGCATTAAATTTAGTAGATTTTTGTAAAGTGATCACCAGGAAGAGTCCATCCAAACAAAAAGACGAGAAATTGTCCTTTACAAAAAAATTCTTGACAAAAAAATAATGATTTTACAGTACTGGCGTATAAAATATACTTATAATGTTGCTAAGATCAAAGAAGAAAAGCTTACAAATGAGCCTGCAGGTTATATATTTACCAGGTTATCTGTTTGACATCCTTATTATGCTTTAATCAAGAGTGCACTGAAGACGAAAACAAAATTTCAACAAGGCATTCTTTATGTATTAATTGCCCACCTGGCATAATCCATTTTATTCATGTGTACATGCATTATATTCAGTATAACTACAGTATAACTACATTTACTACACCCCAGACAGTCTCAGGTCTTTTAATAACCTGTATAATGATATTCAGCAAATGCTTTAATCCCAACCTACGAAATTGCCTAAATTGCCGCAGGTATACAGACGAGTTTTGCAGCATTATACATCAAAGTATGTATGTGTGATGAGAAACATTGCATTAGTCTCTTTGACTTTGGTTCTATTTCTGTGCTAAAATATTGGTTACTATTTATATAACATCATGTTATATCATAGGAGACAAATCACTGAACAAGACTATAAAATCATGTCCTTGCACAATCTATTGTTTTTGTTTCTTTTTTGTTTTCGAGCATCATCAGAAAGTGACCCAATTTTGTAATTATTTCTGTAGCTTGTTGCTTAACTTTAGCATGAACAAGCATTTATAATGGAGTACAATGCTAGGAAAGGGCTTGTTTTGAAAAACCACTATAAAGTGTACCAAGCCAAACACTCATGTTTCATCATGCAAACTGTTGCACAGCAGAGTGCTATCAAGCTTTACCAAAGCAGCATATCGCACAAGAAAGTGCTTGCCTAACAAAGTGCTCAGAATCTGTATCCTATCAGAGATTACTGTTCATTGTTGTTGCATCAATGATATTACTGTTTCTGGCAGTGGTTTAAGGCCATTTTGGGCTCTTGAATTCAACTTTTGTGTGACTTAACATTATCTGAATGTTTTTCACAAACAATTTTCACACAATTAGATTCAGCTTGCCAAAACATTAGGCCGAACATACATTGCCGTTTGAGCAATACATGCTGCTGAGACTTTACACCATTGCAATGACTCTGTCAAGAAAAGATTATTGAGCCGGGCCCCTCACTTTTCTGTAAGTGAGGGCATATAGCATTGGTGCTGTCCGTACATACCTAACACAAATCTTGTGAGTTGAACTCCTCACAAACCATTGGGCAAAATTTCTTCAAACTTTTTCAGATTAACAACCTTGATGTGCAGTTGACCAACAGAGATGGAATTTTTGCTGCTGCAATTCTTACCAGAGTTATGGCCCTTTGTTACTTTTACTTTATACCTAATAGTGCACACATGTCAATGGACACATTTCTAGTTTTAAATTACTCTTGCAATGAATCAGGTGTATTTTATCTTGCATGCATAATGATGATGATGATGATGTAGTTTTCACTATGATGCTGCTGTAGTTATTTTCATATAATGCTTAGTTTGAAATCTGATAATTTGTTAATGGTGTGATTAAATAATGACTAGGTGACTTGGCACTCTGCTGTCAGCGGGATAGATTTCATTGATATAATCGGAGAAATAATCCAGGGTATCAGTTGTCCTCAGCACGTTTTCTGTAATTAATTAGCTACTGATTACATGAACATTACCTGGTACTGACGATATGTCACCTGATCAAAGGGAAATTGTCATATCAGAAGCAAATTCTGTTTGTTTTATGTAGGTCAAAGTTATGTCAGTATGTAGGTCAAATATATGAGTATGAAGGTTGAAGATGTGAGTATGTAGGTCAAATATATGAGAATTACATGGTTCCAAGTTTATAATGACTATTTAACTGGTCAAAATTACATGGTTTACTGTTGTTAGTTAATTATATGGGTTAAATTTATGTTGGTCAAAGTTATGAGTTGTATAGGTCAAAGTTATGAATTATATGGGTCAAAGCTAGGAGTGATGTGGGTCATGCTATGAGTTATATGGGTTAAAGTTATGAGCTATATGGGTCAAGGTTATGAGTTATATGGGTCAAAGTTATGAATTATATGGGTCAAAGCTAGGAGTAATATGGGTCAAAGCTAGAAGTGATATGGGTCATAGTTATGAGTTATATGGGTCACAACTGTGAATTATTTGGGTCAAAGTGATGAGTTATATGGGTCAAAGTTTTAGTTATATGGGTCAAAGTTATGAGTGGTAGTTCAGCTATGTAGGTCAGATTTGGTAATGTATGTGAAGGTTATTATTTTAGATATGTGGGTTTAAATGTTTTTAGAACATTGGGTAAAACTTTCATGTGTGTTTATGAAATATTTGATATATGGGTTGCTATAGCTTATATTTAGGTTCAGTATGCTGTATATTTAGGTCAAAGTATTTACCTAACAAGTGTGTATATCTTAATTAATATTAATAAACAACATAATGAGCACAAGCCACTGTGCTATAAACATATGTTAGGAAATAGACAAAATATTGGCCTCCATCTCAATTAAGCTTGTTGTTAGCTTGGGGTGTATAATGTTGTTAACCTGGTTATCATTAGATAAGCTATGTGTTAGTACCATAGTATGTCTTGATTAATTATCATTTATTTCTTATATTCTAGATGAATAATAATCATTGTTATATATTAACAAAAGTATACTGTAAAATAATTATATATATTTTTTGTTGGGGTAAATTTTTTTAGTTTGACCACTAAATTGTCAATGATTATCATCCCCATAAGTAATTCACTCCTCAAACATTGAAACAAAGATTTTCTATTTCTTATTTTTATGCAAATTTATGACCCAAAGAAATGGCATTAAATTTTACAAAAATCCTCACTGTTGAATACTGACGAAAATACGAAATCTTACATGTAGTTATGTTTCTTGTATTGAAAATGGTGGTTACTTCTTGGTTTGCATCAAACGCTATAATTTTTATACTGTTGTATACACAGTGTATAAACAATAAGTCATATAGTGATCAGGTTTTACATGTGCTTTCAATAGCAATAAATGATACAAGTTGAATTTATAGTAATCCAATAACTCATACAGTGATTTGGTTGATATTCTGGGGTAAATTTAGGTATTAATATTACAATGTTGTAACATCTTCTACTAATTCTGTGAGTTATGACGGTTTGCATTTAGTTCTGTCAACAAAATGTTTGGAACAAAAACGTGTGCGTAAAAGAATAATATGTAATGATGTGTGTCTCGATTCAGGTGTTTGTTTTTTCTCCAGTAATATGAGTATATCAGCTGTTATACAATAGGTGCCATTAGACTATAGAATACTAACATATACAATACACTAATGTCTGCCCACTCAGATTCCTAGGAAAACATTAATACTTGTATTATAGTCATGGAATATCAGAAGTTGAAAAATATAGTTGAGGAGGTGTTAGGGCAAATAGCCAATGGAAATTTAAGGGTTACGTTAATGTGTTCAAGGAGGTAATAGGGGTGGGAGCCCCATGCCTTCAATATTTAGTTGAACATAAGGTATTATTGAACGAAGGCACTCGGTAGCGTTTTGCTTAGGAAAGGTCTCCTGGCTTAACCTGTCAATATCAATCTCTGATAATGATTATCAATGTAAGGGGATGCCAAATGAATATAAATTGGAAACAATGGAATACAGGCACTACTTAGGTCCTAAACCGAAGTGTCTAAATTATGATAATATTATTGTCTCGACTTGTCTTGAAAAAATATAAAATGGGCTTATCAGAAAATCATAATCCTGAATAAGAGGTATAATTATAATGATTATTATTTAATAATAATGATTATATAGGTTATATGTAACTGATTTAGTGGTATGATAGTCTATCTGTATGGGGTATGATATTATATTATGTGATAATTTAGGTACTGTAAAGTCATTCATTTTTGTGGGGAATTTGATTCCGTGGATTTTGTGGTTCACCTTCAACTACTAAATCAAATCCCACCGAACAATAATTTTGACCCTTGTAAAAATCTATGTATCATCTGAAATGCGAAATCAACGAATTAAAAACCCATGAAAATGGTATTTTTTTACCAAAACCATAAAATGTTGTCCCATCGAAATTAAAGGATTTTACAGCATCTGTCTAGTACCTCTATGTGTTTCATGTACTGTAAAATCATTAATTTTCGTGGGGGATTAAATTTCATGGATTTCGTGGTTCACCTCAACCACGAACTTTAATCCCAACAAACATTGATTTTTATCCTTGTTTTATAACCTGAAATGCAAAATCCACGAATTCAAGTCCCAACGAAATTGTTTCTTTTATCAAAACCACGGAATTTCGTCCCAACGATTAAATGATTTTACAGTATATCGTATAGAGATCATTATCAGGACAGTACTCCCCCCCCCTTTATTATAGGATGTACATTTGACATAAGTACCTTACACTATAATGATCATCTTATAAAGATTAATACACTAACTGATATAGGTGCAGACAGTAATTGTTTCTTTCTTTGATTGATATTACCTGAACAATATTAGATACAACAAGATAGTCAAATAATGCCCCATATTCAGCATTCGAGGGCTCTGAGTGTAAACTATGTTATGTGCCTGTCGATAAGCTGATTTAGTTACCATAGTTTTGCACTGATCACTAAAATTTTGTCCTAGCTTGATATTACCTGAACAATATTAGATACAACAAGATAGTATAATAATGCCCCATATTCAGCATTCGAGGCTTATTGTAAAACTATGTTATGTGCCTGTCAATAAGCTGATTTAGTTACCGTAGTTTTGCACTGATCACTAAAATTTTGTCCTAGCTGTATGCTGCTGTGCAGTTGATTACTTTCATCTCTTGGGATCATTGACACTTGTGATTTGGGAGGAATGTATACTGGTCTTTTGATAACATTCCCGTAGAATGATTTGCTTCACTACCCATATGATTCACATTCAGCACAGAGCATGTTTGCCTTCAGGAAACAACAATTTGCCTTCATTGTAGGCCATTTTGCCTTGACAACAGACTGATTTGGCTTCATCACATAAAAATTGCCTTCATCACCTAACAAATTGCCTTCACCAATAGAAGACATTTCCTTAACTGCAAATTAGTTTGTCTTTACTTAAGATCATTTTGCATTTACTGCAGGTTGTTTTGCCTTCAATAGAAATAGAAGAAAGTGGCCTTTGCCATAGAACAATCTAAGCCTTTGCCATAGAACATTCACCTTCAGTGTAGCTCATTTGCCTTCATCATAGAACAATTTTGCCTTCATCATAGAACACTGCCTTCACCACTGAACAACTTCAAAGTTGTCTTTACCTTGGAACATTTTACCTTCACCACATCAAAACATCTAAACTAATAATCTGAGCTTTCATTGCAATAATAATAATGCCAAAGTGTCCTTTAATTGAACTGTTTTATTAGCTCACCTGACCACAATGTGGTCATGGTGAGGTTTTGTCATACCGAGATGTCTGTCGTCCCTCGTGCGGCGTGCGTCGTGCGTCCGTTAACAATTTCTTCAAACGACTTCTCCTCCTAAACCGCTTGGCCAAATTTGATAAAACCTAACAGGAATGTTCCTTGGGTGGACCTCTACTAAAGTTGTTAAAAAAATTCCAGTCCGTTGCATAACTAGGTCACACAGGCTAAAAATAGATTTTCAAAAAGGAAACTTCAAAAATCTTCTTCTCTGAAACCGTAAGGCCTAGAGGTTTCATATTTGGTATGAAGCATCACCTTGGGGTCCTCTACAAAGATTGTTCAAATTATGTCCCTTGGGTCAAAATTGGCCCCGTGGCGGGGCCCTTAGTTTTACATAGAGTTATATGGGGAAAACCTTAAAAAATCTTCTTTTCCGAAACGGCTTGGTCCAGGGCTTTCATATTTGGTATATAGAATCAGCTAGAGATTCTCTACAAAGATTGTTAAAATTATTCCCCTCAGGTCAAAATTGGCCCCGCCCTGGGGGTCACCATTTTACATAGACTTCTATAGGGAAAACATATAAAATCTTCTTGTCTAAAACAACAATGCCTAGAGCTTGGATATTTGGTATGTAGCATCATCTAGTGGTCCCCTACCAAGATTCTTCAAATTATACCCCTGGGTTCAAAATTGGCCCCGCCCAGGGGGTCACCAGTTTTACATTGACTTATTCAGGGAAAACATATTAAAATCTTCTGGTCAAAAACTACAATGCCTAGAGCTTTGATATTTGGTATGTAGCATCATCTAGTGATCCCAGAACAAGATTGGGCAAATTATGCCCCTGGCGTCAAAATTGGCCCTGCCTCGGGGGTCACCAGTTTTACATAGACTTATACAGAAAACATAAAAAAATCTTCTTGTCAAAAACTACGATACCTAGAGCTTTGATATTTGGTATGAAGCATCATCTAGTGGTCCCCTACCAAGGCTGTTCAAATTATGCCCCTGGGGTCAGAATTGGCCCGCCCCAGGTCTCCGTTTTACATAGACTTATGTAGGGAAAACATATAAAAATCTTCTTATCTAAAACTACACTGCATAGAGCTTTAATATTTGGTACGTAGCATCATTTAGTGGTCCTCTTCCAAGATTTTTCAAATTATGCCCCTGGGGTCAAAATTGGGGGGTCACCGTTTTAAATAGCCTTATATAGGGAAAACTAAAAATGTGGTTTTCTACCACGATGTTCAAATTATTCCCTTGGGTGAAAACTGTATATAAACATGTATAATCAGGTGAGCAATATTGGGCCATCATGGCCCTCTTGTTAATTAACATCCTGAACAGAGAAACTAAATAAAGCTGATTTAATTAAGTTAACTGTGAAATTAACGCTAATGGAGGTCAAGGTGTCTGATTGAAGTGCCTCAGAGATGAAAGTTTTTCTCAGCACCAAAATCTGCAAATTTTTCCACCTCTTTTCTATTTGATTAGCATCTTCAAACCATGAAAAAGTGGAAAGTTGTATTCTAATATTGCTTTTGGCAGGTGGAATCATTTCCTCATTAAGCAACGCTAATTGATAGAAATTGTGAACTGCAAATGTGCTGATAGAACCAATGTTTGGTCTGTAAATAATGGTCTGTTTACGGAGAGTTGAAAGCATACTCCACAAATTGAATTGTTTCCTTGCAATGCATTTAGTACTTACACTGATCGTCCCAGTAGCGAAATGTTCGGATTTGTTCAATCAACTTGGCATGCAGTAAATGTTCTGGCAAATCTACTTGAATTTGTTTTCTTGAAATTCACTTGTTGTAGTTTTTACCATGTCACTGATGAATTACATTTTGATGCAGTTAGCGCAAATCTTGGTTAAATGGGTTCTGTGCAGTTTTTGCATTTGTACATATACTGTTTATATCTGTTGTAAAGCATATATACTGAAGCCAAGGGCCTAATAATTTATTGGAAACTTGGGATCATACAGTGCCAAGTAATTTTTGTGTTTGGTTCACATTTTGTAAACCCATTCTTAACCTAACACTCCTTTCTGACTTTTACTTACTTAGGCCCCTCCAACCGTCCCCTTTCACTCCATAGATAGTTTAACCTCTGTACAGCAACAACCTGTAAAGCAATAACCTGTAGACGACGGCCACTTTTTACAGCTCCAAAGGATTGTGTGCTAATTGGATGGAATAATAATGACTGTTGAAGACAGGTGGTTGTTTAATTAAGGTGACCACAAACAAAAGTTTGACTCAATGTTTATATAAGTAGAGTATGGACTGTAAGATTGAATTATTTCATATTGTGAGCAACCCTCTAAAATTGAGCCTGCTATAATTCAATACATATTATAATTAGGTTTCAACAATCCTTCCAGAATCCAGTGTCTCTGTCTATAGTAGAAACATGGAAACACTTTCTCCAGATTCAAGGAACTTCCAGGTGGCTGTGAAATATCAACATATGAACAATATAAAAATGTGATTGTAATTAGTGCTATGTTTACCTGCAAAGTCTATCTGACCGTACAACAACACAATTCAATGAGAGTCTATGCTGATCTGTTGCTTTCAATAATATGGTAATGGATGTTGTTCTTATTAACCATTTCAAATGGAGGTGCTGTTTACTAATTTATTTGTCAAATTTCTGAGATTTCTTTGCAGACTCTGATTCACCTATCCATCCGTCCCTTTGTTTGTTACATAATTTTCAGGTTTATTAATTTAGCTCTTTATTATGGACAATGCTACCACCATGGCATGAGCTTTAACTGAACACTGTCTTGTTTTTACAAGTGGAGCAAACATTCTAAATCTGTTGAAGTGAAATTCTGAGCGAGGATTAAAATATTGACTTTGATTCCATTCGGATAAGAGGGGAAAGAAAGAACAACTAGTAACCAGTAACCACGCCTCTCTGTTATTGCAAAAAATGCCATACCAGCCACAGAAAGCATCTCCAATAAGTATAAAATTAAATTTAATATCAATTATGATTAATTATGACAGCTGCTTTTCTTCCAGTTCTTGTAATTTATCCATGCAATCACTTCCGGAATATTCACAATATTCGTCTTTTAACAGGCTGCCGAATAAACATACCTGCCAAAAACCTTTGAAGAACTGAAAAAGAAATATTTTCCAATGACAATATTATCACAAACTTGATGTCTTTTACTGCATTTCAACAACTGCCTATCATTAAACAGCCAAAATTCAATACTTCAAACTAAACACCATTATGTCAGAATCACAAACGTAATTTTCTCCGGCTCATTAAAGTTAATTGTTTAATTGCTGGAAACAAATCTTTCAGTATTTGAAAATTATTGCCCAATTATGTTTTATGATCTGTTAAAGATACTCTCATTTAAACCTAGTTCTGGAATCATTACTGTTTTATTATAAGTGAATGTGTTATTGAAACATGCGTTTTGAAGTCTTGAAAGTGGAATAAGTTGCCACAATGTTTACTGTATGTCAAAGCTTTCTGTTGGTTCATAAAATTATGTCAATACATAAACAAAGATGCAAAGCCTTCATTGTGCAGTTTAAGCTATAAGCAGGTGCTGAAGATGTTTATGGTATTTTTGAAGTTGTGTGTCAGTATTATTATACTCCCAATTGACTGCTGGTATTGAAGTGCACATTGCTTGGTGTCCATTGATGCCTTTGAGTCCATTTGGGTTTGGTGTTCATTGGCACTGTGTGACAAAATTGCATTTGCTCTTGGTTTCCATTTTGGCTTGGCTTCCATAAATCTTTGGTATCCATTGATGCTAAGCTTCCTTTGGAGTGTGAATTGCAACATACAAATCTAGGGGTGCCTGCAAGACTGTAGTAAGTCCTTCTTTAATCATATGTAGTTACTACAGTCTTCTTGGCACCCCTTGAAATGCAACAAAATGTTTGGTCTTCATTTGAGCTTGATGTTCATTCATCTTTGTTTGTTGTCCTTTGGTGATTAGGTTCAACATATTTAGTAATGCTTTCAGTCCCATGTGTTTTGCATTTTAGATAGTGTTCACCCTGTTTGGTGTCCATTGCAACTTGGTGTTCATTGCATCTTGGTGTACATAAGTGTTAAGTATCAATTGCAACTTGGTTTCCATTAGTGTTAGTGTCCTTTTGTGTCTTGTTATCATTTGGGGTATAGTACTTTGGGGCATGGTGTCCCTTTTGGTTAAACCTTATCTGAAGGTATTGGTTGCTACTTATTTTCCATTGGTGCTTGTATTCTGTAGATGTTGTGTTAATTTGTATCATGACATTGCTCAATTGGCATTCTGTGGTGTCCTTTGGTGTGGCCATTTTGGTATCCATTGTGGGCTTGGTAATGATTGATTAGTTTTGTCCATTACAGCTTTGTACTCATTTGGGCTTGGGTGTCCATTGTTGATTGGTATCCATTCGGAAATGTAATTAGTATCAATTGGTACATTGACTGTTTTTGGTGTCAACCAAGGCTTGGTGTTTTCCATTTGTGATAGGGATCCCTTGACCACCATTGTCCATTTGTGCTGGTAGTTATGTGTTTGGCATGATCCACAATGGTATTGATTAAGACCATAGCTATGTTCATTTCTGTTTATAATAAAATGTATTGTGAGTGCAATTAGTGCTTTAACTTGCCTAATACAGTGAACTGTGCTCGAAGTGCACAAATCTTATCAGGAGTGCAGAAAGGCTTGCAATTTGCATTGCTGTTTGATATAAATAGATACATTAGTAGGAGGCACTTCTAATAATCATTGTACTTGTATCAAATATTTATAGTTGAAGAGAGCAGGTCGATGAACACAGATGGTGAAAAAATATAATAGTCTGTCTGTGTTCTGGAATCATATCCAACTCTCTCCAAACAATTGAAAGAAAAGAACACAAGGAAAAAAAGATTAATTCATTAAAGAACAATATGATATAAGACATTACTCCTGATGAAGACTTGAAGCAGCTTGAAGATCAGACACAAGTTAATTATCATTATCTAACCAGCTTTCATCTCTTAGTGTTTTCTATCTCTGTGTTACTTCTGATGAGGGAATTTAGGTAAATTTCTGCAATTTTTTTCTCTTTTTTCTCTCAGTTTTTAATTATTTACCTATTATAAGTCAGTTCAATGGGTAAAAATGAAGTAACTCCACATTATTCAATTAGCCCTGGTATTTGCCGAAATCAGTACATAAGTAATTAAATGCTACTTATGCAAAAATGAAATCAGATTATATATATTTTAGGAGATACAAACTGAAGTCCTTATATCGATTGCAATTATTGTTTAATTAAATTTTGGAGACACAGGCTGTAGCACTTTAATTCCTGTTGGCTCAAGCTTAGACTCCAGATTTTCTGATTTTGGTTGAATTCGGTGAGTTTCAACGATTTAAATGCTGATAAGCTGTCTGTACTTTTATCATTGTTGCTTTGATGGTGAGTTTATATATTTATGTATGTTTAATAGAAATCACTTCAAACAATCATAAAATTGCTGTTTTATTTCTTCTTTTATTGTCGACATTGTTATGGTTACAAGACGGAAATCTCTCTTTAACTGAAAATAATCGACTAGAATAGCTTCTGATGACGTGGTTTTGGTTTGATAATTATTAGATAATTTTGTAATCTAATTATTTAGGTTCATTACGCTAACATCAGTGATTGTATGTTTATTACCGATACTTTACTTTGAAGTATGTTGTACCAAAAATAATATAATAAAGAGTATTGTATACATAACTGATGCAATTTTCAAAATTCAGAAATTTGGTAGGAAAAACTGTTTTTAGGTTTTTTGGAAGAAATTATACCATAATTGCTATCACTTGTAAGTTGTTGTTATTGTTATAAACAAGAGGTTATTAAATATTTTTGGAAAGTGACTTTTATAAATAACTCTTTATGAAAAGTACTATTTAGTAAACATAATCTCATAAAATATTTTTGGACGTGTAATGTTTGTAATTGGTTCATAACATAGTTGTTAAAATGAAATAGAAAAATCATTGCAAAATAAAGGTTCTTGCAATATGGAATATATTTGTATTCATACAAGCAGTGTTATGCGTATATCTAATGAATAGCTAGATGAAACAATTATCTTAAATCATAGAAAAATTCGTAAAAATATTATCAACAAATAAAGTCCCAAAACTTTCCCGAATACCCGGTACCTCTCCTAGGCCTACAATTGACATTGTATAGGATAGAACACGAGTAAGTGTTGGGTATGAAAACTAAATCGAGTTTGCGAGATTTTATGTTTTCATACCCAACACTTACGAGAGATCTATCTGTCTTAGACCACAGCTAAAAATGTTAGTTTCTCAGGTACAATTTGCACAACAATCAACTACTTAATACTATGATTAATACTTAGTAAACACAATATCCCCAAATCGTTTACATTAGCCATTCATAAAATAAAATTAAGGAATGTTTGGTGCACGGGTTTTTTGTGTTTTCGTTGGTAACATTCCATTGGTCAACTTTCTTTCTGCATCGTACATATTTTCATATCTTTTTTAAAGCAAGTGTGCATTGTGCTTTTAAAAACAAGTAGTGGAATTTGATTTACTTGATGAAACTACTACATCGATGGCTTGGAATAAGAAGGTCGTAACTACTACTTACGACCTTATAAGACTCATGCATATTTGAAATCTGCTTCACAATGCGCTTCTTATGAGCCTATTTTCATGAAAATCTAAAATTGTAATGTTGACCAAAATGAATTTTTAAAAACTTGTTTTCCTATAGTTAAAGAGTAAATTACAGACAGTTTTCTCTTGCATGCATGATGTTTTCGATTTTGTAGTTACGACCTTCTCATTCTAAGCCATCGACATGTAGTATGTTTTTGGAGTTTGAGGACGTAACCGCGATTATGCAAATCAAGCATCTTCCATCCTTAGACCTTTTAGATGTGAATGAAAATCAAAGGTTTAAGGACGTGCAACCGCATTCAGAACAGCGTCTGCCGTAAGATACCAGAAAGCAACATTCTTGGACATGTTCAGCATACGAGCAATATGCACAATGACGCAATTCTAAGATATTACCAGGACTGCATTTTCATCATTTAAATATACAGGGTATCCGTCTATATGAAAAAAAATTTGACGAACAAGCAATAATGGCATAGAAGCACTGCTGTGTATTATTATAAACAACCGTTAGAGTCCCTGCAGTGTAACTTATCATCCAAACTACAAACGCCATCGAAGACGCCTCCATCGCTCCAGTCTACAGCTGGACTAGTCGTCTCGGCAACGGTTATCAAGGCCGAGTCTGCTGGCTTGCCAGACCCGAGTGCTATTGTGATAGAAGTACCTGACTGTATAACTGCTATTATCGGTTTTCAAAGGCGGCAGAAAGATGTCGATTACACTGTAAAATCACCAGTCGAAACATTTGTGTAAGCAGCAGTAAAATGTAAAAATGAATAGTTCATTAATTAACAATGATTTAATATTTTTTTAGATATACTTAACTGCTTAAATAGTATTTAAGTGCATGTATACATATTATAATCGATACTATTGTAATTCTTACTGCTTCAGCAATAGATTATTCCGTATTTTAATGATACTTTACTCTAGTTACACAAAATATAGATATAAAGTAACATAACAATTTTAAGTCATTGAAAACGCTGCTTCATCCTCTTTAAACTCTATGTTTGATGTTTGTATTGGATATATGCATGTATAGTGATTGTTAATGCTTAACGTCACTGTTAAAATCACACTTGTCGATGGATTGTGTTTACAATAAAGCTATAAATTCCTGACTTGATGGATTATTTTGCTTGGCCTAAATAGTATTGGATAAATCAATGTTACAAGTTTATATACAACACTTTTTCTATATACCACAGAAAAGTGTTGAATAAAAAAATTGATGGGATTTATTCAACACTTTTTCTGCTCGTTGATTGGTCAGTTACAGTAAGCTGTGGTCTAATGTTTGTTATGGAATGTTCAGGTAGCCTCGGCAATGGTTTGTGTTGCTATTTGAAATGACTAATCTTTTTAATATCTATAGCTTTGATATAAGCTTTGTTATTTTGTCTAAGAATCAGCTTGTTGTGTGTGTAATTAGACGCAATTATCGTGCCAAAATCAACAGCAAGATATAGCAGAAAAATATTAGACAACTATTTTTAGATCTAAGAAACAGACCATATCTACCTATCATCTTACTATAACTATGTAACAAGTTCCAAAGGTTTTGCACCTATTTTTGAATATTTCAATAGTGAAAATCTAACAGTACAATTATGCTTTGAGCAACATTTTATTCATCTTCATGCTGCAATTAACAAGGTTTGATGAATAAAGTGCTTCCCCTTTTAAGCTTACACCTTTTATCTTTCTCCAATCTTTCATTTTGAATATTTTCATTTTTCCATTTCAAAAACAGGGGTTCTTTGTAGATGATCTATGATTTATCAAACGCTGGCTGGAACTCAATATCTGTATTCAATCTTAACATTTTCAACACATTAAAAAAAAACAGGGGCTCTGTGTAGTTGAACATTTTATTGAGCTCTGGCTGGAACTTCATTTTGAAGTTGTTGAATTTGATATTTTATCAGATTACTTGGTAATCGGTTACAAGTATGCAGCAACTGTCTAACATATTGCAACCTTCGAAAGGTTATCTCAACCAGATATGATTACGGATTCTTGATGCTTTTCTGTTTCAAATTTTCGAGATAAAACAAAATTTAAGTATTTGAACCCAACAGTGAAACTGTGTTTTATTTTACTTATTTGTACTTGATACAAAGATTAAATATTTCTGGGTATAAAATTATGTTTTTGTAGACTTTTCAAGGTTTTCTCAACAGTACCTGTGTTATCGATCTTTAGCAGCACAGGGTTTGCATACAGAAGGTGACTTCTATTTGTTGAAATCCTTAAGTTGGCTGAAATCAGATTTATAATGGAAATTGTACTACCTTGAGCGGATCAGGTGTCTTGAGCTACAACCTCACTAATGCAACTTTATTATTAAGTGTACTTGTCCGAAGCAACAACCTTTGTTCAACACCGACTTTTGGGTTCCTGGTGTTTCAAAACTAAATATTCATCAAAAGAAGTTGTAATGTTACAAAGAACGTACTTGGTATGGTGTGTCAACGTTTCTTTATAGATCAATTAAGGGAGACATGGCATAGGGTATCCGTGTGCGAAACGTGGATATGGAACGTGGATACGGAACCAAACACGGAACAGGCACATGGAATACCTGCCTAACTGTTATCATTTTACTTTGAACAGACTGTATTGTATCGCTTTCTTGGTGTTCCTCAAACAACTAGGCTTCTCACTTACATCTACGTACAGCCTTGAACTTTTTATTTAGCTTTTATATCTCAACAATGTCTTGTTGCCAGTCAGTTTTATATTCCTTCAGGTACAATATTTGGTTTTATGACATTCAATTGATGATAGAAACATACTGTGAATGACTGGCTTTATATACAGTGTTGGCATCATGCATGGACACACTGATTAGATGGAGAGCATTGGTTAACATTTGAGGTACCTCCCCCCCCCCTTAAAAAAAAAACCCATTGGGAGTGAACTTTTTATCCATTCAGAATCAATCCAAATGGAAATTATAACCATCAATTTGAATCAATATAGAGATGGACACAAAGGAATATGGAAGCTGACCGGCTACAAACACAAACTATGACAAGTTGCTCTGTTTGAAAAGTATTGCAGTCATTTTGATGATAATATAAGATGTTGAATTCTTAACAAGCACCAAACTACTGCAAAGAGAGAGCACAGAGAGAGCATTATCAAAGCATTGCAATAGAACTCCCAATAACAATAAAAAAAATAGAACTTTAAAGTTGGTTTTAGAGATTATCTAAGGGGGACAACTCCTCTGTTATCAATTAATCTTTATAGGCATATTATACGAGATGAGAGAGAAGATAAATGCTATCACCAAGAGAATATTTTAGTATATTTTGGTTATTAAGATATTTTCATGGTCTGAACTTCAGAAACAGTAAATCGGATATTGCACTTCTTCATTGAAAGTGCAAAAAGTATAAATTTGCTTTGACACTTTGTGAGTTTGGATTATATGAATATTTATATACAATGTTGGTGTTATACGTATGATATGACCAAAGGCACTTTAATATAATGATAGTTATTTTAGACTTTATTATCAAACTCAGTACATATTTAGTACGTTTGGTCATTACACAAAACAGCAATAGTGTATACATAAAAAAGATAGAATCTAACTTCTAATCTGTTACCTTAAACAATTAACTATATAAAGTCTCCTGAAAAATGCATTCATGGCTCAAAACTCTGTTTCGATCCATAGTATTATTGAAATAAAACATAGAATTTAACCCATGAGCCCTAACCTTTGGGTAGCTACCAAATGTATATACGAGGGTATATCCAAAAGTAATGTCACTCCTCTCGTGGTTTAATTGTTTATAGGCCGATATGCATAAATGTGATATCAAAATGTTCAGCAATTCATTTCTGATTAATACACAACGTGCTGCTTTATTCGAATTTCATAACTGGACTATATGAACATTTAAAATATACCTATGACGTCATATCGCCGCACACGAAAATTACAATTGTTTTTTATTATCATAACAATTTTCTTTTATGCGTTTTTATAAAAAATAATTCTTGAAAGCAGACAATACTTTTGTGACGTGATAAAACAAATGTTTTGTGTGTGTTGCTAAAAATTCAATAACGTCACTCAATTTTGAAACTCGTAATATATCTTCAACGCATTGATTACTTAGCGAAAACACGGCGAATTTGTGACAAAAAGACGCTGCGCGTAGAAATGCACTTTTACTAAATGTGTTGAAAGTCATCTACTTAAACTTTAGTTACACAAGGCGGCATCAAAGGCTCATGTGTATGTAGTATAATATTTTAAGGGGCATATATCACCAAATCATTATCGATAAAGAGTCATATGAACGATTTTTAGTAGATCCGAAAAGAACACCCATAGTATTTTAAACGACGTCAATTCAATTCGACGTTCAAAACGGCAATCATTATGTGGTGAGTTAAATATTTTGCTGTGGGACTATCTAGGGGACACTTACAAATAATTTGATTTCGCAGAGAGTAAGTGTCGGGTGGGTTACACATTTTTTAAGGTCTTGGAAATGACTGCATGGTTTATAAGTCGTTAGAAATCACAAGGGATGAACTTCTGCTGGATGAGTAGGTGTCAGCAAGTAACGTCATTGTGACGTCGTTGACGTCGGACTTGCGGCGATGTTCGTAAGTATGTCTCATGAAAATGTTCATATTTTCCGAACTTGTATGTGCATTGTTGTGAAATTTGGTCATCGCATTCAAATTAGACTGAAGTTACGGTGTGAGTAATTTCGTGGTTTTACTGACATTATATACGATTCTTTTACGTCATAACACTTCCGTTCTCAGATGAGATGCGCGCCGCGATAGCCAATAATCCTCAGTGCGCCTATGATTTTCGTACTGAACGGACGTGTTCTGTTCAGTCGGTCATAATCCTAAATATTGTAAAATTGATACTTCGGTTTACCGAGTTCATTTTACACAATTATATATTTAACCTGGTGGTTAAATTAGCGTACTATGCTATATATTTCATGTGATTTAAACCTTGAAATAAATATTAATTATCTAGTTATCGTGTGCAAAATATACGGGGCAGTTTACCGCAGTGTAAACAAATAGTAAAAAATAGACCGCGGACCCAAATAGTCCGTCGATTAATACGCCCACGCACCACAACAAGCAAAATGGCGAACGCCATGGTCAAGCAAGTTGAACTTGAAAAGACGAAGGAAGATAAAAGAGACTCAGAGTCTGTACATAAAGATGGAAAGAAAAGTGTCAAGGGTAAAATGAAGGCCGGGACGTCTAGTAGTACTGGTAATTCGTCGTCTAAGTCTAGTAGTCCCACGGCCACGTGTGCTATCTCCACCCAGCCCCAGAATTTCAACGCTGAGGCGCTGAACATTTTGAGAGAAATGAACTCAAATATTAACAAAACGAATGAAAAAGTGGAAAAATTAGCCCATAGAGTTGATTATTTGTATGAATATGAGCCCACGGAAGATGGGGATATTATGGGTGATAGTATTGAAACTGAGAATGTGCCACCTGGAACGTCGTACCGGTATTTTGACAATCCGGATACAGGCCTTGATCTAAATCATGATATTGAGAACACTAATCAGTCTTATGAACCTGTTACTTGTGTTAATGATAGTGTCTTTGGAAAATTTTCCAAAACTTTCAAGAAAAATGACGTTACTGATAAACCAGTTGATGCTCAGTTGGCTTCATTAGTTAACGAAGCCTTTAGAGAAGGCATGTCTGATGATAATTATTCTGAGACTATTAAAGAAATATTGAGGCCTGAGAACTGTGACAGTTTAAAGGAAACAAAAGTTAACCCTGGTGTTTGGTCGGTTCTTCGCCAGCATACACAGATGGAGGATTCAAAACTTCGTGGTATCCAAAATTGTATCGTGAAAGCTTCCTGCAATTTAGTGAAAATTATGGACTCTTGTGCAGATTCTTTTGACGAGTCTACTCTCAGTATGGGCATGAACTCTATCGGGTTGCTTGGTCAGGCTAACAAATGGGTTAACTGTAGAAGGAAGGAATATCAGAAAAAAGACATGGACCCTAGACTCCACCATTTATGTTCTTCATCTACGTCGTACACCGACATGTTATATGGTGATAGTATTATCAAGGACATTAAAGATATACAAGAGATGAACAAAATAAGTAGGAACATTTCGTATGGTTATAGTCGTTCCCAGTATGGTAACAGACGTTTTAACAGGGGTGGAGCACGGTTTTCCAGAGGTAACAGGCGTTTCCCATACAGAAGACCTGGTGGAACCCCATACAGAGGGCAGAACAGTATGAGGGCAAAAAACTTGCAGAAGGCGGAGGCCAGCAAGAAGTAGATCTTGAACAAGTAAGTTTCTTAGCTGGTAGGCTTAAACATTTTGAAGAAAATTGGAGAAAACTAACTTCTGATGAAAGTGTATTAGAAATAGCTTTAAATTGCAAAATAGAATTTGATAAAGAAATTCCGAGACAGGTGAATTATCCTGTTCATTATTTAAACTCTTTTGAAGAAAATATTTTGAGTCAAGAAATTGAAAAGTTACTGAAAATTGGTGCAATTGAGCAAGCTGAGTATAGAGAAGACCAGTTTATTTCTCCAATTTTTGTCACTCCTAAAAAAGATGGTGAATATAGAATGATTTTGAATTTAAAAGAGTTAAATAAATCAATTGAGTATTCTCATTTTAAAATGGACACTTTCGAGTCTACTTTGAAATTAGTTAAGCCTAACTGTTATATGGCATCTATTGACCTCCGCCATGCCTATTATTCTGTAAATATGTGCAAGGCTGATAGAAAGTATCTTAGATTTATGTGGAAAGGTATTATTTATGAATACACATGTCTTCCAAATGGTATTGCATTGGCACCTAGAAAATTTACAAAGTTACTTAAGCCAGCATATGCAAAATTGCGTCAAATGGGTCATTCAAATTCTGGTTACATAGATGATTCTTTCCTTATGGGAGATACTAAACAGGAATGTAAAAACAATGTAACAGATACTGTGTCGGTGATGAATGACTTGGGTTTTATCATCCATAGCAAGAAGTCAGTTTTTGAGCCTGTACAAATCATTATTTTTCTAGGAAACTGCATAGATTCCCTAAAAATGATAGTATATCTGACTGAAGAAAGACAAACTAAATTGCTAATGGAATGCAATAGGTTGAGAAACAGAACTACAGCTATTATTAGGGAAGTTGCTAGGGTCATAGGTTTAATGGTAGCAGCTTTTTCAGCTGTGGAGTATGGCCAACTTTTTTACCGGGAATTAGAAAAGAATAAATCTAATGCTCTATCGTCTTGCTGTGGTGATTTTAATGCAAATATGCAAATCACTCAGGCTATGCATGAAGAGTTAGACTGGTGGATAACAAATCTACCAACAGCTTCTAGAAAAATTTCCCATGGTCCGACCAAAATGGTTATAGTTACTGATGCAAGTAAATCAGGTTGGGGAGCGAGATGTAATGGGGAAAAAATTGGTGGTAGATGGACAAATGAGGAAGCAGGAAATCACATAAATTACCTTGAACTGTTGGGTATTAACTATGGGTTAAAGTCATTTGGCAAACTTTGGAGAGATACACATTTGCAAATAAGAACTGATAATACCTGTGCTTTGTCATATGTTAAAAATTTCGGTGGTATTAAATCAAGTATTTGCAATGCCTTGGCTAAGGAAATATGGCTATGGGCCATTGATAGAAATATTTGGCTGTCAATTACTCATATACCTGGATCTCAAAACGAGGCCGATTATGAGTCGAGAAACCACAATGACAATATTGAATGGATGCTAGAAAGAGATATTGCCACCAAAATTTTTAGCGTATGGGATGAACCAATGATTGACATGTTTGCTTCCAGGCTGAATTACCAAATCAGTAGATTTGTTGCCTGGAAACCAGATCCTGAAGCTGAATTTATTGACGCTTTTACTATGGACTGGTCAGATTTATATTTTTATGCTTTTCCTCCTTTCAGTCTGATATCTCGACTGGTGGTGAAATTGAGGGAGGAAGAATCAGAATGCATATTGATAGCACCGATATGGTTGACTCAGACATGGTTTCCAGTGGTGATGGAATTACTTACCCAGGATCCATTAATCTTGCCAGTTCATCCGGATCTATTGACGTTACCGGGAACACAGAAGGTACATCTGTTACACAAGAAATTAATTCTAATGGCATGTCGGTTATCAGGGAAACTTTACAAAGTAAATTCATATCGGAAAGAGCTTCAAACATCATCATGTGCTCTTGGAGGCATGGAACTCAGAAACAGTACTCAATGTATATTAAAAAATGGTTTATCTACTGTCGTGAAAGGAAAATTGATAGTCTTCAGTCATCTTTGAGTGATGTCTTAGACTTTTTAGCTCATCTAGTTCAATCAGGCCTTAGTTATAGTGCTGTTAATTCTGCACGATCATCATTATCTGCAATTGGATTGATCCAAGATGGATGTTCCATAGGAGCTCATCCATTAGTTATTCGCTTTATGAAAGGTGTTTATAACCTTAAACCACCACAGTCGAGATACAGTGAAACGTGGGATGTATCGGTTGTTTTAAATTATTTGAAACAGTTATCACCAGAAAGTGATTTGTCTTTGAAGTTATTAACTTTGAAACTTGTTATGCTAATTGCTTTAGTGTTGGCATCAAGGTGTCAGTCTATACACCTGTTGACTATTGAAAATATGAGGAAAGAATCCTCAAAATATGTATTAAGATATAGTGGGACATTGAAGCAGTGTAGACCGGGAAAAAATGTTCCTTATGCTGAGTTAAAGGCATATACTCCAGATAGGAGAATTTGTGTATATTCTGTAATGAATATGTATTTAGACAGAACAGTGAGATTAAGAGGCAGTATTAATAAACTTTTTATAAGTTATGTAAAACCACACAAACCTGTTACCAGTTCAACTATTGGACGATGGATTAAAACTGTTATGTTTTCTGCTGGAATCGATTGTGAAAAGTACAAGGCACATAGTGTTCGTTCTGCATCAACATCACGAGCTAAGGCTAGCCTATTACCTATCCAAGATATATTAAAAACAGCTGGATGGTCCAGTGAGGCAACTTTCAACCAATTTTATGACAAAAAGCTTGAAGTGAATGACTTCAGTAATGCGGTTTTACAGAATTGATGTTACTTCATATTGTGAAGATTATAAGGTTTGTGAATTCTTGTTATACATTGTTGTATGTTAATTTGTACATTTAGTTGTTATTGAAATGGAGAAGATTTTTGTGATTGTCACATTTATGATTATGGCTAGTTATTACTAGTTTTTTAATCAGTACTGAAAATTGATATTGATACTGGAACGTAGCTTTGAAGTCTCATCTGAGAACGGAAGTGTTATGACGTAAAAGAATCCCCCAAATAAACAAAACTTACCTTAAGTTGAAGTTTGGTTGGGATTCTTTGTAGTCATATAACACTAAAGTGATCAGATGCCCACCCTAAATTTGGATGGTTACCCTCCCGTGGATCTGATCATGGTACTGGTTTAGGTTAGAAGTCTTTTCCATATACTAGCTTGGATATTCTTAATTTAGTGTAATGGATTCGTTCCTGTATAAATATCTGAGCTTTTAACACTGAGGATTATTGGCTATCGCGGCGCGCATCTCATCTGATCACTTTAGTGTTATATGACTACAAAGAATCCCAACCAAACTTCAACTTAAGGTAAGTTTTGTTTATTTGGGGGATTTTATAGCATCAGTGACATTACTTTTGGATATACCCACGTATATAATCTACAGCTAAAAGTAGCTACCGCTCAATACTTTTCAATCTATAACAACTTTCAGAAGCTTTAGCTTGTCCTTGGAATTTGCAAGAAACAACAAACTTGAATGAATCTGATAATTTTCAGACAGAGCAGGTGTTCATGTTTATAAATTGAAAACTTGCGTTTTTGTAAATTAGAATTGAAAATACTGACGTATAATGTATTTTGCATGCTGCTAAGAAGGAAGTTAGTATTTGCTGACAGCAGATTGTTGTGATTTCTTAAATTCAGGAAATAAGCAAAAAATCACAGGTGTAAATTTAACGAACACAAGATGTACTAGCTGGAATGGTTCAAAGTTTCAAGTTTATTGGTGTACATAATCAGCAATATGGTCATTTGCTTCCGGCATCATCTATAAAATAAATCATCTAATAGCTTGTTGCTTATACAGAAATCGGCAGTACCACCTATCCACCCATACAGAATGTACCATAAAAATATGTATCCCCCAAAAATGCCAAAAGGAACACTTAACTATGATTTAAAGACATTAGCAATTTAACATTTTAGGATACAATTCACATGCAAAGATTTGTATTTGAAAAAGCAATGTTTTGCTTTGGTTGACACTCATGAGAGAATAAATTGGTCCATATCAAAATATAGGTCCATAATTCAAACAGGCGTGTTCCTTATGATACATCTTTATTTAATCATACTGCAAATATAAAAGATGTTTTCGTTGACATGAAATGCCCAGCATTATCTGAGCTTTTAATTGCTTTATTTCTACTGAAAATGGCTGGCATACATATAATGTGCTTCCACCCTGATTTCAATCCAGGTTGCCAGATTAGATGGCAAGCACACTTAAGCCACTGAACTTTGGAGGCACTTTACCACCACATGATTTTATAAAAATGCAACTTTAGCCATTTACAAAAGACAAATGGCCTTCTATGTATAGCAATTGTAGCAACCAGATATAAATTTTGTGATACTCATTGCCAACAACATCTGGAGAACATAATGAACAATATGGAATCCTCTCTCTGACCAATCACCAGGTTCATTATACAGCTTCATCTTGTCTTATATACTTCCTTCATCATAGATCATGTTGGCAGCTTTCATTCATTCCATGCAATTTGTTGATATATATCTAATATATAAACAAAAATGAATGACGTCTGTACCCAGAATGTATATTCTATCAAAAAAAAATTTTGACGTATTGAATACATACTTAATACATTATTATTAAACCCAATGCATTTCGCGGTTATGGCTCGTCAGGGGTATAATTACGTTATTGCACATATATATACCGTCCGTTCAAAGTTAAAGGAGAATGATTGTAAATAAAATTCTTGAGGTAAACTTTATTTTTCTAAGTTTAACTGGGTGAAACTGAGTTAACTGTTGTTCCTCTTCTTCTTTCGAGTAATAGTTATAAATAAATTTGTATATCAATTGACCGGGGTCGTATCATGGTGAAATACTGTATGCAGCAGAATGGGATAGTTCCCTCATTAGTGTAACTTATTGAATCAGCTATATCTATATATCATTTTATTTTCACTGATGAGTATTGTTTATGTACAGGTGTAACTATCACATGTACCTTTCCCCTGTGAGGTTCATTGAGAGTTTGATGTCCTGTATGTGTGTGTATACTTCCTGTTAACCATGTTTCTGATTGACTTATCAAAGTACTGGTAGTAATGTCAGACATGTCTTTATCTTATAATGCCAAGTTCCTATTGGCCCATTTCATTGATTCAGTTTGTGTTTCCAGGGACCTTATTCACCAACGTCGTAAGTCTTAAACTCAGACTTAGACTTTAGATTGTCAAATGTTCTGTTCACTCTCATTTTGTTAAAAATGTACCGATTTTAAAATAAATTGGTATACATGTTCCTTGGGTGACAACAAATAGTCAGATAAAATTTCACATGGTTAAATATGATTTCAAAGAAATGACAGTGATTACGAATAATGGCAGTTTTCAGTCTAAGTCTGAGTTTTAGACTTACAACATTGGTGAATAAGGCCCCTGGACCTCAGACAAGCTTTCTTGCTGCAATCACTGAGGTCACAGATTCTGCTTGTGTTGCCAAGACCTTACAACTTTGATGCAATCACTGAGGTCAATGACTTTGCCATTGCTTGAAGGACTGCCTGTGCAATGGTCAAGGTGACCTTTGAATGATCATAATCAATGCTCTGAGTACCATTTAACTAGCTATCCTCATGGTATATCACAACCCATACCTAAAATGTAATAATTAACAATGCTTGAGCAATGTTTCCCAGACCCAAACTAACATAAGATTTGGAGATACACTACCTTGGTGTGCCGAAGGAACATTAAGGAGGTTTATGAAGGTGCAGTTGCGGTACTACTTATAATGGTTACAATGCCAACTGCAACTGTGTAAGGTTGACCCGCTGGGATCGAATAGTAATGTGACTCAAGGTCACAGCTCCATCAGCATATGACTGAAGTACCTTCTTTCAGCCAATCCAATTCTCCCCCAAAAATGATTTTGGAAATGAAATATCAGAGCATCTTGATGCTTGCAGCAATTGGTATTCTATCTTGAACATCATCAGTATAAGGCCTTCATCACAAATAAATTGAGTCAATATTTAACTGCTTAATTATTTCTTGTTGGAGAATTAATTCTTCAATTCCTATTAATTTTGAAAGATTGAAAGAGAAAATAACCAGAATTTATAGCTGTTGCATGTTGTGTTGCTGGTTTTATGCATTCGCAATCATTTGCTCAATCGTTGCTATCATATACTGTGGGGTAGTCTGTTAAAACCAGTAGCGGTGTTTGCGAGTTCCATGTTTTGATGTTTGCTACCTGGTGAACTTACTGTTTTATACCATTCCAAATAATTAACTTTATCTTGTTCAACATTTACAATAAAAAGTTTCTAATCAGCTGGGATGTTGATACCTGTTTATTTTGATCAGAGAACTCTTCATGAATGAAGATAGTGTTTTTACACTTTGACTGCCATGGTGATTGCTAAGCCTTTGGTCTTTCAATTAAAACATTCTGTGGTGGTTCTGTTAAATTTCAGAAACCTATGTGACTGTTTCTTGTTTTTGAAAAAAATAAACTTTTGAAGTTGCAACATGCTGACTGATAAACTTGCCTTCGTGCAGGGTTAACAGATTTCATTTTTGTACCTGTAAATAATTCTGAAAATAGTGATGGACATATGTCAAAACATTATTGTCCTTTAACCACAATATGTAGACCTCAGTAGTGCTGAATGGGTCAAGGTCCCCCGGGTACTACTTCACCGTACCCTGGGTACTTCGAAGTATACTTCACCGTTCCCCAGTATGCTAACAGGTACCCCACTTTTACAAAACAAGAAATAATTATTATAATTGCCAAATACAGCATCTATAGATGAAATTCAGCTGAGGAGATATCATTCGGGTATACTTTGACCCCTAATATAGTTTTCATTTACCGACGAATGTTTAAAAAAAATTTTCATTATCGTAAAAACCGATCACGTGACTACGCTTTGAACGAAAGCAAAACATTGTCGTTCCTGGCGAAATCTATTCCCACTTGACCAATTCGTTTGCTGTACATGCACATAAAGAAGTTTATCAATGATTAAAATGGTAAAAAAACGAATGCAGTCCTTCTTGAATGCAAACCCCAAGTACAAGAAGGCCCAAGTTTTAAACATTCATCGCGATAAACGGTTTACGTTACATACAGTCATGTATAAATATTTTACGACATTGATTTTTGGCGCACAGACGATCCGGGTACAGTTAAGCATATCTGGGTACTCAAAAGTATTATTTTAGAATCGGGGTACGGTGAAGTAGTACCCTAGGGGACCTTGACCCATTCAACCTCAGTAGTAAATGGTTGTTGTCCTCTGATTATAATACTGTTAGTGCAGGAGGATTAATTTATTCCCTCAATTCACAATTAAAGTCATGAAACAGGATCTGCTTATGATATATGCTAGATACATCCGAGTCTTGTATCATTTAGACATATTACTCAATGCACTGTATCATGCTTAATTGGCAGATAGTTTACCATTGTGGTTCCCCTCATGGTTTAGCTTGCTATAATAATTATTGTCTGTTCATAAACAAAGTCCTGCTAATGAGATAAACATTATTAAGCACTCCTGTATGTAAACAGGATATGTGCTTAGAAAATAGATGAAAAACATTCAAAATATTCGAAAGTTTGTTGGGTGCTTGAAATTAAATTCCATCCCATGTTGGTGTAATCCAAGGTTGAATCTACAAGTTGACTGTATTGGTAGATCTGCAGCAACCTGCTTGTTGTAATGTATAGCTTGGCTATTTTGACTTGAACCTGACCTTTATGCAAGAATATATTACAAAATTCTTGCTTTGAATCTATCAATTTCCGCAAGCAAATCGTGCAATATTGGTATTTCAAATTTGTGTTTGTATTACATCTTGAGCGTGTTCGTGATACTTCCCAATTATGAAAACATACAATCAGTGTTGTATCGTAGGTAATAAATCGACTGTTAAATTATGCAAATCAAAAGGTCATGCTCGTGTCAAATTAGCCAAGCTATAAATTAAACTAAATTTCAGTTGGAGGACACAGTGCAACACTATGGTATGTGCCCATGTAAACTGATTTAGGTACCATGGTTTTGTAGTCTGAGCCCTCGAATTCCTTTTGAGGGCAAAAGGCTGTAAGTTACCAATTGACTGTAAGGGTATATGCAACATTTTTGTGCAAAAGAAACAATGTCAATATCGTCTTGCAGACCTAAGTAATCCAATACCAAGTTAAATATGCGAGTGATGTTCTTGCAATCAACTACACAATAGTGCTTAATTCGTCACCTGCTTGTAGAAGGTGTCCTGGAAATTACCAGGAAAACTAGCTGGTTGACAAGTCAGATTCAGTGACATTTATCTTCGAAGAGATGTTGGAAATAGTTTAAACCCAGGGTTTTCATTAAAATTGACATTACCCCAGTTGGCAATTAATACCCTTTAAATCAAATATGACGGTAAATGGTCCAATGGATTAACTTGACAACCTTTGCCAAGCAACCTTTGGTCAGATGGAGCTATTTCTTCATTGGTGTAATGTCAATTGTGTTGAGAATGCAGGCTTTCTTTAAAATTTGTGGTATTCAAAACAGGTATTTCAACAATTAGAAGAAGTGCATTATCTACGTTTGGCCAAATTTAAGTTGCATTTGAGACAGCCATTTTGTCTTCTGCATGCAGCATGTAATAATGACATCCCCAACCTGTAGGGACTATGTGTGAAACTATGAATTTACTGAAATAACAGATTTCTTTAAAATTGTTCATATTGACTACATGTGGCTTAAACTCTGTATATTGGGTTTCTATATGTACAAACACACATCATATTTGATGGATTGCTGAAATTGATGCACTATATCATTTATCTAAATCTGTTTAGGAGTTCAAACCACTTTTGTGTTCTCGATTCCTATTGGTCAATCATTTATTAAAACATGTTTTCAATGGTTGATCACTTAAATGCTCTCAAGTAGATCTATATATAAATGGATTGTAATTGATTGATTGACAGCATGACAATCAATATTTATCTCTGTTTTCTATCAGGAAGTTTATTGAGTTTGTCAGCAATGTGTTGAGCTAGGTGATGAATGGCATTATCTGAGCATTCAGGTTCTATATCAGCTAGGTAAGAGTGGAGTGGTTGATAGGTCATGTGTTAATAGGTCATGTCGACCACCTTACATATACCCTAGACTGATCCACATCTCTCCATCAGCAGTTCAGTACGGAAAATGTGACACGATCCTTGGCTTTCTATTTTGAATTAACATCTGATATCTTGTCTACATTTATATAGCCCCAGTTGTATTTTTTAATGCATAAGCAGAGAGTATTATAAAGAGGCTCAGGTGTAATACAAACACAAATCTAAACAACGAACATTGCATGATTTGCTTGCGGATTTTGATATATTCTACAAAAAACCTTGTCATATTCATGCATGAAGGCCAGGAACAGGTCAAATTCTCCAAGCTATATGTGTAGTGATTCTACACTCCAGATGAAGTAAAAACGCAACGCAAAGGACCAATATTGCATGGTTTGCTTGCAAGAATGGATATATTCAACAAAAGAACTCTATTTATGAATAAAGGTTTGAATCAGGTTAATAACTCCACACTTTACCTCTCTCCATGAAGCAACTGGTGATACTGATGATGGACTATGATTATACACACCTGGGTTAGCTCAGTAATTGCGGGTTTTATTTCCATTAATATCTAACACTATTGTAAGAGGCCATTTGATACTGGTACTACTCAATTATTCAATATTATGTTAACCTTTCAAAAGCTTTTTTTAGAACTTTAGACAAGTTCATGAACTTATCAAGCATTTCATGAATCATCTGATTGTTTCATGAGCTATAAAGATCAACTTTTTAGTTCATGAACTTTTTTATTTTGATAAAATCAAAGTCCATGAACTTCAAAAGAACTTATGCACAAGTTAATATTTTGCCCTAAGGAAGACGGGTGACTCAGCGGAAATTAGACATTTTCAATTTTTGATGTCTAAATCCCCGCTCTTGAGATAATGCTTGCTGTCAAAATCCCCGGGTATGGGACAATTTGGACACAAAGTTACATTGTAATGCTCAGGTCTTGTAACCGACCAGAGTATTCCCCGGGACTAAGAGTCGATAAGGTTGTCCAATTTCCTGGTCCAATTCCGCTGGTCAGGAAGATTCGTCTGTCTAATTCCCCCTGTATCCCCTGGGTCATATAAAGATATAAATTCTATATTGTCTCCAATATCAAATGCATTCTAAAAATCTCTTCAAGTAAATTTAAAGCACAAACTTTGGATAAAATATTTCAAAATTGCTTTTTAATCTTTTTAATCTTTTTATTTTTTCTTAATTGCATTATAGGTAAGTGCAAATTTGCGTGATATAAAACATGTTTCTTTTATTTCCTTTAAACGTTTTTTGTAGTAGAGATTATTAACAAATATTTGGATAGTTTTAAACTCCTGAAGCAACATAGAAACACTTACTGTGGGTATCCATGTACCTACAGCCGGTATCTATGTACCTGTCAGTTTTAGTGTTTAGACTTGGAAATTATTCAACAAGATTTTGTTTTTTCTATGTCTGGTGAATCATTGTACTTTTCCCTTCATGTCTCATGTACTGCTTGGAATGGTTGCACTAATTGGTTAAAATGTGCGGTATAACAGGCGTTTTTTGCAGCCCATTTATTTTCTTTATTTCCAAAATTTACTTTCTCAAAAAACTCTAAAATTAAGACCATTTATTTCAAAAATTTATTTTCTTAAAAACAAATGAAAAATAAAGACCATTTATTTCAAAACTTATTTTCTAAAAAAAAAATTAAGACCCTAACTTGAACAAAACCCTAGACTTATGTTTTCATCAGCTTTTACAAAAATATGTCTGGTCATAATGGTTTTCATTTAATCGATTGTGGACAGTCTTCTGGAAGCATTCCGGACAACTCTTACTAAAGGGAGAACATAAAAGTCCAGTCAATGACACAGTTAAGGACATAATTGTTTACCCTGACCTGGGGTCCATTGCCTATGCAAAGTGCCATGTTATGCTTTAAGGAAAGAGCTACGTAACACTTTTCACGGAAGGTAACCCATGCCTTCAATATTTAATTGAACAGGAGGTAACTGAAAAAAGGTGCTCGGTAGTGCTTTGCCATAATGCAACAGACACCAGGAATCAATCAAACAGCAGCAATTGTGCAGGCCAAACACCTGGCTTACATACACCTCTAAATTGTTTCTTAGATCCAAAGCAAAGAGGATGGAAATTTGCTAGGATTTCAATTTTATTCTCAACAAATTCTATTATTTTAATCACAAAACGTCTTGACTGGAGGCTAATTTTCCTATCATTTTGTATAATTAAACTTGCAAGGCGGTGATAAGAATTCATGGTCTAGAGAATGCACAAACATGCATTTTTCAGTGATCAAGTGAAGGAATGTGTTGTTGCCTCCAAGTTAAATATAAGCACCATCACCTCCCACAGACTTTGATTGTGTTCTTTGATTACAGACCTGTCAATGCACGCCATTATCGTGTGCAATGTTACAGATTTTATTGAAAGTTTCAGTGTGAGATAATGACAAGTAGATTTAAATAATTATGCCATGATCACAACATCATGATAAAAGGGTTTGAGATAATTTTGAATGGGTATCTGTGTAGTGACAATAAGTGGTATGAAGCTATTGCGTGATTACGGAGATTGAGTGCCTGCACTTACACTTCTGTCTGTTACCTACAAATTATGCAATATGAGATTTTAATAATTACTAATGAAACAATATTTACCTGGCAGCCAATTAAGTTAAATTGTACTATTTAAGTGGTATACATGAGGAACTAATACGGAATATGAGTGCCACCTGTTTACATGATATTATTACAGTATAACTTTAATAACTGATGAGAAAATACCTGGCAACCATGTTAATTTGTACTTTTTAGCTCACCTGACAGTGACAAGGTGAACTTTTGTGGTCGCTCTTCGTCCGTCCGATGCCCGTCAACAATTGGTTTGTGTATACTCTAGAGGCAACAGTTTTGATTCAATCATCATGAAACTTGGTAAGAATGTTGTTCTCTATGAAATCTAGACCAAGTTCGAAACTAGGTCATGTGGGGTCAAAATCTAGGTCACTAGGTCAAATTTTAGAAAAAAGCTTGTGTTCACTCAAGAGGTTTCTGTTTTGATCCAATCTTTATGAAACTTGATCAGAATGTTGTTCTCCATAAAATCTAGGCCATGTTCGAAAGTAGGTCATGTTGGGTCAAATATAGTTCACTAGACCAAATCTTAGAAAAAGGTTGTGTTCACTCTAGAGGTCGCCATTTTGATCCAATCTTCATGAAACTTCATCTGAATGTTGTTCTTAATAAAATCTAGGCTAAGTTTGAAATTGGGCCATGTATGTCAAAAAAACTAAGTCACTAGGTCAAATCTAAGAAAAAGCTTGTGTTCACTCCAGAGGTTGCTGTTTTGATCCCATCTTCATGAAACTTGGTCAGAATGTTGTTCTCCATGCAATTTAGGCCAAGTTTGAAACTGGGTCATGTGATGTCAAAACTAGGTCACTATTTCAAATCTAAGAAATACCTTATGTTCACTCCAGAGGTCACAGTTTTGATCAGACTGCCATGACACTAAGTCAGAATTTTACTCTCAATGCTATCTAACCCAAGTTTGAAACTCAGTCATCTGGGGTAAAAAAAACTAGGTCACTAGGTCTAATTATTGAAATCCTTGTGCTCACTCTAGATACCTCTGTTTTGATCCAATCATCATGAAATATGGTCGGAATGTAAGTGGTTCTGATACCTAGACCAATGTGCAACAGGTGAGACCATTGGACCCTCTTGTTAGTGGTATACATGTATGTTTATAAGTACCCTGTACGTAGAGTATATCTATGTATGTTGCTCCTTTACATATAAGTCACTTATAATTCTTGATAGATTGACTTAGTGCAATATTCTATGTAATTGTAAAAGTATAATTATGTGTGTCTGTTGTACAAAGATGAGACGTAAATAAATAAATAAATATGTTATATTTTGAGCTCACCTGTCACTTGCAATGATAGCAATTAATGATAATAATGATAAATATAATTAAATCTAATTCCTAGTCAATTATACATTCTGTAGTTGCCTATTATTGTCTACACTAATTAATATTATACAGATATCTAAGATGAAACTTATATCAGTGTTTACCAAGTGAAAATCTTGCCAGAAAACTGCAATTGAATCATTGCAAATATTATATGGTCTACTTACACGATTTTACATTTGACGACTGACATCTACAATGTGGCAAGATCATTTTCCATATCATTTAAACTAATTTAAAGGTCTGCATGTTTTGAATTGTTTTCCAAATATTCTGTTATCTTCATTAAAATTTATATGAATAATTACATTATGACTAATTCAATTATTGTGAATTGTTATAATAGGTATAGTTCAATTTTGAACCCTGAGCCATGACCTTTTAGACGAGTCTATTTGGGCGGGTAACCCGTGAATTATTGATTTCAATAGTCATGATTTAAAGATATGCTTCTTACTTATGTGTGTTATACATATCTGAATAGTAAATCCCGCGCCAATCTTTATCGTCGAGTGGATTAAACTTTAAAAGTGCAGTCACGGCTCAATGCTCGAAATCGAACTATATACAAATGGTTGTTGGCAACTGTAACTACAAACTTGATGGTGCACTCAGGCTATTCTACCTCAGCAGGATCAAAATTTGTTCCATCTAGTATTGCACAATATCATTATATTTGAAAGCAATATGGTTCTTTCGGGTACCAACTATGTCCGTGTACAATTTTTAATATCCCCCGCCAAGGCGATGGGGATATGGTAATGGTAGGTGTCAGTCTGTCTCAGCTTCTGTGTCCAACTTCTCCTACATTTCTTAGATAAGTGAGTTTGACAAAACTTTCATAGAATAACTACTTAAATAACATACACGGCATATTGTCAGGATTTGTCATTACTTTAGGTGAGCAATAATGTAGCCTAGGACCATCATGGCCATTGTGTTATAGCCTACCTGTGTAAATGTCAAAGTAATTGTAAAAAATATGTTTTGCATCAACTTTCTTTTATGTGATTTTGATTGAGGCTTTTGCCATGCTCTTTCAGTAATGAAAACCACTTGGTTAAGTAACAACCAAATAATCTTTGACAAGTGGTGGAATAAAATATACATTTTCATTAGTAAAATCTTGGCAAAAGCTTACTGGTGGTAAATACAGTACGGAGAATTTGATGTGATCCTGACTTTTATGTATGAATATATTACAAGGTTCTTGCAGTTAATATAATATAAATTTCTAGCAAATCATGCCATTTCAGTCCTATAGATTTGTGTTTGTATTACATCCTGGGCCATCTTTGTCTTGTGAAACTCCTGGCTTATGAAAACATACAAACAGGGTTATAAATGTTACAGAAACATATCAACTGTAATGGAAGTAGAGGATCATGTCAATTTCTCTGTTGTTTACAAAATGTTCTTCTATGTATGTACCTTTCTTCTTCATGTCTGTAATAATCATTAATCTGTTCTGTAATTAGAGTACCCACTCAAGCATTTTGTGATGGTAGTTAAACTAAGGACTTGGTTCTCATGGGGGTAAAACATATACCAGCTATAATGGTGTTTGTGTTTATCTCTGGTAGGTGTTTTAGTGTTGTTGGTGGATCAGTTACTGTTGGTGAGCTTTGTATCTTGAAGTGATTCCTGGATCATGTCTCTCAGGGGGTATTGTTGTGTGGTCTGCCCACCTACTGGGTATAATAATCATTGAGTCGCCACTTAAAGGATTCATTAAAACTGGTACTGGTATTAATTGCTCTTTAAAGAAATGCTTGCCATAATTTTAGAGTATGTTGTACATGGCTCAGGTATGGTCCAGTATAAGCATAAACATAGATTTGAGTAACACATACGGTTCAAAGTTAAATGACAACCGTTATAGCAATAAACTCATCTTGTCAGGTAAACCATGCTTATCTTGGTTTAACTGGGTATAACTGAGTAAACGGTAGTGCATTCTATTCTTTTGAGTGAGATAGTTCCCTCATTAGTATTACTTATTGAATGGGCAGTACATTAAGGTACAGTCCATTCAAAGTTAAATGATAACGGTTATAAACATTGACTCGTCCTTCAGGTAAACTATGTTTATCTAGGTTTAACTGGGTGTAACTGATTTAACTGTAATCCTTCTGTAGTTCCCTCATTAGTATTACTTATTGAATCAACAGTAAATGAAAGTTCTTGCTTGTTAGGTTTTATATGCATCAGTTTCGTAATCAATAAATCTCTAAGGTGAGTGAAAGATAATACTTGTAACAGTAGGTGCAAGTAAATGAACACCATCAAAACCAACACCATCATAACTATAACAACATCATGACTTTGATCTATATCAGATTCTAGCTAGGCTATTATTCCTGTGTCTGCTTATTGTATCAACATCGGTTTTGTATTTTTTATCACAAATTTTATACTGGGTTTGACATATGCAACCTATGGATCAGTTGTTGCTTTAATCAGGGATCAGTTACTGTTGCTTTTGCTGTTTATATGGAGAAGGGTGGTGGTTTTGTTGGTGTTTTTTTTGCGCTCTAACACGTATCTGATGTGTTTCCAGTGTTCAGGGGAAAAAATCAGAAGTCAATATACTTATAAATAGTGAAGTTCTATTCCATGAGCTTTGCCTTTAGATGTAGTCATGTTTTAACAATTAACCCTTTACTCTATGGAGATACATTCTCTTCTGTGCGGAGACTTAATCAATTTGAAATATATTATTGACTCAATATTTAGCAGACAGAAAACATACAGAAGGGTTCCATCTCAGGTTGACAAACTTCAGCGCTTGTTCTCCTTAATGATTTGCATGGTTAGATTTCACTGAAACTTCACATGAATACTTGGTACCAAGCCTTGTAATGCATATTCGCAGGAATTATTGGTTGGGTGATTTTTGCTTAAGTAATGGCCCTTTGTGGGGGACATGCATTTTTGTGTCTAAATCTTGATTTGGTTGGAATTTATTGATATGGTGGCTTAACTGTCATCATCTCACCAGTTACAACAATCAAAGCACTAATAGCGCTGAAAGAACAGGGTTTGTTCCTGCAGTCAGACAATTTCCAGTCACACAGCCTGTGGCATGCCCAGCATCAAAAATTGTTTTGTCGGTTTGTGATTTTAAAAATTTGCTCTGAATCACATCTCGGTTCTTATAATTATAAATAATAGGCGGTAAAGGTAAATTACGAAGGAATTTAAAATAATGCAAAATGTCATACCTTTGTGAACTATTAAACTTGTGTAAATTATCTGCATTATTGCATTCCAATCTTTATTTATGTCAAGTTGGTGCGTTAACTGCAATATATCACAGTTTCAGATTGCGATATGTGGAAATAAATTACTGTTCAAAATTAGAATATAATTAAATTTATCTTGAAGGCTGATTATATGAGATATGTTATGAATTCTTCTTAATATGATACAATCTTCTTGTTACTATAAAAATTATTTATGTTCATGGGAAAAAATGGGTCAAAAAATTGAATTGCCACCTTGTTACCAAACCTTTATTCACCTACACAGCAAAAAGTGCCCCGTATGAAATTCATACGTTACACGTATGAATTTCATACGTGAGTTAACGTATGAAATTCATGAGATGAAGCCCCCGTATGAAAAACGTACGTTTGCTTTCATATGAAATTCATACGTGTAACGTACGTTTAACGTATGAAATGGCCCAACGTATGAAAAACGTACGTTTGCTTTCATATGAAATTCATACGTGTAACGTACGTTTAACGTATGAAATTGCCCACGTACGTGTAACGTATGAATGACTTTAATGCATTTACTACTGAAATTTTGTGGCTTAAACGTACGTTTTTCATACGTTTAGGTCCCAAACGTACGTTTTTCATACGTTAGGTCCTAAACGTAGAAAAATTCATACTTCATTCCTACATCCAGGTTCAATTATTTCCGTAAGATCATAGGACCATCTAACACATGATAAATGGAAAATACATGGGAATGCCACATAAACCAGATTTTATAGCATTCAAGCTACCAACATAGCAGGATTCATCATGATATCTCAATGCAAAGCAGCACACTTGAGTGGAATTAGTTACTCTATTTCAAATAACAGTGACATTGACCTCACTGGCCCTGAGTTCAATACCAAGTGGCCCTTTTACAAGTTATCCAGTGGCTATAATATTGTTATGGGAGCTTGGATGCAGGAGAGGGGTATATAAGAGAGAGAGGGGAGTTTTGGAGAGAGAAAGAGTGAAAGAAAGAGTTAGGAAAAGTTAACCAGTTGCTATCAGAGTCTATTCTCTAATATTTGCTAATCTAGTATATCTTACATTGAAAAGTTGTCTTATATTAATTGTGCATTCTTGAACATTTAAACGTTATTACTTGAACTGTGTTTATTTGAATAAACTAGTGAACTGTGCATAAATGTGAATAAATTGTAGTAGAAGAACTTTCGTTTTATTGGTTTCTGTAGTAGAAGAACTTTCGTTTTATATGTTTCTCCAAGTTAAACTTGGATGGTGGCAGCTTTAGACAGAATTATAATAATATACTTGGAAAACAAGAAATAACAAGGAATACTTTGAAAACAACATCAACAAGAAAGAACAAGGAATTCTGACAGTAACACATACTAGTCAGAATAATCGCTCGGAAAACACAACTTCAACACAAAAATTCTGACAGTGACCAATACTGATCAGAATAACTGCAGCCAAATTTACCCTTGTGCTACCCAGGGGCGAGTTTGGTTACACTAGTGTTGCATTTTTTTATTATGATAAGAATCAAGTAATTTTACTGTAAAGCATTTATTTTGAGAGCCTTATCTTTGACTAGTTGACTATTTGTTGCTTACCTTTATTATATTAATGATAAGCATTGCTGTTCATGATAATGATGATACAGGTAGCATTAATTAGAGTTAATTACTTTTGCTGGGTTCCTGGAGTGCCCGCCAATTCTCGTAAATCTTGATTCAGCTAGTCTCCTGGACAATGTGCTAATTACTTATCTATTGGACCATTGGACTGGAGCTATCTGACATTGATAATTTATTACTTTTAGCGGGCTAAGACTTTAACATTTATGTAATCTTAATTGCTTTTAGCGGGCTGAAATCTGACCGTCAAGTGCCCGCAAATGTTCGGACTGCCCGGTGCTTTTCCAAATAAGGAGATTAGCGGCTATAATATTGTTATGGGAGCTTGGATGCAGGAGAGGGGTATATAAGAGAGAGAGGGGAGTTTTGGAGAGAGAAAGAGTGAAAGAAAGAGTTAGGAAAAGTTAACCAGTTGCTATCAGAGTCTATTCTCTAATATTTGCTAATCTAGTATATCTTACATTGAAAAGTTGTCTTATATTAATTGTGCATTCTTGAACATTTAAACGTTATTACTTGAACTGTGTTTATTCGAATAAACTAGTGAACTGTGCATAAATGTGAATAAATTGTAGTAGAAGAACTTTCGTTTTATTGGTTTCTGTAGTAGAAGAACTTTCGTTTTATATGTTTCTCCAAGTTAAACTTGGATGGTGGCAGCTTTAGACAGAATTATAATAATATACTTGGAAAACAAGAAATAACAAGGAATACTTTGAAAACAACATCAACAAGAAAGAACAAGGAATTCTGACAGTAACACATACTAGTCAGAATAATCGCTCGGAAAACACAACTTCAACACAAAAATTCTGACAGTGACCAATACTGATCAGAATAACTGCAGCCAAATTTACCCTTGTGCTACCCAGGGGCGAGTTTGGTTACACTGGTGGCAGGCAGCGGGATTATTTCTAGTGTTAAAAATAGTGGTGTTTCTAGATTACGGACTTTAACACATCTTGGAAGGATTTTAATTTATAAAACGGAAAAATGACAGATCAACCTGGAAAGGTGTCGTCTTTTGCTGAGATCTACGCAAGACATCCTCCACCAAAGAAGCAAATAAATCTACTTAGATTAAATAAGCCTGAAATGGTTTTATTTACTGATGAAATGTTCAACAGTTATATATTTGGTATAGTTCTACAACCAGTTGGAAGGAACCTTGTGCCAGTTCATCCAAATTTGCCATATGTCTACTGTTCTGAAAATTGGGATTAAATTTTGTGTATTGTGATAATAGTGCTACTCAGTGAGAAATAGTGTTTTTTTTTTAATTAAGAATACCACCTTGGAATTATGTGTTAGTTTTTAAAATGGATTTAAATGATATGAAAATTACACTTGTGCAATTGACTCAAGAACTTAGGAATTTATCAGTGCATTTTCAACAGGAATTTAACGATTTTCTCAACAATATTCAAATTTTCATTGAGGAGAAAGATGCATTGATCACCCATCTGAGCAGTGAAATTGATCAATTAAAAAGCAAAATCAACATAGATTCGGAATAAAAAGTGTTTTTTTTTAAAAAAAGTGCATTAATTAAATATTAATATCTATGAGTGCAATTAAATATCAGTGCATTAATATCTATATTGAAGTGCAGTCAATTATTTCATAGTGCTTATTTAATTATAGTGCTGATTAATTATCCTGTGTAAGTGAATTTTCTGTTAAAATAAAATGGAGGTAAATAGTGATATTCGTTCTCAAGATTCGGATGATCAGACCGATCCCCAAGTGGAGATCGATCTTAGACGGCAAATATACGAGCTAAAGCGGAAATTAACCATCAGTGAAGATGAAAAAGAGAGGTCTCTACAAGAGTCAATTCAGGAACGAAATGTCGTAACAAGGCATTTTCAGGAGCAACTAAATGAATTGACAAATGAAAAAGATGACGAAATAAGGAATTTAGCTAAGACAAATGAGATCTACCGGGGTTTGGCAAAAGACCAGACAACATCAAGAAAAGGTCATGATGTGCCAATGCCTCGTCAGATTTTGTTTGATGGTAAAAATACCTGGGAGAGTTTTGAGAAGCCATTTTGTGCTTTGGCAGATTCTTGTAATTGGGATAGTGAGGAGCGACTCTTTCGCTTACAAAGTAGTCTTAGAGGAGAGGCTGCAGATTATGCATTCAACCAGACTTCTGTAGATACACTGAAGTCTTACACCAAACTGATGACCGCCTTAGAATCGCGATACAAAGAGCGTCGTACTAGTTCGTCTTACTTGGCTGAGCTAGAGAATAGAAAATATCAACCAAAAGAGAAGCTAGCGGAATATGTGTCAGATATTCGTAAACTTGTGCTTAAAGGATACCCAACGGCAGATGACGTAACAAGGGAGACGATTAATGTTCGTCATTTCATAAAGGGCCTACAAGATCAACAAGCAGCTCTTTTCATTGGTATGAAAGATCCTAAGTCAATAGATGAAGCTAGAATGATACTTGAGACATATAGCAGTCTCAAGGATGAAGTTAAAGGTGGAGCTCGAGTTAGGGAAGTGAAGGTTGCAGAAAAACCTGCACCCACAACTTATGTCACAGAAAGCCGATTGCAGAATTTTGGTCGTGACATAAAATCTTCCATTGGTAAGAAGATTGACAATCTTGCCAGCCATATTAAAGAAGTACAGAAACAGCCTGTGGGAAAATTCACAAAAGACGTCTCCAAAGGCGTCAACGGAATTGTTTGTTATAAGTGCGGGGCCACTGGTCACATATCGCGTCAGTGTTTTCGTAAGCCAGACAACAAGGACACTTCAAAATGGGAAAACTAAGTGGGACTGATACTAACGGCCCAGTATTAGTCCAACATAGTGACATTATGGAGAAAACAGTGATAAAATGCCGTGGAATAAACTATGGAACTTCTATTTTGTTAAAAACACAAGTGTTTGATATAACATCGTATTTTGTTATAGACACAGGTGCTTGTGCAACTATCATGTCTACAGCACTTTTCAATAAAATTCCAGACAATCAAAAACCGGAGTTAAAGAAAGTGGATTCTTCTTTAAGATTGGAAGTGGCTGACAATGGATTATTGCAAGTAGATGGTCTAGCGACAATTACCTTGAAATTTGGGAGAGATACTTTTCAATGGGATATACTGGTAGCGAATATTAGAGAGGATGGCTTGATAGGGTTGGACTTTTTGCAATATTTTGACTATAACTTAAACAAGAATGGTTTAAAGTTGCAAGGTAAAAGGTACGAGACTTTAATTGAGAATGTACCTCTTAGAGCGGTTAGAGTGACTTGTGATAAGGACATTCTACTTCCGGCAGAATCGGAGTGTTTAATACCGGGAATTAAAGGAAGTGGTATTGAGTTGGACTCAAAATTGGGTATATTTGTTAAAACAACGTTGCCTAATAAAGATGTAAATAAAGGACTTTTAATAGGAAACACTGTTTTTAATGCAGAAAATGTTAGAAATGGAGATGCAATACCAATACGAGTGATTAACACATCACCAGAAAGCATCACCATAAGGAAAGGGTCTACGCTTGGGTATGCTGAGGAACTTCAGGATAGTGACATAACTGTGCAAAATATAGAAGAAAACAATACAAAATCATCAAAGAATTTGTGTTACAATATAATGGATATAGACGGAATTATTACAAAGTGGAGTAAACCATTATGTGACTTATATCGCCTTTCCAGTGAAATGCTTTCTGATGACCAGAAAATTAAAACTGTGAATTTGTTAGATGAATTTAAATCTGTATTTTCTAGTGGCCCAACAGACTTAGGGCGCACCAAAATTGTGAAACATAACATTAATGTGGAAAAACATAGACCAATTAAAGTACCACCACGACGGGTACCCAAAGCTTTTGAAGGTGAAGAAGAGAAAATAATCAAACAACAATTAGAAGCCGGAGTTATCAAGGAAAGTAAAAGTCCTTGGTCATTTCCGATGTGCTTTGTGAAAAAGAAAGGGGGCGGAACTCGTGCCTGTATTGATTACCGATTGTTAAACAATATTACAGTGAAAGATTCATACCCATTACCTAAAATAGACCAATGTTTGGATAGTTTAGATGGTGCAGTCTATTTTAGTACTTGTGACCTCGCGTCTGGATTTTGGCAAATTGAGGTTAATGAAAATGATAGAGAAAAGACAGCGTTTTGTACCAGCAGAAATGGATTATATGAATATATCACATTGCCGATGGGACTGTCAAATTCACCGGCTACATTTCAACGTTGTATGGAAATGATATTTCGAGGTATCCAATGGAAAACATTATTGATATATTTAGATGACATCATTACGTTTAGTAAAGATTTTAATGAGCATCTACAGCGGTTACGTGAAATGTTACAGCGATTATATGTTGCTGGGTTGAAGTTAAAACCGGAAAAGTGTGCACTGTTTCAAACAACAGTTAAGTTTCTTGGATTTACAGTTTCAAAAGAGGGTGTGCGGCCAAATGATGACAAGATTGAGTGTATTAAAAATTGGCCTGTACCTACTAATCTTACTGAAGTAAGAAGTTTTGTGCAATTTTGTTCATATTACCGGAGATTCATTAGGTCTTTTTCAACAAGAGCGGCACCACTTAATGGACTGATGCGGGCCGGTCAGCTATTTTGTTGGGGTGAGGAACAAGATGAAGCATTCTTGGATTTAAAAACTGCTTTAGTTGGTGATGAAGTGTTGGCTTATCCAAAGAATGTAGGACTTTTCATACTCGATGTCGATGCGAGTAATACAGGAATAGGTGGATGTTTGTCTCAGATGCAATACTGTGAAGTAGCAAAAATAGATGTTGAGAGACCTGTTATGTTTGCGAGTAAATCACTCTCAAAATCTCAAAGACGCTACTGTGTTACGCGTCGTGAATTACTAGGCATGGTGACGTTCATGCATCAATTTAGACATTACTTGCTAGGGAGACAATTCTTATTGAGGACAGATCATAGTAGTCTTAGGTGGATAATGTCATTCAAATCACCTACAGATCAAATGGCAAGATGGCTAGAAATAATTGCTCAGTTTGACTTTAAAATTCAACACAGAAAGGGAAGTAAGCACTTAAATTGTGATAGCCTGTCCAGAATTCCATGTGAAACGGACTGTGATTGTTATGACGGACATACAATAGTGGAAAATCTACCGTGTGAGGGATGCAAAACCTGTATGAAGCGACACCGTGAGTGGTCAGATTTTGCTAAAGTTGACGATGTTGTTCCTTTATTCACTAGAAGTATAACCGTTTCTCAGAAATGTGAAGGAATAAAAAGTTTTTATGCTTTCAACATCATCTTCAAGATTTTCCAGTGCTTGAGGTTGTGTTACTTTAATGGAATGAGACTTTTGAAAAGCTTTATTGGTGGACTCTATTGGCCAGTGAAGTATGTCATGGATATACGTCGTTTAAGGGTGCAAGAGCATCGTCAGAAATTGTTGGACAATGTACCAGAGGTATCCTCGGAGGGGGTGAAAGAAGGAACTAACTTGGAGTTGGTTAGTAAGTCTCTTTTCATGAGAGACCATGACACTACCGTCAGTAACCGTGTGTTCAAGCCTTCGCTTCTGGTGAATCATTCTCCGGAAAGTATAGCTCGTCTTCAACGAGATGACCCAGACGTGGGTCGCGTCGTCCTTTGGATGGTAAGTGCACTTAAACCATCAAGGGATGATATTGCCAAAGAGTCACCAGTTGTGCGAAGTCTATGGTTAAGTTGGGATATTTTGTGTTTGAAGGATGGTGTTCTTTTTAGGAATAACATTTCGAAAGCCAAGGATTTAACTGAACAAATTGTGTTGCCAAAGTTATTGCATAAGGAAGTTTTAACACAGTGTCATAATTCGAAACTGTCAGCTCATTTAGGAATGGATAAAACACTTTCGAAACTGAAATCATCATTTTGGTGGTACAAAATGAAATCAGATTTGCAGGATTTTATAAGGAACTGTACAGTTTGCGCTTCAAGGAAACGACCTGTTAAGCAAGGCAGGCACAGTCTTACGGAGTATTCAGTATCTGCGCCGATGGATAGAGTGTGTTCTGACATAGTTGGTCCTTTACCATTGTCGGAAAAGGGAAATAAGTTTGTGTTAGTTGTGATGGACCAATTCACCAAATTTGTGGAATGTTATGCATTACCTGATCAAAAAGCTGAAACAGTAGCTAAAACAATAGTGTATGAATATTTCAGTCGTTATGGAATGAGTCTAGATTTACACAGTGACCAAGGCTCGAACTATCAGTCTAAAGTGTTTAGAGAAATTTGTCGTCTGTTGGAAATAAATCAGACGAGAACATCTAGTTTTCATCCAGCAGCAAACGGCATGTGTGAGAAATTCAATCAGAGTCTATACAACATGATAACAACTTATATCGATGAAAAACAGACAAACTGGGATTCGGATCTACAACTGATAACAGCTGCATATAGATCTTGTGAACATAGTAGTACTGGATACAGCCCAAACAAACTTATGTTTGGCAGGGAGGTGATACTTCCTATACAACTTGAATATGGTTGTTTTCCAGATTCAGGGGAACAAAAACCCAGTGAATATGTTGAACAATTAAAGGATAAATTAGAAAACATCTATTCGATAGCTAGAGACTGTACACAAGCAAAAATAAAGAGACAAAAACGTGATTATGATTCAAGAGTACATAAATACACATTCAATCCTGGAGATTTGGTGTACTGCTTGGACAAAACTAAGAAAGTTGGACGATCGAAAAAGTTAGAACCAATCATATGGCAGGGTCCATTTGTTGTTTCTAGAAAATTCAGTGACTTGCTCTTTGAAATAAAGAACCAGAAGAAGTCAAAAATAGTACATCATGATAAATTAAAGAAGTTCACATCAAATATTGTGCCAGACTGGATTAATAGTTTGCAACATAAAGTAAGTGGGAAACTACCAGCACAAACCGTGGAAGTTAACAAAACGTTGACAGGATTGCCTGTTAAACCAAATAAACGTGTCACCAAAGACAGGAAACCAGTGAGAAAGGATTTACCTACACTGAGGAGAGGGGGAAGGATGAGGAAACCAACACAATTTTATAAGCCTTAGTTAATTACATCCAACAGAATTCTGCAACTCTATTGGTACTATCAAAGGGAATTCTGTTACGTAAGAGTGAACAATGCTTGGGTCATAAAATTGCCAAACTAATACTTGGAGAACAGTGATGTACAAATGATGGACCATGACTAATATTTTTTATGGGATTTGTCTGACCCTTTGTTTGTACCCAAAACCTTCAGACAGAACCTCATATCAACTCAAACATTTGAAGAAGCAACATCAATTATCTGCAGAATTATCAACTCATAATATCATCAAATTTATTGTGATACCTGGATTTTATATTTCATATTATTTGTATATATAATATGAAAGAATGTGTTAATTGTTCAGAAAATTTTGAAACCTCTTATAAATTAAGGAGACATTATTTAAAATATCTGCCTTACTATTTTGGAACTTTTGTGTGTGTCAAATGTGAAAAAAAATTTGATGCTCTAATCAAACTTACTAAGCACGTGTTTACAAGAAAGCATAGAGGACAAACTTCAACTACTAATTTGGACATTCTTACCACCAGAAAACAATATTTTACCATTCAAAAACATCAACTTATTGGAAATTCAACTACATATTATTCAGAACAGGACATTAAAATTTTAACCAGTGCATCAATTAAAACGGATTTAGACATTAAGTCAGTAACTGATAAAATGGAAAATCTGCATAATGATGGTTTCATTAGTGCAGTGTCACCACCATCAAATCAGGATGTAAACACTATAGAGGATAAATTTCTGCTGGATCAGGTGGAATACACAGCCACAAGACTGTGTATACCTAATATCGGTGCTTCTGTAAACACCAATACGGACAATACAGCCATAGTAGTGCCAACACCACCAAAATTAAGGAAGAGAAGCAGCACGCCACTGCAAGACGAGCCATTATACTCCTGCTGCTGTACAAAATTACAAAAACTAGAGGATAAGGTTGACAGGCAGCAGGAGGAAATTAGAAACATTATTAGCAAAAATCAAACAGAAATGCTGGAAGCAGTGTCCGCTTCCATGCATTATCAGCAAGAACTATTACAAACTGTGGTTAAAATGAACGATTCAAACAAAAGTAAACAATTGACAGAATATTTGTCAGAGGTGGCAAAACTAACTGCCAGGATGTTTAATAAATAATTGGATGTTAACCCCCCCATTTGTGTATTGGTTTAATGACACCATGACACCGCACGTTTTAGAAGAAGATGACGGGCGCGGCGAAAAGAGTTAGCCATCGTTTGAGATCAATGCCGATAGTGTTGTAAGCCGCCTGTATGAACTTTACAATTAAATATTTCGATCATTGTGGACAAAAATTATTTCGATACATTGTGGATTAATTATTTCGATTGTGGACTAAATTATTTCGATTGTGGACTAAATTATTTCAATTGTGGACTAAATTTCAAGAACTCTTTTGAACAGTGATTTTATTAAGAAAATGGATATTATTTCGAGGTGCTTAAATTTGCAGTGATAAATTTTATCACTTTCAGGGATTATTAGAACTTGTGATATGACTGCTCAGGAGAGACTTATGTGACTGTATATATGTGGATATTTTTACGTTATTTCCGGACATGGAAACGAATATTGGACATACATATCATTTGTTTTGTTTTTAAATAAACTGTGTGCTGGGAAAGTACAACTATACTTTTAACTTGCTTTGATGTAAAATTCTGGTATTGGGAAGGAAACCAAATTTCAAAATAAATTTGAACTTTATGTTTTATATAATTTTATTCTATATAACTTTATATAATAACAAAGTGATAATCTTTGCATTTATGCAAATCTTGTTCTATAAGTTGTGAACAATAATTGGATTAAAACAATATGAGCAACCAGAATTCTAAATCATTAATTGTGTTTTTAATATGTTTTATATGTGTTGGATATTTCTTTGATTGCAATGTTTAATTTTGATATTTTGAAGTTTAATTGGAATTATCTTCAGAAAATTATGTTTCTTTTATATTTTAAAAGAATAGGTTTAAAGACTGTTTGATGTTCATTGCAAATAGAGAAATATAAATTGTGTAAATAATTTATGAATTTACATGCTATGCAAACCAAAAAAATACAATAATAGTAGTCTGTACATAATACTGAATGAGAGAGATACAGCTGTCATGTTGAGGACAACATTTTCGTGGGAGGGTGTAGTGTTGCATTTTTTTATTATGATAAGAATCAAGTAATTTTACTGTAAAGCATTTATTTTGAGAGCCTTATCTTTGACTAGTTGACTATTTGTTGCTTACCTTTATTATATTAATGATAAGCATTGCTGTTCATGATAATGATGATACAGGTAGCATTAATTAGAGTTAATTACTTTTGCTGGGTTCCTGGAGTGCCCGCCAATTCTCGTAAATCTTGATTCAGCTAGTCTCCTGGACAATGTGCTAATTACTTATCTATTGGACCATTGGACTGGAGCTATCTGACATTGATAATTTATTACTTTTAGCGGGCTAAGACTTTAACATTTATGTAATCTTAATTGCTTTTAGCGGGCTGAAATCTGACCGTCAAGTGCCCGCAAATGTTCGGACTGCCCGGTGCTTTTCCAAATAAGGAGATTAGCGGCTATAATATTGTTATGGGAGCTTGGATGCAGGAGAGGGGTATATAAGAGAGAGAGGGGAGTTTTGGAGAAAGAAAGAGTGAAAGAAAGAGTTAGGAAAAGTTAACCAGTTGCTATCAGAGTCTATTCTCTAATATTTGCTAATCTAGTATATCTTACATTGAAAAGTTGTCTTATATTAATTGTGCATTCTTGAACATTTAAACGTTATTACTTGAACTGTGTTTATTTGAATAAACTAGTGAACTGTGCATAAATGTGAATAAATTGTAGTAGAAGAACTTTCGTTTTATTGGTTTCTGTAGTAGAAGAACTTTCGTTTTATATGTTTCTCCAAGTTAAACTTGGATGGTGGCAGCTTTAGACAGAATTATAATAATATACTTGGAAAACAAGAAATAACAAGGAATACTTTGAAAACAACATCAACAAGAAAGAACAAGGAATTCTGACAGTAACACATACTAGTCAGAATAATCGCTCGGAAAACACAACTTCAACACAAAAATTCTGACAGTGACCAATACTGATCAGAATAACTGCAGCCAAATTTACCCTTGTGCTACCCAGGGGCGAGTTTGGTTACAGTGTTGCATTTTTTTATTATGATAAGAATCAAGTAATTTTACTGTAAAGCATTTATTTTGAGAGCCTTATCTTTGACTAGTTGACTATTTGTTGCTTACCTTTATTATATTAATGATAAGCATTGCTGTTCATGATAATGATGATACAGGTAGCATTAATTAGAGTTAATTACTTTTGCTGGGTTCCTGGAGTGCCCGCCAATTCTCGTAAATCTTGATTCAGCTAGTCTCCTGGACAATGTGCTAATTACTTATCTATTGGACCATTGGACTGGAGCTATCTGACATTGATAATTTATTACTTTTAGCGGGCTAAGACTTTAACATTTATGTAATCTTAATTGCTTTTAGCGGGCTGAAATCTGACCGTCAAGTGCCCGCAAATGTTCGGACTGCCCGGTGCTTTTCCAAATAAGGAGATTAGCGGCTATAATATTGTTATGGGAGCTTGGATGCAGGAGAGGGGTATATAAGAGAGAGAGGGGAGTTTTGGAGAAAGAAAGAGTGAAAGAAAGAGTTAGGAAAAGTTAACCAGTTGCTATCAGAGTCTATTCTCTAATATTTGCTAATCTAGTATATCTTACATTGAAAAGTTGTCTTATATTAATTGTGCATTCTTGAACATTTAAACGTTATTACTTGAACTGTGTTTATTTGAATAAACTAGTGAACTGTGCATAAATGTGAATAAATTGTAGTAGAAGAACTTTCGTTTTATTGGTTTCTGTAGTAGAAGAACTTTCGTTTTATATGTTTCTCCAAGTTAAACTTGGATGGTGGCAGCTTTAGACAGAATTATAATAATATACTTGGAAAACAAGAAATAACAAGGAATACTTTGAAAACAACATCAACAAGAAAGAACAAGGAATTCTGACAGTAACACATACTAGTCAGAATAATCGCTCGGAAAACACAACTTCAACACAAAAATTCTGACAGTGACCAATACTGATCAGAATAACTGCAGCCAAATTTACCCTTGTGCTACCCAGGGGCGAGTTTGGTTACACTGGTGGCAGGCAGCGGGATTATTTCTAGTGTTAAAAATAGTGGTGTTTCTAGATTACGGACTTTAACACATCTTGGAAGGATTTTAATTTATAAAACGGAAAAATGACAGATCAACCTGGAAAGGTGTCGTCTTTTGCTGAGATCTACGCAAGACATCCTCCACCAAAGAAGCAAATAAATCTACTTAGATTAAATAAGCCTGAAATGGTTTTATTTACTGATGAAATGTTCAACAGTTATATATTTGGTATAGTTCTACAACCAGTTGGAAGGAACCTTGTGCCAGTTCATCCAAATTTGCCATATGTCTACTGTTCTGAAAATTGGGATTAAATTTTGTGTATTGTGATAATAGTGCTACTCAGTGAGAAATAGTGTTTTTTTTTTAATTAAGAATACCACCTTGGAATTATGTGTTAGTTTTTAAAATGGATTTAAATGATATGAAAATTACACTTGTGCAATTGACTCAAGAACTTAGGAATTTATCAGTGCATTTTCAACAGGAATTTAACGATTTTCTCAACAATATTCAAATTTTCATTGAGGAGAAAGATGCATTGATCACCCATCTGAGCAGTGAAATTGATCAATTAAAAAGCAAAATCAACATAGATTCGGAATAAAAAGTGTTTTTTTTTAAAAAAAGTGCATTAATTAAATATTAATATCTATGAGTGCAATTAAATATCAGTGCATTAATATCTATATTGAAGTGCAGTCAATTATTTCATAGTGCTTATTTAATTATAGTGCTGATTAATTATCCTGTGTAAGTGAATTTTCTGTTAAAATAAAATGGAGGTAAATAGTGATATTCGTTCTCAAGATTCGGATGATCAGACCGATCCCCAAGTGGAGATCGATCTTAGACGGCAAATATACGAGCTAAAGCGGAAATTAACCATCAGTGAAGATGAAAAAGAGAGGTCTCTACAAGAGTCAATTCAGGAACGAAATGTCGTAACAAGGCATTTTCAGGAGCAACTAAATGAATTGACAAATGAAAAAGATGACGAAATAAGGAATTTAGCTAAGACAAATGAGATCTACCGGGGTTTGGCAAAAGACCAGACAACATCAAGAAAAGGTCATGATGTGCCAATGCCTCGTCAGATTTTGTTTGATGGTAAAAATACCTGGGAGAGTTTTGAGAAGCCATTTTGTGCTTTGGCAGATTCTTGTAATTGGGATAGTGAGGAGCGACTCTTTCGCTTACAAAGTAGTCTTAGAGGAGAGGCTGCAGATTATGCATTCAACCAGACTTCTGTAGATACACTGAAGTCTTACACCAAACTGATGACCGCCTTAGAATCGCGATACAAAGAGCGTCGTACTAGTTCGTCTTACTTGGCTGAGCTAGAGAATAGAAAATATCAACCAAAAGAGAAGCTAGCGGAATATGTGTCAGATATTCGTAAACTTGTGCTTAAAGGATACCCAACGGCAGATGACGTAACAAGGGAGACGATTAATGTTCGTCATTTCATAAAGGGCCTACAAGATCAACAAGCAGCTCTTTTCATTGGTATGAAAGATCCTAAGTCAATAGATGAAGCTAGAATGATACTTGAGACATATAGCAGTCTCAAGGATGAAGTTAAAGGTGGAGCTCGAGTTAGGGAAGTGAAGGTTGCAGAAAAACCTGCACCCACAACTTATGTCACAGAAAGCCGATTGCAGAATTTTGGTCGTGACATAAAATCTTCCATTGGTAAGAAGATTGACAATCTTGCCAGCCATATTAAAGAAGTACAGAAACAGCCTGTGGGAAAATTCACAAAAGACGTCTCCAAAGGCGTCAACGGAATTGTTTGTTATAAGTGCGGGGCCACTGGTCACATATCGCGTCAGTGTTTTCGTAAGCCAGACAACAAGGACACTTCAAAATGGGAAAACTAAGTGGGACTGATACTAACGGCCCAGTATTAGTCCAACATAGTGACATTATGGAGAAAACAGTGATAAAATGCCGTGGAATAAACTATGGAACTTCTATTTTGTTAAAAACACAAGTGTTTGATATAACATCGTATTTTGTTATAGACACAGGTGCTTGTGCAACTATCATGTCTACAGCACTTTTCAATAAAATTCCAGACAATCAAAAACCGGAGTTAAAGAAAGTGGATTCTTCTTTAAGATTGGAAGTGGCTGACAATGGATTATTGCAAGTAGATGGTCTAGCGACAATTACCTTGAAATTTGGGAGAGATACTTTTCAATGGGATATACTGGTAGCGAATATTAGAGAGGATGGCTTGATAGGGTTGGACTTTTTGCAATATTTTGACTATAACTTAAACAAGAATGGTTTAAAGTTGCAAGGTAAAAGGTACGAGACTTTAATTGAGAATGTACCTCTTAGAGCGGTTAGAGTGACTTGTGATAAGGACATTCTACTTCCGGCAGAATCGGAGTGTTTAATACCGGGAATTAAAGGAAGTGGTATTGAGTTGGACTCAAAATTGGGTATATTTGTTAAAACAACGTTGCCTAATAAAGATGTAAATAAAGGACTTTTAATAGGAAACACTGTTTTTAATGCAGAAAATGTTAGAAATGGAGATGCAATACCAATACGAGTGATTAACACATCACCAGAAAGCATCACCATAAGGAAAGGGTCTACGCTTGGGTATGCTGAGGAACTTCAGGATAGTGACATAACTGTGCAAAATATAGAAGAAAACAATACAAAATCATCAAAGAATTTGTGTTACAATATAATGGATATAGACGGAATTATTACAAAGTGGAGTAAACCATTATGTGACTTATATCGCCTTTCCAGTGAAATGCTTTCTGATGACCAGAAAATTAAAACTGTGAATTTGTTAGATGAATTTAAATCTGTATTTTCTAGTGGCCCAACAGACTTAGGGCGCACCAAAATTGTGAAACATAACATTAATGTGGAAAAACATAGACCAATTAAAGTACCACCACGACGGGTACCCAAAGCTTTTGAAGGTGAAGAAGAGAAAATAATCAAACAACAATTAGAAGCCGGAGTTATCAAGGAAAGTAAAAGTCCTTGGTCATTTCCGATGTGCTTTGTGAAAAAGAAAGGGGGCGGAACTCGTGCCTGTATTGATTACCGATTGTTAAACAATATTACAGTGAAAGATTCATACCCATTACCTAAAATAGACCAATGTTTGGATAGTTTAGATGGTGCAGTCTATTTTAGTACTTGTGACCTCGCGTCTGGATTTTGGCAAATTGAGGTTAATGAAAATGATAGAGAAAAGACAGCGTTTTGTACCAGCAGAAATGGATTATATGAATATATCACATTGCCGATGGGACTGTCAAATTCACCGGCTACATTTCAACGTTGTATGGAAATGATATTTCGAGGTATCCAATGGAAAACATTATTGATATATTTAGATGACATCATTACGTTTAGTAAAGATTTTAATGAGCATCTACAGCGGTTACGTGAAATGTTACAGCGATTATATGTTGCTGGGTTGAAGTTAAAACCGGAAAAGTGTGCACTGTTTCAAACAACAGTTAAGTTTCTTGGATTTACAGTTTCAAAAGAGGGTGTGCGGCCAAATGATGACAAGATTGAGTGTATTAAAAATTGGCCTGTACCTACTAATCTTACTGAAGTAAGAAGTTTTGTGCAATTTTGTTCATATTACCGGAGATTCATTAGGTCTTTTTCAACAAGAGCGGCACCACTTAATGGACTGATGCGGGCCGGTCAGCTATTTTGTTGGGGTGAGGAACAAGATGAAGCATTCTTGGATTTAAAAACTGCTTTAGTTGGTGATGAAGTGTTGGCTTATCCAAAGAATGTAGGACTTTTCATACTCGATGTCGATGCGAGTAATACAGGAATAGGTGGATGTTTGTCTCAGATGCAATACTGTGAAGTAGCAAAAATAGATGTTGAGAGACCTGTTATGTTTGCGAGTAAATCACTCTCAAAATCTCAAAGACGCTACTGTGTTACGCGTCGTGAATTACTAGGCATGGTGACGTTCATGCATCAATTTAGACATTACTTGCTAGGGAGACAATTCTTATTGAGGACAGATCATAGTAGTCTTAGGTGGATAATGTCATTCAAATCACCTACAGATCAAATGGCAAGATGGCTAGAAATAATTGCTCAGTTTGACTTTAAAATTCAACACAGAAAGGGAAGTAAGCACTTAAATTGTGATAGCCTGTCCAGAATTCCATGTGAAACGGACTGTGATTGTTATGACGGACATACAATAGTGGAAAATCTACCGTGTGAGGGATGCAAAACCTGTATGAAGCGACACCGTGAGTGGTCAGATTTTGCTAAAGTTGACGATGTTGTTCCTTTATTCACTAGAAGTATAACCGTTTCTCAGAAATGTGAAGGAATAAAAAGTTTTTATGCTTTCAACATCATCTTCAAGATTTTCCAGTGCTTGAGGTTGTGTTACTTTAATGGAATGAGACTTTTGAAAAGCTTTATTGGTGGACTCTATTGGCCAGTGAAGTATGTCATGGATATACGTCGTTTAAGGGTGCAAGAGCATCGTCAGAAATTGTTGGACAATGTACCAGAGGTATCCTCGGAGGGGGTGAAAGAAGGAACTAACTTGGAGTTGGTTAGTAAGTCTCTTTTCATGAGAGACCATGACACTACCGTCAGTAACCGTGTGTTCAAGCCTTCGCTTCTGGTGAATCATTCTCCGGAAAGTATAGCTCGTCTTCAACGAGATGACCCAGACGTGGGTCGCGTCGTCCTTTGGATGGTAAGTGCACTTAAACCATCAAGGGATGATATTGCCAAAGAGTCACCAGTTGTGCGAAGTCTATGGTTAAGTTGGGATATTTTGTGTTTGAAGGATGGTGTTCTTTTTAGGAATAACATTTCGAAAGCCAAGGATTTAACTGAACAAATTGTGTTGCCAAAGTTATTGCATAAGGAAGTTTTAACACAGTGTCATAATTCGAAACTGTCAGCTCATTTAGGAATGGATAAAACACTTTCGAAACTGAAATCATCATTTTGGTGGTACAAAATGAAATCAGATTTGCAGGATTTTATAAGGAACTGTACAGTTTGCGCTTCAAGGAAACGACCTGTTAAGCAAGGCAGGCACAGTCTTACGGAGTATTCAGTATCTGCGCCGATGGATAGAGTGTGTTCTGACATAGTTGGTCCTTTACCATTGTCGGAAAAGGGAAATAAGTTTGTGTTAGTTGTGATGGACCAATTCACCAAATTTGTGGAATGTTATGCATTACCTGATCAAAAAGCTGAAACAGTAGCTAAAACAATAGTGTATGAATATTTCAGTCGTTATGGAATGAGTCTAGATTTACACAGTGACCAAGGCTCGAACTATCAGTCTAAAGTGTTTAGAGAAATTTGTCGTCTGTTGGAAATAAATCAGACGAGAACATCTAGTTTTCATCCAGCAGCAAACGGCATGTGTGAGAAATTCAATCAGAGTCTATACAACATGATAACAACTTATATCGATGAAAAACAGACAAACTGGGATTCGGATCTACAACTGATAACAGCTGCATATAGATCTTGTGAACATAGTAGTACTGGATACAGCCCAAACAAACTTATGTTTGGCAGGGAGGTGATACTTCCTATACAACTTGAATATGGTTGTTTTCCAGATTCAGGGGAACAAAAACCCAGTGAATATGTTGAACAATTAAAGGATAAATTAGAAAACATCTATTCGATAGCTAGAGACTGTACACAAGCAAAAATAAAGAGACAAAAACGTGATTATGATTCAAGAGTACATAAATACACATTCAATCCTGGAGATTTGGTGTACTGCTTGGACAAAACTAAGAAAGTTGGACGATCGAAAAAGTTAGAACCAATCATATGGCAGGGTCCATTTGTTGTTTCTAGAAAATTCAGTGACTTGCTCTTTGAAATAAAGAACCAGAAGAAGTCAAAAATAGTACATCATGATAAATTAAAGAAGTTCACATCAAATATTGTGCCAGACTGGATTAATAGTTTGCAACATAAAGTAAGTGGGAAACTACCAGCACAAACCGTGGAAGTTAACAAAACGTTGACAGGATTGCCTGTTAAACCAAATAAACGTGTCACCAAAGACAGGAAACCAGTGAGAAAGGATTTACCTACACTGAGGAGAGGGGGAAGGATGAGGAAACCAACACAATTTTATAAGCCTTAGTTAATTACATCCAACAGAATTCTGCAACTCTATTGGTACTATCAAAGGGAATTCTGTTACGTAAGAGTGAACAATGCTTGGGTCATAAAATTGCCAAACTAATACTTGGAGAACAGTGATGTACAAATGATGGACCATGACTAATATTTTTTATGGGATTTGTCTGACCCTTTGTTTGTACCCAAAACCTTCAGACAGAACCTCATATCAACTCAAACATTTGAAGAAGCAACATCAATTATCTGCAGAATTATCAACTCATAATATCATCAAATTTATTGTGATACCTGGATTTTATATTTCATATTATTTGTATATATAATATGAAAGAATGTGTTAATTGTTCAGAAAATTTTGAAACCTCTTATAAATTAAGGAGACATTATTTAAAATATCTGCCTTACTATTTTGGAACTTTTGTGTGTGTCAAATGTGAAAAAAAATTTGATGCTCTAATCAAACTTACTAAGCACGTGTTTACAAGAAAGCATAGAGGACAAACTTCAACTACTAATTTGGACATTCTTACCACCAGAAAACAATATTTTACCATTCAAAAACATCAACTTATTGGAAATTCAACTACATATTATTCAGAACAGGACATTAAAATTTTAACCAGTGCATCAATTAAAACGGATTTAGACATTAAGTCAGTAACTGATAAAATGGAAAATCTGCATAATGATGGTTTCATTAGTGCAGTGTCACCACCATCAAATCAGGATGTAAACACTATAGAGGATAAATTTCTGCTGGATCAGGTGGAATACACAGCCACAAGACTGTGTATACCTAATATCGGTGCTTCTGTAAACACCAATACGGACAATACAGCCATAGTAGTGCCAACACCACCAAAATTAAGGAAGAGAAGCAGCACGCCACTGCAAGACGAGCCATTATACTCCTGCTGCTGTACAAAATTACAAAAACTAGAGGATAAGGTTGACAGGCAGCAGGAGGAAATTAGAAACATTATTAGCAAAAATCAAACAGAAATGCTGGAAGCAGTGTCCGCTTCCATGCATTATCAGCAAGAACTATTACAAACTGTGGTTAAAATGAACGATTCAAACAAAAGTAAACAATTGACAGAATATTTGTCAGAGGTGGCAAAACTAACTGCCAGGATGTTTAATAAATAATTGGATGTTAACCCCCCCATTTGTGTATTGGTTTAATGACACCATGACACCGCACGTTTTAGAAGAAGATGACGGGCGCGGCGAAAAGAGTTAGCCATCGTTTGAGATCAATGCCGATAGTGTTGTAAGCCGCCTGTATGAACTTTACAATTAAATATTTCGATCATTGTGGACAAAAATTATTTCGATACATTGTGGATTAATTATTTCGATTGTGGACTAAATTATTTCGATTGTGGACTAAATTATTTCAATTGTGGACTAAATTTCAAGAACTCTTTTGAACAGTGATTTTATTAAGAAAATGGATATTATTTCGAGGTGCTTAAATTTGCAGTGATAAATTTTATCACTTTCAGGGATTATTAGAACTTGTGATATGACTGCTCAGGAGAGACTTATGTGACTGTATATATGTGGATATTTTTACGTTATTTCCGGACATGGAAACGAATATTGGACATACATATCATTTGTTTTGTTTTTAAATAAACTGTGTGCTGGGAAAGTACAACTATACTTTTAACTTGCTTTGATGTAAAATTCTGGTATTGGGAAGGAAACCAAATTTCAAAATAAATTTGAACTTTATGTTTTATATAATTTTATTCTATATAACTTTATATAATAACAAAGTGATAATCTTTGCATTTATGCAAATCTTGTTCTATAAGTTGTGAACAATAATTGGATTAAAACAATATGAGCAACCAGAATTCTAAATCATTAATTGTGTTTTTAATATGTTTTATATGTGTTGGATATTTCTTTGATTGCAATGTTTAATTTTGATATTTTGAAGTTTAATTGGAATTATCTTCAGAAAATTATGTTTCTTTTATATTTTAAAAGAATAGGTTTAAAGACTGTTTGATGTTCATTGCAAATAGAGAAATATAAATTGTGTAAATAATTTATGAATTTACATGCTATGCAAACCAAAAAAATACAATAATAGTAGTCTGTACATAATACTGAATGAGAGAGATACAGCTGTCATGTTGAGGACAACATTTTCGTGGGAGGGTGTAGTGTTGCATTTTTTTATTATGATAAGAATCAAGTAATTTTACTGTAAAGCATTTATTTTGAGAGCCTTATCTTTGACTAGTTGACTATTTGTTGCTTACCTTTATTATATTAATGATAAGCATTGCTGTTCATGATAATGATGATACAGGTAGCATTAATTAGAGTTAATTACTTTTGCTGGGTTCCTGGAGTGCCCGCCAATTCTCGTAAATCTTGATTCAGCTAGTCTCCTGGACAATGTGCTAATTACTTATCTATTGGACCATTGGACTGGAGCTATCTGACATTGATAATTTATTACTTTTAGCGGGCTAAGACTTTAACATTTATGTAATCTTAATTGCTTTTAGCGGGCTGAAATCTGACCGTCAAGTGCCCGCAAATGTTCGGACTGCCCGGTGCTTTTCCAAATAAGGAGATTAGCGGCTATAATATTGTTATGGGAGCTTGGATGCAGGAGAGGGGTATATAAGAGAGAGAGGGGAGTTTTGGAGAAAGAAAGAGTGAAAGAAAGAGTTAGGAAAAGTTAACCAGTTGCTATCAGAGTCTATTCTCTAATATTTGCTAATCTAGTATATCTTACATTGAAAAGTTGTCTTATATTAATTGTGCATTCTTGAACATTTAAACGTTATTACTTGAACTGTGTTTATTTGAATAAACTAGTGAACTGTGCATAAATGTGAATAAATTGTAGTAGAAGAACTTTCGTTTTATTGGTTTCTGTAGTAGAAGAACTTTCGTTTTATATGTTTCTCCAAGTTAAACTTGGATGGTGGCAGCTTTAGACAGAATTATAATAATATACTTGGAAAACAAGAAATAACAAGGAATACTTTGAAAACAACATCAACAAGAAAGAACAAGGAATTCTGACAGTAACACATACTAGTCAGAATAATCGCTCGGAAAACACAACTTCAACACAAAAATTCTGACAGTGACCAATACTGATCAGAATAACTGCAGCCAAATTTACCCTTGTGCTACCCAGGGGCGAGTTGAATCTGAAATCGCACTTCTTATAAACTTTTTTTCGTAAGAAAATCTGGTTAAAAAACATTCCAGTGATCAACATACACTTACTTTTGAATGGTCTTTTACTGATATACAATGCTTCTTAAGACACTGGCAGACGGTGATCTCAATACCTAGATTCTTATGATGCTGTATACCACAGTTGAATTTGAGACATACAATATATACAAACCAAGTATTTGTCTTAATTTTATTTTCAGTGTACAAGAAACTTCACATTAAAACACACTCCTTTTTCTCTTCGCCTCAGTCTCTGGACCAACCACAAACTGGAAATACACAAGAAATCAGCATATAGTTACTTAAAATCAACAACCTTTTGTTGCTTGATGAAATGACAGAAGAAATGCATTGATTTTGAATGCAAAATTGAACCATTTATTTCTTTTTAATGGTAGATCGAAATAAAAGCTCTGAGTCAGATATGTTGCCTGCCACGCAAAGTAGAATTACAGTTCTGAACTGAACTTCGAATCATTCCAAGAAATGTGCATACCAAATTTGAAGTAATTCATTTGAACTTAAAATGACAAAGTTATGCTGACCTGTGGACAGGGAAACCAAGCAAAGGGAAATAATTTAAAAAATCACACAACGAAGTTATGCTGTGAAGGAGAAGTGCTCTACCTTCTTTTTAACTTAATAAACCATAGAAGTTTAGGCCCTACTTTGAGCCTTCTTCGGCGTTACTTATAAGATATGATTTTATAAAAAGATAAACCAGGTTTTCTGTGCTGTCAGCTGTGACAGTGTCCACCTTATGAGAAAGTCAAATTTCAGTGTTTGGTATATCTCTGCGCAAACCTTTTTTCTAATTGTATTAACGGTGACCTTGACCCACTAATTCCAAATATTATTCCAAGCTAGGTCTCCTGTAAGCTAGTAGCTATATATACAAATTGTCATGAAGATGGAATGATGCAAACTAAAGTTATGATAGGATTTTTTCTTTCTATTTTAGTATCAGAGACCTTGACCCCAGTTACCCTAAATATGTCTCCTGTCAGTTTGCTAAAGAAAGTTTCATGAAGATTGTCGAAGCAAACTCAAGTTATTGACTGGAAAAGTTTTTCTATTTTTAGTAATGGTGACCTTGACCCCACTGACCCCCAAATACAGCCCTAAGCTAGGTCTGATTGCATGCTTGCTATATTCAAAGTTTCATGAAGATATGTCAAATCGAGCTTTAAAAAATTATTGACCAGAAACCCACTGTTTGACATCACCAACTCTGCATTAGACACCACTGATGGGCAGAATTTTGCTACATCTTATAAAAACAAATTTTGTTGAATTAATTCTGATTTGTCATGTAAATTTCTAAAGATGAGCTTAAATCGATATACAGCTATTATACCTTATAAACAAAAGCACCGCCAACAGGTGCTGGACACTCAACTTTATTCCAATTTGATAGTAAATTTAAGAATTAAGAAATTATTTATCAACAGTTATATTAGTGTTATCTTCAATTAATGAAAACAAACAAATCTCAAGGTCTGTGGATGTTGTACATCTCATAGAGATGCATGTATATTTAAATTCACAATAATGCAGGCCGAAGTGTTTGCATTTTATGAGGAAAGTGAAGTTTCGGAAAACAAGTAATAAGGAATTGCAAGCAATGCAGAAGTCCCCTACCTGGTTTCCAGGTAGTAAATTTTCAGTTACCATGGTAACCACAAAAGTTGTCAGAATCAAAGAATAATTAGACATGCATAATCTCCTCATTGTTCCTAATCCACGTACTGTAAATCACTTTATATTCCCGTGAGCTTTATTTCGCGATTTTCAGTTTTGAACTTATTTCGCGAATTGATGAATTCGCGATCGAGGGTCCCATAATCTTAAATTCGCGAATGTATAAAAATCTTAAAAACCGTAAAACATGCCACAATGGTGCTTAATTCGACTTTTATACCGATAATTAACAAATATATCACACGTTTTACACAGTGATATCAGTGTAGTTTGATAAATGCATCACACCTTGTATCCGTTAATTGTTTTTTTACAGGTATGTGTGTTTGTCAATAGGGTGTATTGTTATATACTCTGTAAACAAGCTGTTTAACAATTTCAGGTTTGTTGGGAAGTATCCCATATATCGAACAATTAAATACATAATTTTACAAACTACAACCACTGGACGAAATTGAATGTTGACATGAAATTGTAGAATCTAAAACCAATGCATGCAAAATGGCTATATAGTATACTATGCCAACACAATAGCTTCGTCCACATAATTAATTACATGCGATTAAATTAAACATTTGAAATTTCTTTCGGATACATCTTATGTCGTGAAATGTTATTTACGCGAAATGATGAATTCGCGATGGGGGCCAATCGCGAAAATTAGCAAAAATTAAACCACCGCGAATAATACAGGATTTCAGTACCAAGTTTCATAAACCTAGCTTGAAAACTGTTTGAGTTATGGCAGGAACAAGATTTTCTTGACAGACAGACTGACATACAGTCTGACACACTGAAGACAAACCCAATCCCCTCTAGCTGGAAACCAGTAGGGGACTTTAAAGGTCAATCTTGACTTTTGACCCAGTGACCTCAAATAAGGTGAATGTTGTAGATGGTATTGAGGTACATATACACTTTCAGTTTCAAGTTCATACCTCTTGTAGTTTTCAAGAAATTGACCTTGACAATAAACTTGACAATAAACTTAACCAACGCCAAAAACAAGGCAATGACAATAGATGAAGATAACTTTTTCTTCGTTAAGTAGAGCTAATGACAAAAAGCTTACCTTTTCAAACATTTTCCTTATTATTAACCAGAACACATTCAGATCATCGGCAGCCCTCCCCTTACTGTCTGTTCTGTAACAAATAATCCACAAATATATTACAAACTTTATAACCAATCTAGGTCATTTAAGAATTATTATTAATTGTATTAAATATCATTGCCTTGAATCTTATGGATGTTCCTTTTTTATAAGTAGATTATAGTTCTGACTATCTTTTAAGACAAAATTTATTATAAATAATGAGCGGCTCCAACGATAAAAGTTTATCAACTTTTAATATTGATCTGGAAGTTACCAAAAATAGTTTAATCACTACAAATGTTCTCAGCTTTGATCAAGGCTAAAAGCATAGTCTAATCCAGGGCTCGACCCTAACACTGGCCGCGTGTCCGACCAGTGAAAATCAAGAAGGACCAGTAGCTGTTTTCTTATCAAATTTTATTCTTATAATATATTTTGTCGGATCAATGCCCAATATAATTATTAGTGTCTATAAGGGCTGTAACGGTAGTCCGTGGTATACCAAATACCGCGGACTGCAGTCCAACACGGTTCATGATACAAGACTTCTAAATTATGGTACGGTTCGGTATAAGCTTTTTTATGAGCAAAATAATATTTAGACAATGACAGCGCCTGACAGCCTTCTGATTATGTATAATTACCATGTATCACTCATTTTAATTGTATTGAGATATGCTTCATATTGTCTAAATTCACTTAAAATTGTTGATAGGCACATGATAACTGCAGTTATAGAAGCATCAAATTCATTATCACTTAAAAATTGAAGTATTTAAGCTGCTGTTAGAGAATATTGTATCGAACCGAAAGATACCGAACTGCTAGAAAAATTGACGGTACGTATCATATCGTGAGGTGAGCGTACCGTTACACCCCTAGTGTCTATCCTTGTGATCAATATCTAAACTGTACACTAAACAAATTTGTATCTGTTTTGTAGCAAACAGTTTGTATCCTAATCAGACTGCTCTTTATATTGTAGACTGGTCTAAATTCAAACATATGGATTTCTTGAACCTATTTTTTATTTGAGTGGCTTATGCCTATGCCTTCAATTGAACAGGGGGCTGAAGGACAGCCTTATCTTATTCCCAATTAAAAAGGACCCCTTTTCCTTCAGAATGGCTTGAATATCTTGTCATCACAGACAATCTGGTTAAATATTCTTACCATGAGCAGACAGGCTCCTCTTTGGCAAGCGTAAGTTTTTCCGGATTTGTACAAATGTAGGTGTTGAACATCTCAGTGGGCACTAACAGTGGCAGAGCCATCAGGTTGGGTATCATCAGGGTCTGTAAATGTTTATAAAATTATGTAAATAAACTTTACTTTGAGTGCGTTCATATTAATGAATACATTATGAAGCTTAAGTATCACTTATTTCATTATTCATTGAGACATAATCACCAGTTATTCTATCGATGAGTCCCTTCAAGCAAACAGGGACTTAGTGATTGCAACAATAAACTTAACTTAAGGTCATGGTGACCTTGACTTTTGACCTGAAAATAGGTGGACTTGAGGTTGCAGATAGCATTGAGCAGAGGTACATGTATGCACATGTGGAGTTTCAAGTTGATAACGTTACTAGTCCTCTAGTAGTTTCCAACACAGACACCGATGCTCACGACAAGGCAATGACAATAGCTCTTGTTTTTCTTTGAAGTCGAGCTTATAAATGCATATGATTTTTATCACAGATTATCTCCAACAATTTCACTCTATTTCTTATTTTTATGTTCACACAAATTCAAGTAAGAAGTAATTTACCAGCATTTGAACCATTCATCATGTCCCTTGCCATCAAACATAGTCATTAATAGACATACATGTTGACCAATTATATATTTCTCTGACTATATGTGCTGGTAGAGCCAGAGTATTGATTCTGGTGTGTCCACCGTCTTTTCCACAAGATCCCTGCAAAGAAAGCAAATTATTTAATTTTTTCCAAGTAGCACCACCAATAAACTGATACATCATACATGTACAGGTGTTTCGTGTAATTCTGCGCATCGGGTAATTCTGAGCACCATAATTTTCTAATTCATACACACTTTGCTCAGTTTGCTGGGTCAATTTCATTTGGCCTTCAAGTGTTTTTGTAGATGTTTGTTACTTATATATGTGAAGTTTTATAATCAAAATAAAATTGGAAAAGTGTTTCTATAAAAAAATTTAACAAAATGAGTATCAAAGGTGATTTTATTTTGACGTCAGAGCCGTTTCTTTCTGTATCTTCAGAATTGGAGGCTAAAGATACTGGCCCGTATAATGTACTATCACAACCTTTCCATTGTCCGCAAGCCTTTTAGTTCAGGCAACAGTTGAGTAGCAGGGAAATATAGCTATGATTTTAATTCTGCTCAATTGTTTGTTTTTTGGGGGGTTATCATTTGTATCAGTGTATAACCCGGGCGGTGGATAGCCAGGGAAATGACCGTGTTTTCACCTTCCGTCTCTGCACTGCCAGGGAAGTGTTGCCGTTGGTTATTTTTTCTCTGAACCAATAACCTGGGGAAAATATTTAGTAGTCGGCGCTGGGGAAATACCGGATGCTGTACCATCAGTAACGTTTGGTCATTTTACAACCAAAACATGAAAAGTAAAAATCACCGCCTATCCCCGGGAGGCGGCCGTGGATTCAACTGACTGCATTACCTTGTGTGTGACTTTACAACTATAACAATTCAATGGTCGAATATAAAATAACATCAATTTATGAACGAAAAAGACGAAAATTCGTCAACATTCCGAAAAGTGAAATGAACGCCATAATGGCGAGTCGAAAGCAGGCGCTTTTTTGAGGGCAAATTCTATTTTAACCTCGGAAATAGTTACCAGCTGGGTTAACGGCTTCTTCAAAAGCATTGTCCATCATTTGCATTCGACGAAAACGTTGATATAATCGATAAAATCGCATTTTCATCAACTTCGTTCTAAACAGGAAGGAAACGCTAGTTTCGGAATACTTCCACGTGCGGTGTGGCAAAAAACCGTCCTTTCCGGACAATCGAAAGTTCGTCCCGCCCGTAAAATCGATGTAGATTTTTTTTCATGACAATTAATTTTTTTTAAAGCCTTGGCGTTAACTAGATAAAATGAAATAAATTTCTCATTGAAGTAATTTAATTCTCCATTGGTTATATATAGATCTAGTGGACCTAGATTCTACGGATCTTAAAGTAAGAGTCATTTAATTAGTATGTAGGCTACATCTATATAGGCCCTATATACAGTGTAGGTATATGGGTCTAAATATTACTAATGGGATTTTTTCCATCTTTAATGCATTATAAGCAAAATTAAGAGAAAAAAAATATTGCATGAAAAAGAATTTTTTTAATTGATAATTTTTTCTCAAAATGAAAATCAAATGTTTTAACCGCAAAATTTTGATGTTTAACATATGAATTTCATACGCTAAAATATATAACCTTGTTAAAAGTTGTTAATTGCCCTATTTTTCAATAAATAATTAAAAATATTTTTCACGTATGAATTTCATACGTTAAAGAATTTCATACTCAAAATTTTATGAAAATGAAAATCAAATGTTTTAACCGCAAGATATTTTGATGTTTAACATATAAATTTCATACGCTAAAATATATAACCTTGTTAAAAAGATGTAAATTGCCCTATTTTTCAATAAATAATTAAAAATATTTTTCACGTATGAATTTCATACGTTAAAGAATTTCATACGTGAAGATTCATATGAAATACGTATGAAAAGTTCACGTACGTTAAACGTACGTTGACTCTCACGTATGAATTTCATACGTTTTACGTATGAAATTCTCATGAAAATCCAAACGTATGAATTTCATACGGGGCACTTTTTCCTGTGTAAGTCAGCTTTCTGCTTAGGAATGGCTGGCATATGAGTGTGTGCCTCCACCCGGATTTGAACCGGCATTGTCGCCAGATTAGACTGTAAGTGTGCTTTAGCCGCTGAGCTATGGATATGCATTTAAATTTAGGGAATGTATCATATTATTTTTCCATGGAGTAATGGGTTAATGCTGCTATATATAAAATATACCTACTGTCCTTGAATTGTGTCAGTAAGTTGTTATATATATCTTCATCAATGTGAGTCAAACTGTAACACATAGATAGAAGATTGCCAAGAAATGTTCACAGCAGGTGAGTGTTGGTTTGTTCCTCTATTTTCCCTATAACAATACTAGGGTATATAATAGTATACATATATAAGATATAGGTACAATGTATATGCCAAGCAATCATGTAGTAGTGAAAAAACCACGATGCATTTTACGTCATCAATACAGCAAAGTGAAAAAAAAAGGCATAAAAAACCACAGGAATCTGTACGTAACAATATAAAAACCACAGGATTCTGTTTGTAACAATATAAAAACCACAGGATTCTGTACCTTACAATATAAAAATCCACAGGGTTCTGTGAACATGACATCTGTATGTGGTTTGGTGGAACTAGTTAACTTTTCAGTTATTTATTTATTCGCATACATTTCCATAATTTCTTATATAATATTAATTATGAAAGCCATTATTACCTTGTTACCTAAATCAATGCTATTTCTTCTCATAATTAAGTAGAATAAACATGTCATATCTTGTTTACACTGGGATACCTTGAAACTAATGTTTTATCGAAGCACTTACAAAAATAGTAAATTTCCTGTTAAAATTTACTATCTGTTCAAAGTTACATGATAACAGTTATAAACATAACCTCGTCCATCAGGTAAACTATGTTTTTCTAGGTTTAACTGCGTATACTTGAGTTAATGGTAGTCCCGCTATTCTATCGAATGGGATAGTTTCCTCATTAGTATGTGTAACCTTGGAACAACTGTTTAGTCAAAGCACTTACTGAAGTCATAAACCTACGTTAAACTTTTTACCGATTGTTTTCCCTGAGAAAGATTAGTGACCACTTTAGTTCATATAGTCCCAACAAGGAATGTATTAATTCTAGTGATTATTAACATGGGACAGAAGATCATTCAATAAACCAAATGTACTTTTGTGCAAGGTAGGTGAACGTGGAAACCAGAAATTTATCAACAAAAATAGGAGTAACTCCACTTTAATAGGAGTACTTGGCAGGTATGCATGTACATCTGACTCAAGCAACAATGTCTTCAACCTGACTGCCTTGCAGGTTCAAGCCAATCAGCAGACACATAAACTTGAATCCAGTTTTATCTTAGTTAATTCTGGCATATAAAGTTAAATATAAGGTGTAAGATTGATTGCAAAATATTGATGGAAATGTTTTGTTGCTTCCCAGGATACTGTTTTATTAAACCACTTATAGAAATTGTAAACTTACATTCAAATTTAAGTTCTTTATGATATTGTAACAACTGCAAACTTTGGACAGATATTATTTGTAGGAGTTCATTACCTGAATCTTGATTAGTTTTATAGTTTTATTTACCATGCTTAACAGATGTAAAAGTATTATAAAGATTATAAAGTTGACTGTATGTTTTACGATTTCCGTAAATGCTTTGATAAAACAGTACCCAGGTGTACATACTTACAGTATTAATAATTTTACAATATTCAGTATTGTGGGTATTAAGTGAAGTTAAAATCAAAATAGTCACCATAGTATTATTTGTGAGTAGGTTTGAAGCGCTTATACAACTTGTTGTTGGTTAAATGCTATGGCATAGCTTGACCAGATTTAGTAGGCACTCATTAAACTTCGGAAGCGTGTATTATTTTCCCGTAAGCGTAGTCGGTACTTATCGGAAATATTTGTTTATTTTGTCACCGACTTTGTCCGAAATATGCACGGAATGTGCTTGAGTGTCTACTAAATCTGGTCAAATTATACCTATATAATCTACACATGGGAATACTCAACCTTCTTTCCACTATTATTTCTTATTATTATTATTCACTGACTGGAATAATTACTCTGCTAACCTTTTGACTGCTTAAGGTGGAGGGATAAAAGTGGAATATATGTCAATGGGTGATTATTGAACAACAAAAAGCAGGATCGAAATAAACGATTATGAAACAAACAAACATTATAGCTAGGAACTTATATTGTATTTAAGTTGTTGTTTGTTATTTTCAGCTTACAGTGAACTTATTGTTTTGGGTGTCTTGCAGCCAGGCACGTCAATGTTACAAGCAGCTTTCAATTTCATATTTGAAGGTAACATATTGGATTGAGGTGGTTGTGCCATTGGATTGAGGGCTCAAATGCCACAAACAAGGTTCTTAAAACAAGTGATTCATTTTTTGACCACCAACTTGATTGTAAACATTTCAGAACCTATGCCATCTACTATATCATTTGGCTCATATGATTATGGAAGAAAGATAGCTAAAAGTCAAGGTTTCTTTATTTCACAATGCAGATTAATTCATATTCAGTTAACAGCTGAGCTTGTGAGACATATCAATCCGCATGTTTGTATTAGTCACATCAGTCAGTACCAGCAGAGTGATGTATGCCTGCAGTTTGTCTGTAATGTTGGCAATCAACAACTAATATGCCATTCAGTCTGTCTATATTTTTGTATTACCTAAATATTGCATGTTGATATGTTAAACCTCATTGGTTATGAACTATAGAAAGTATCCACTGACTGTAATTTGGTGAACTACGGACTACATGCTCAATAATACAAAAAATTATTGTTCGAAGATTAGTCTTTGCCTCAACTTAAGGCATCCTCTATCGAGACCCTGTATGTTCAAAACCTGGTAATGTCTTTTTGGCGTGGATGTAGCATCATTGATTGTGTTAGTATCACTCTCATTCTGAAATGTTGAGAAATATATTGATGGCTTGGAACCAGAAGGTCGTAACTCCTACTTACGACCTTATAAGATTCATACATATTTAAAATCTGCCTCACAAGGTGCTTCTTATGAGCCTATTTTCATGAAAATCTGAAATTGTCATGTTGACCAAAATGAAGTTTTAAAAACGTGTTTTCCTATAGGTAAAGATTAAATTACAGACATTTTCTCTTGTTTTTTCAATATATCGATTTGGTAGTTACAACCTTCTTGTTCTAAGCCAGCAATATGCTAATTAGTATTATAATGTTAAAATGTTCATATAATTTTTCCAGTGATAGTGATCAATATGATCCTTGGAAAATAAACATTATTTTTTTACCTAGATTTATCATTCATGTATTAATTTAATGGTATAAAATACCATAAAAATCTCATGATACATTTTTTCAGCCTCAAAGTTTAGATATAGCTATTTTCTCATTACCTGGAAAGAATTAAATTCTCGTTATCACATCACTTACTTTGTGCCGTTTTAATTGATAAATTAATTGAAAGCATAATGACTACCGAGGGCAAACAGTCTAGTCAGAGTCTAAGAAGTGTGTTGAAATTTCTCAGGGGTACTGGATAAGTATAAAGTTTGCTGCGAAATGTATGTTGTAAAATATGTGCTATGTTACAAGCAGTGAAACCTGTGTTAGTGGTAACCTGAATTAAGCAACCACCTGTTTGAATCAGTACCTGTATTTAGTAGTCACCAACTAACTGTACAACACAAGTATGAATCACTATCTAAATAGGTATAGGTAAAGTTTGTTTATTATAGTGTCACCCCTATTGAAAGGGCCAGTCAATTCTGACTTATGAGACACTTACGTATTATTCATGCATACAGTACCTTACATAATCCCTTCTCGTAATGCCGGGCGTCTGGCAGAGATGGGCCTACGGTAACCATTAATTTAACTAGCTGGCGGCTGACCAACCTGTCTCATCAGTTCCAACCTGGCTTCCGCCGAGATTCGAACCTTCGACCTCCTGCTTCCTAGGCGGACGCCCTGACCACTCAGCCATGGTCGTGGTGCACCAACATCATTTAAAATGATACTATTGTTATTAGCTTAGCTCCCTTGCTTTCGTGGTGCTTGGTGTTGTTTAGGGGTCATTCCTGATCTTAGAGGTTTAGGCCTCAGAGTTTCAGCATATATCATAATTTACCTCAGTTATAATGGTTATCAAATAATGAATCATCTCTATTCGATACCCATGAACTGTTTACGCATAAAAATTTGACAGACACTGTACTTGTGTAGCTTTATAACGTCAACCTTTCTTATGATATTTTTTGCCGCAATTCATTCTATTGAATATTCTTAGTTTCTGAAAAAAGGAAGAAAAAATAAGTCACCTGACAGAATAACATAAAATGGACCATATCTCAGTTACTCTACATCTTAATTGTTCACTTAATTGCCTTCCCTTGATTAGAAGTATAGGCAATATAATTTCAGAAGGCCATTATGAAGTCTATAAATCAAAGTATGCAGGATATTTCCAATTATGGATAAAGGGAGATAATTGATAGATCACACTGTGGTGAATATATCATCTGCAGTGTTGATACATTAATATCTATCTATATACTTCTGCTGAGGCAATTTTTGTCACCCATAAGGAGTAATAAAGAGCTAGCAGTCAACTTGCGACTTAATGATTTGGGCGTTAAAAATTTGAATGAGCAGAAAAGACTTACTGGGTGGGTTTACTTTTCTATCTTTCCTTTCCATCTATTTTCCCCTATGGTGTCTCTTATTACTTCTAACATTTGCTTACTGGAAATGAATTTTGTATATAAGCCCATCAGTGAAAGTCAAAACATTGCAATAATTGTCTAATTTTGTAGAAAGTTATTGAACTTGCATATGTTTACTATTTCATTTTGTTTCATCAAAATTTAATGCAATCAATTAGGAACAGACAGGTACTTCTCTGGCTTGTTGGAATATATTGAAGAAGCTGTCTCATGCTTTCATTTCTGACATCATTAAAATGCTGTTATGCTTAACTATACAATTAATTATTCCTAACATAAATTCACCAGTGATTTGCATCTTAATTTAAACCTTCCTTAAAACGTAATTATACAATTCATGGTACAAGAAAAACATTGATGCAAACTCAGTTTTAACTTCTGACGTCTCAAACAAAACTATGAGTTGACTTTCTTAATTTATACTGATTTAATTAAGGTCGATTGTGACACATTTTTTCCCAAATTATATTAATCACTCTCGACACCACATTCCTGATGTGGTCAATTGCTACAAGAGTATGAAAAAAGAGAAGCCAGTTTTTTTTCTAATGCTGAGTATCAAGCAAAGGAAACACTGGTACCATTTTTATTAAGTTTGTGGGATGACACAGCATGGGATTGAACCCGGGACCTCATGCACTTGAAGCTAATGCTCAACCACTAGAATAATCGAGGAGGAGTTGACTTTCTTGAACAAGGATGAATCGACTAACAAATAAATATTGAATGAAGTCAAATAAATGTGGATCACAATGATACATACATATTATCTAAAACACAACAGATTCATATTTATGTTCACTATGATCTTATTTACCATACATCTTCAATATCTGATCCATGATAATTAACTTTTCATGAACAATAATTGAATTCTGCAATTTGTTCTTATATATAATAGAAAATTGATGAAATATGGAATCTTGGATAAATTGGCTTATCTTCTTTCCTTCCATTATGTTGATTTATTGTTAGATATCATGCTTTTATATGATTTTGTATTTCCAATTATAACCTGCGTCATATGTATCTTCGCTTCATCAGTTTTTGATTATAAAACAAATAAAATCACCAGATTTCTTTCTGATTTCATGAAATTGAAACCATATGGAATACACAAGCTACACAGCTACAGACTTACAATAATGTTTTCCTGGAAACGATTGTTTCATAATCAAGATGGTTCATATTAGATTCAATGTATATGTTCGGTTTCCAAGTTTTGTTGTGTTGTTAAGTTCATTTCATGATTCACACCTACAGATTCAAAGGAGAAATATGCAAAAGGGTCAAATTATTTGTTTAACATTGAAAGATTATTATCATATAAAAGCATAATTCACATGCTTAAATCATCGTTGACTAAGTACATTTAAAATGCATCCAAAAACTTTCTTGAATGTCTGTCAAAAATGTTCGCCAAGCAGCAGTTTAACGTAAGTTTCATAAGTTTCGTACATGATTCATGTTTCATTTAACATGCCAACTTCATTACTGTACTTGTTAGATATATAGTGTGTTTCCTGTATATTTCATTTGTTCATTTGTTTATAAGTTACATTGGTGCAAGTGATTGAAAGGTTGTTACTTCATCGGGTGCAAGTTTAATTGAAAGGTATGTTGTTCGTGTTACAAATGATGTAAAACAGTGCAAGAAAACGAAGATAGGGTTTGTTTCAGAATTCCTTAAATATTTACCATTAACGTCAATTAGCGTTTTACATAGTCATGTCATGCTAGTTTGAAGGTTTGTGCCATTTCTCTTTATTTCAATTATTTGTGCGAGGTTTTTGATTATCCAGTCGGATTATCAGTGGAGACTGACTTCAGGCGGTTACCCGGCAAGTTCATTTGGCAGAGTACACTGACTAGTTTTAGCGGGGGCTCAGTGCATGGTTCGAGTCCCATGTTGAGTGCACTTTTTCCTCCTTATTAACTTTATTGGCAATGATTATTAACTGTATACATAGCTGATATTCATGGGACTTTCATGTAACTGGGGGTGTGATGTAAGGTGACTGTATCATCAATAACAAAAAATGGAACAAAATAAAATTGTTCATTTTAGTCTTTATCAATGATACAGTTGCCTGTGGTGTGATGTAGGCTGGTATATTAATCATAATCAAATAAGTCTTTCAGACTTTGATTCCATTATAATGTGAGGACCTAGTTCTATCATAATACAATCAGTCACCTGTAGAGAACAGATCATTTTGGTTGCATGATATCTTCCACAAAATATTTATATTCTACCTACTATTTTCCACAGTAGGTGGAACAAAATTAGACTCCCATCATAACTGATTTATTTGTAAAATGTCTATGCATAAACATTAAGTTCTTGTGATTGCAAAGTGATATTTATAACAAATATTTGACATCGGTGTCATGATTCAATTTGTCATTTTCTGCATAACGGAGACAGAAATATTAAGAAATATTATTAAATGAAAATATATCTTGTCTAACATATTGTCATATGATCAGAATTGAAGCTGATAAACATGCAAATGTAATCAACAAGGTTCACTTTTGTGACATATAGATTACCTCCCCTGTCACATATTGTATTGCCCAAGGTAGACCAATTATTGAATTCAAACTTAGACTGGTTCCAGGATTCTATAAAAATATTTAGACAGTGCAGAAAAGTGAGACATTTGGGTACCGGTTTATTCTAATTTACATAAGTTGGAATTCTCAGTCAAATAAATCTGGAGTAGGTGTCAGTAGACCTTAATTCGATAAAAAATCCATTCACTTTGCATCATGGAAGCCACATTGGGCTAAATTTAATTCAAATAGTTCATTATAGTTGTTACAGTTCCGTGCCTATTAATGCAAGAACTTTAAGACCAGTTTATTAGCACATCAGTCTAATGTCATGTAATATTTATGTTTTTCATGCACTTTATCTCAGAAAAGAAACAAGTTATGTTTTATAGCTTGTGATCAATGATGGAAAAGACTAATTAAAAATAAACATGGAAATGTTATTCATTACAGACAGTTAGTATTACGCAATGCTAAATTACCCACATATATGTAAGGAGTGGTGGCCTAGAAGTAGGATGTGCACTTTGGGAGCAGGAGGTCCCTGGGGTTTGAATCCCCTCTGAACTGTGGGCTAGAATAAGTTACAAAATGACTCCACTCCACAAGGTGGAAATTGTTACCTTTGACTGCTGTGTGTATGTGCATGTTAGACATTTTAGGGCGCCTCAGATCGATGTTGCATGCACACCCACTAGGAGAAAAATCTCCATGGTTACTCTAACAAATCTTTCCTTAGTCCATAATGCACCAGTCAATATTTTGCCTGCCTGGAGTCTATTCCCAGGGACTATGAGTCGATGAGGTTGTCAAACTCCTGCAAGTCAGGAAGATTTGTCTGTCTAATTTCCCCTGTATTCCCGTTGCCCCTGGGCGGTGAGCATAGCATTGACTAGTGCATAAAATCAACACAACATTTTTCTACAACACGTAACAATGACTTTACAATATACTTGGTAATGTTGTTTAGCCGTGGTGTTAACATGATATTTTATCGTCTCATGTAGAGCCACATTTTTGTACTGCAATCGGTACTCGAGTACTCAGTCTTACTCGGGGTAATGTAACAATTGCCATCCTTAGTTCCATGGAATCCCTGTCATAGTGGTTTATTGCTATAATGACATTACATATGATATATGTTTACCAGTAAATGCGGTTCCATTTCGAATATATGTATAACGTAGTATGCAATATATAGCATGCTGAATGTATGTTTACCAGTAAATGCGGTTCCATTTCGAATATATGTATAACGTAGTATGCAATATATAGCATGCTGAATGTATGTTTACCAGTAAATGCGGTTCCATTTCGAATATATGTATAACGTAGTATGCAATATATAGCATGCTGAATGTATGTTTACCAGTAAATGCGGTTCCATTTCGAATATATGTATTACGTAGTATGCAATATATAGCATGCTGAATGTATGTTTACCAGTAAATGCGGTTCCATTTCGAATATATGTATAACGTAGTATGCAATATATAGCATGCTGAATGTATGTTTACCAGTAAATGCGGTTCCATTTCGAATATATGTATAACGTAGTATGCAATATATAGCATGCTGAATGTATGTTTACCAGTAAATGCGGTTCCATTTCGAATATATGTATAACGTAGTATGCAATATATAGCATGCTGAATGTATGTTTACCAGTAAATGCGGTTCCATTTCAAATATATGTATAGCTAGTTTGCGATAGAAAAAAATCGTGTTTTTTTAAGATTTCTGAAAATCTATTCATCAGATTTTGGTAAAATATTACACATAACTACAATAACTTCCTACCTAGTCTCATTTTGAATTTCATAATTTTTAGTCACCAATTAAAAGGCATTTATTCTTTATTACATATTGAAATTACATGCGTATTTACAGTTTAACGCAGGGAGGTAATCTGGTATTCCATTGATGATTTACTATCAATTATTTAACCGTTACAATCCGTGATCAGCGGGATTGAGATTGCTGTTATAAAGACAAGACTTAGGAGGCCCTTGTGATTCGGTTTATTTGTGTGTCGCTTGTAAACAATGTGCAGCAATAACATGTACTTCGTCATATTCACAGACGGGCCTCGCATGTGTTAAATCAAGTAGGTTGCAAATACGTAAATATACCGTTATGCGTATCATGTGACCGTAAATTGGCTGTTGTAAGTATCAAGTCTTCTAACTTGATTTTTCATACAAAACTACAAAAATGTTACATAGAACTTATGAACAAAACTTTTTTAACTCATTTCTAATCTTGCTGAAATTTCGGTGTGTATTAGGTAGATATATTGCATTTATTCGTGCAAAATTTCATACCTGTAGGTGTAGTAATTACAGAGAAATATTAAAAAAACACGATTTTTTTCTATCGCAAACTAGCTATATAACGTAGTATGCAATATATAGCATGCTGAATGTTACTGTCTTCTATGATCATTTGAAGTTAACGCATCACTATTCTACCTGCTTACTATCAGCGGATCATGATATAACGGTATGACCTCGTGTCTCATATAGTTGTTACTATATCACATTGACGTCAATCTTGGCTCGTACAATGTCGTTCCCGTCGTTCTCGCTGTGAATGTCTCCAGATATGTAGGAAATATTTCACTCTATTACGTAAGCTATGCAGCAAATCTGTTAGTAATCAGTTTCACCTGCTTCTGTTGTGGAACTGTCAGATAATTCATGTTTAATTGAGGCAGTTGGGGGTTTTTTTAGCTCACCTGCATAAAATGCTCAAACTGAGCCATAATACTATGTTTTATAAAATTTGGTTAGGTTCAGTCCATTCAAAGTCAATTGAAAAGGGTTATAAACATAAGCTAATCCATTAGGTAAATTTGTTTATCTAGGTGTAACTGGGAGTAAAATTTAAAGAGTTAACGGTGGTCTCCCCTATTCTTTCGAATGTGAGAGTTCCAAAAATCATTAGTATTACTTATTGAAACGACAGTAAATACAAAGAAAACTGCTTAAGCTTGGGCCATTGCAGTCCCTTCATTGGTCTGCATATTTTGATACTATTGGACTAGATTGATTGACAGGAGCGTCTGTCATCTGGTGGCACAGGATGGAGTTTATTTATGTCTCTTGTCTTGTGCAACACAATATATTATATGACATCTGCAAAATGCCTATAGACAGAGAGTACATGTTATAAAATACCTGGACATATTGGCAAGTAAATACTTGTACATGGACATGTCTGGTGTCCTGGTTATTTGTATTACGTACTCTAAATATTTAGTCACATACATGTACTTATTTATTATTAGTCAAGTACCCAGGTTAAATTATGAGCACATGATCTGGTGTCCGTTGCCTAAGCAAAGCACTACCAAGCGAGCGCCTTTAATCAGTTACCTCCCCCTGCGAAATGGTGTTCCTGATTTCATGAACACTTCACACCAATCAGGAACTGTTCATGTACAGGTCTTGATAAGTTCTTGAACGTGGTTCATGAACTTTAGAACATGAACTGTTCTTAAAATGTGTGCATGAACAGTTCATGAACTAATAATGCATCTGAAACATTTTTTCATTGTCTTGAAGTATTCATGATGTAGACCATGAACTTTTCATAAATATACCATAGTTCTTAATGTGTGTTTGAAGTGCATCACAAAATTATCATGAACTTATAATGAACCCTTAGAACTTGAATAGTTCATGTTGTGGATATATGAAGAGCACTTGAACCAGTCATGAACTGTTCATGAACATGACTATGTGCACAATTATTGATGACATCACAAATTTTCAAAATGGCTGCCAGTATGACATGTGCTCAGATGTTTGACACATTTTAGTGGTTGCTTTTTTTATCTAAATAAGCAATCTTATCACAGGTAAGTTGCATAGTTTAGGATGTCAACTGTATAAGTATCTTGTGTGATTAATATTTTGCTCATAAGAATAGTGGTGCAAACTTAAAATATAGGAAAACAAATTAGCAAATGGGTGGGGTACATTTAACATGAGGTTCCATGAATAATTATTCATGAACTGTTCATGAAGTGATCATGATAATGTGAATAGAAAATTGGACTGCAAAAGGTAGCCAAACTATTAAGCTAAGCTGACAGTCAAGTTGATCCTTCAGCTATTTCACAATTTGAAACCTCTGGGAACATAACATAATATCATTCTATTTTACTTTGAAGCATAATGAGGCATTCATTATACAGATAATATATTTATTGATCATGCTCTCCACACATCTGACTGACTGAGCAACAAATAGTGTAGACCTTGATGTAACCGTGCCGGCTGATCTGGCTTTACACTGGTTGCAAAGCCCTGATTTTGTTTGTTTGCCTTAGTTTTTTTTGTTCAGCTTAAAATTCACCGGCTTTGCACAGCTAAGGCTGTCAAAATTGACTGAACTTCTCATATAAAACATTAATTGGTGTTTAGAAAATAGTTCATTAATTCAAAATATGCCTGAACTACTTTATAATATTTAATGACACTGGAAGAAGTAATATGTATCATGCTCATGGGACAGTCAGCATTTGTGACAAGGAGATGCCACCAACATTTGATTGTGTTACGCTCCAGATTGGTCACAGTCTTTTGATTCAATCTTCATGAAATTTCTTAAGAATATTTGTCTCTGTGTATGCAAGGCCCATTTTGAATCTGGGCCCCTTGGATAAAAAACCACGTCATTTAGGTCAAATCTTATAAAAAACCTTGTGTACATTCTTGTTACCTGAAGTTTTCACATATTCAGCAGTGAGAGTTATAGTTTGAAAAGTACATGAAAAGTTTGAGACTATCATGAACTCTTAAAGAACTTGAGTTTTATTTTCATGAACTGTATGTAGTATCAGTTTGTCCTTGAAAATTTCATGAAAATTGTAATCATGAACAGTTCATATCCAAAACATGAAGTCTAAATGAGACAATAGAAATATATAGCAAAAAAGTTCATGAATTGTTCATGAACATTCATTTTCATGAACTGTGTACATAAAATCAATTAGTCCTTCAACAGTTCATGATTTATTGAAAAACATCTGTGCATGAGAGGTACTTGAAAAATCCTTGGTGGTATGACCTATGCCCAGTTCATGAACCATGCCCAGTTCATGAATCAATATTTCATGGTCATTTCATGAAAAGTCTCATTTAGAGTTCAAGGACTTTTATGAAATTTTCATGATATATGGAAATGAACTATTCATGAATATTTCATGAAAAATTCATGAACTGTAACTGTTCATTTCACAGGGGCTCCCATTCAATTAAACATTGAAGGCATGGAAAGCGCTGCATAGTGCTTTGCTTAGGCAACAGACACCAGGCTATCAAAGCTCTTTCAACCATGGTCAAATTGGTTGACTAATGTTTTTATGGCATTTCACTCCCTACAGGTGACCAGAGGTACAACATGGTTGACCTTCAAAATCAATGAAAAACCATGGTCACCATTTTGCCTGGATACAAGTCAGATTTAGCGGATCAAGGGACATTTTAAATATGAATGCAGTAATCTATCATGCAACTGGTATTTAATTTTGTTCTCTGGGTTAGCTACCTGAAAATATCCACAACCCCTCTCAATGCTAGGCTTATTAGGACCCCTGTCCCATTATGTAATCTCAAGTTAGAAAAACTTCCAAATTCACTCCATGTATATTATGACAGCAAAAAATGGATGACAAGCTGTAATCTGGTGTCCATTGGCCAAGCAAGGTGCTTAGTAATGTAGCTCTTTCCACAGGAGGTAATCCATGCATTCTATATTTAATTGAACGAGAGGTTACTGAATAAAGGCGCTCAGTAGCACTTTGCTTATGTAACGGACATCTGAATGTTACATTATTCCCTCTGGTGATGTCCTTATATAGAAATCAATTGTTCTAAATTCTCCTCATCAGTCCACCCACCTACATGTTGACCTGTTATTTCATTTCCAGTTTTTAATTAGCTTTTTAGTAGCTTCTTGTGTTTATGGCATAGTTACTGAATTACTAATGTATTGTCTTTCTTAGAATGACACATAGTTTTCTCTACATTTGACCTTTTTGACTTAAACTGGAGTCTGTTGCCTTAAGCAAGGTGCTACCGAGTGCTAGATATAGTGCCATGCTATGTAGAGAAAATTTACATGCTTCTCGGGAGCGCTCACCAAGCTAGCTGACCATTGTGCAGCAAATTGCTACTGAAGCAGTCTGTTGCATAAAAAAGCGCTCAGTAGTGCTAACCTTGCTAAATGCTAAGAAACAGTCTGCATCATCGTGTGTCATTGCAAAGACGTAGTTCAAAGCTACCATCATGCTTGGTCAAGCGCCTTGATTAGTGGAATTTGGGGTGCCCGCCCCATATATTATTTATTCCCGTCGTTGTGCTGCAGAAGGGCACAAATGGGAACCAGGCCATAGCCTACTCAGTGGAAAAGGCCTATTGATACTATTTCATGTGCTGTTCTAAGGTCCAGTTATTGTTGTAATTTTCGTTATCGGTGCAAGTGTCTGTTGCCTAAGCATAGCGCTACGTAGCTCTTCACGGGAGGTAATCCCTGCCTTCTATATTTAATTGGAATGAAGGGCTCAGAAGCGCTTTGCTTACAGCAACGGACACCAGTTATTGTTAGAAGAGGTTGTGGTTACCATGCCATTGTTACTGTTATTGATTGGGTTAAACATTTGGGTATATGTTTATAACCATTGTTTAAATGTCACAAATGTTACAAATGTTGATTTAAGCATTTATTTTCTGTCATATTCTGGAACATGTTGCGGAGGAATCAATGCTCCATTTTAGCTGCCAGTGTTTTGATTAAATTTTAAACCAATATCAAATTATTTTCATGTGTTTTGCGGAAGCAGTTTGCCACTTTGTTGTAACATTCCCTGATTGGCTTAATGCATTTTTATCCTAGAAGTTTAACACAGTGTGTTGTCAACCATGCGGTTTAATTTCCAACAGGAAAAAATGTGGTTACTCAACAGTATTGGCATTTAAAATTTCATCAAATTTAATGAAGGTCTGACTGTAAGCATTTTAGAGCTGTGGTATTAATTTAAAATTTGTCTCAGGGAGAAGAGAGATGATTGGGTGGGCTATAATGGTGTTAGCTGTACCAACGTCTGGGCAATGAACTTAATTCATCCGTCTAAACTTGTCAATCGTCTTCTCATAGTAGTTTCTCCTTAAACTTCTCGGCAAGCACTAATTGAAATATCTCCTTACACAGGTTTAAAAAATATGCTCTACTTAATTTGATAGTTACTGTCTAATTAACCGATGGACATTTCTTCTTTTCTTGTTGCTTGGTAGAACTCCTCGTGGAATATGGGGGGAGGCATGTGCTATGGTGACGTGATTATATTGTGTGTCACCAGGATAATTGGTTCGTGTATTGTCGATTATAATGACATTGGGAGAATCTTAACTGAATGATCGTACCACTGAAAATAACTGAAAGTAATCGACGTCAGACTGGATGCTTGATACTGTAATATCATCAGCTATGTCCTATTCTATGGTTGTGTTATATATATGTCAGACAGTGAATACATAAACCTCGGGATGATGTTTTTGTTTGGATACCATCGGTGAATTGGAGGATAGGATTGGATTATCAGGAATGCCTGTGATTATTCCATGTGTCAAAAATGTGGGTTATTGTTTTGGAGAAAGAACAAAATCATATAGTTTGGCTGGGGTTTGTTTCATTTGTGGCACCGACACGGATTTAGATTCAGTATTTCACATTGTATATAAAAACTTGATGTATATAATGTTTTAATGGTATTTTATTGTTAAATTATTGTGGTTTAATTTTGGCAGTTATTGCGAATGACAATATTATAATATATAGTGCTTGTTTGAAGGTGTAAATTTGATTCTGTGTTTTGGCAGGGATTCTAGAAAAAGGAATATAAATTTAAGTGCCTGAACATGATAAAGCTAGGAAATAATGGTTCTATAGTACATGTATAAACGGAATATATATACACATGTAGAATTATGATATATGGATTGTATGTGAATCATGTAAATTATGTGCAAATCCGCCGAGCTTTAATTTAAATAACGTTTCAGGAAATATTACCCATATTACAAGTATTTTGAACGTCTCTAGAGTAACTGTGTCAGATTTAATAATTCCAATCTAATTACTTCGAATATTAAAGAACAATAATAGCTGGTCTCTAAAAGTGATTTGAAAACTTCATGTATTGTGGAATAAGTCTCTTCAGCATATTGACTGTAAATTTAATTACTAACAAAATATTCATGAGAAACTTTGTGTATGTTTATTACACATGTGATACATAAAGATGTACTTTGTACAAATCTGAAATAGGTTTCTGTTCTGTTCAAATCCAACAATTCCAGGAGGCCGTTGCATAGGCAGGGCACTATTGAGCGCTTTTTGGTAGCGCTTTACAATGTCTGAGCAATGACATGCTCGCCAATAGCAAACCATTTCTTAGCACTCTGCTAGGCAAGCGATACCAAATGCTTGCTTATGCAATGGACCGCTTTGGTTTCCCTCGTTAGGGCTTTGCTACGCAAGGGGGTGCTAGTTGTCAGCGCTTGCCGCTAGTCAAGAATTTTTTTGCTTCATCCACTACGAAGCGCTTTTTTAGCTCACCTGAGCACAAAGTGCTCAAGGTGAGTTATTGTGATCACTCACCGTCCGTCGTCCGTCCGTCTGTACGTCCGTCCGTCCGTCCGTCCACACTTTCAAACGACATCTCCTCTGAAACCATTTGGCCAATTTTGATGAAATTTTGCCAGGATGTACGTGGCATTGGGGGATTTAGTAATTGTTCAAATTATGGCCCTGGGGTCAAAATTGGTCCCGCCCCGGGGGTCACCGTTTTACATAGACTTATATAGGGAAAACATATAAAAATCTTCTTCTCTAAAACTACAATGCCTAGAGCTTTGATATTTGGTATGTAGCATCATCTACTGGTCCCCTACCAAGATTGTTCAAATTATGCCCCTGGGGTCAAAATTGGCCCCGCCCCGGGGGTCACTGTTTTACATAGACTTATATAGGGAAAACATATAAAAATCTTCTTCTCTAAAACTACAATGTCTAGAGCTTTGATATTTGGTATGTAGCATCATCTAGTGGTCCCCTACCAAGATTGTTCAAATTATGCACCTGGGGTCAAAATTGGCCCCGCCCCGGGGGTCACCGTTTTACATAGACTTATATAGGGAAAACATATAAAAATCTTCTTCTCTAAAACTACAATGTCTAGAGCTTTGATATTTGGTATGTAGCATCATCTAGTGGTCCCCTACCAAGATTGTTCAAATTATGCCCCTGGGGTCAAAATTGGCCCCGCCCCGGGGGTCACCAGTTTTATATAGACTTATATATAGTGAAGACATATAAAAATCTTCTTCTGTAAGACTACAATGCCTAGAGCTTTGATATATGGTATGTAGCATCATCTAGTGATCCCCTACCACTATTGTTCAAATTATGCCCCTGGGGTCAAAATTGGCCCCGCCCCGAGGTCACCAGTTTTACATAGACTTAATATATAGGGAAGACATATAAAAATCTTCTTCTCTAAAACTACAATGCCTAGAGCTTTGATATATGGTACGTAGCATCATCTATTGTTCCCCTACCAAGATTGTTCAAATTATGCCCCTGGGGTCAAAATTGACCCCGCCCCGGGGGTCACCAGTTTCTATATTTACGCTCTACCTTTGTTAGTCTAAATTGTGCAGGGTTTCATTTATAATCAGGTGAGCGATATAGGGCCATCATGGCCCTCTTGTTTAAATAAGCCATTTCTTAGAATAGCGCTATGAAGCGCTCGATAGCGCCTTGCCTATGCAACAGCCTCCCGGACTTTGTTAGCACTTAAATTTGACCATAGGTCACATGACAATCACATGACAGTCACATGCCAGGCTTTAACGATGTCCGGGTGTAAAATCTTTTTTTTAATGTTGAGGACTGCATTTTAATCATTTTTATTGTATTCTACACCCATTAAGACAACTGCATGTGAATTTTAAAACACTTTTATTGTCATTTAAGAGAGGAATTACTATTTTTATTTCCCGATACCCAGCGTAAGAACGTACTGCTCAAACAAATTGAGTCAACTGCATGATAAATAAAATAAGTCCCCAACAGATGACACAATAAATACAGGATAGTGTTTAAATCTAATGATAATGATTATTTCTTCAATCAAAAGTGTAAAAATGGTGTTAGGTCAAATTATAAAGTAGATGAAAATAAAAATGTAACCCTACCCTCCTTGAAATTAAAGCATTTTTTGCATATTGTCGATAAGTACCCTATAGATAAAATATGAACTAAACAATTGGCACCATTGAAATTTTTTCAAAAATAACTTCCATGTGTGCATAGTGTTTTAACAAAATTTTGAAAAGTTTTACCGAGCGGTTTTGAAAAAATACATTTCAGAAATCCATAGTAACCCGTTTTTTTTTATATATTTACCACATATTTTAAAATTCCTATAAAAAAAATTAAAAAAAGGAAAACAAATTTTTTCTCCAAATTACACTTTAAAGTGAACATTGTCTTGTAACTAAAAAATAAAGAAAAAAAGAATAAAAATATTTTGGCTCTAGTGGGGGTTGAACCCACGACCTATAGGAAATCAGTCAATTTGTCATAAAATTACCAAACATGAGAACTCTTCAAAAGGAGATTCTTTATTAGACCCGGATATCCTTAAATCAATATAAAGGATGAACTATACCATTCACTTATAATCAATACAGTTACTACTGTATTATTCAAATATGATTGTTGAAAGTCTCAATTGTTTTGTTGTATTATAATGTTGTTTAAAATTATATAAATCATAATATAACATAGAAGTTTTTTACAACAATTTACAGTAAATGTCTCTCAGTTTACTTGTTGTAGTTCATAATATATAGTACTAGTTCAACTGACTGTCAGGACGTCCAATGTCTATAAAACGATAGTTTCTATAGATCCACATACATGCCATATTTTTCTGAAGCCTATGCAGGAGATTTGTGATGGAAATGCAGGAGATTTCAATGAAATGCAGGAGATTTTTCTTTCTCAAACTTTAAACTTGATTAAATGAACTTAATATGCAGTTTTCACCTATTTTACTTGTAGGACATTTCCATGCATGCTTCATAAAGCTATTTAAATAAATATTTGTTATCATTTTCATCATGCAACAAAAAATGTCAAGGTCCCAGTATTCCAAGAAATGCAGGAGATTTGATCAATTTGCCTAAAATCATGCGGGAGTAGAGTCTCAAATGCAGGAGACTCCTGCATGATGCAGGAGGTCTGGCATGTATGGATCCATGACTCTCGATCTTGGAATATTATTATCGGTCATAGATTGCAATAACATTGAATCTATATAAATCATTATACCTCTTGATAATTGTTTGTACGACTTTCATAGAAAATATTGAAACATTGAATACAATATAATACCAAACTTGCAGAATTTGCTGACTCCATTGTATTGAATTGTATGGCAGCGTTTTAACTTGAAATGCCTGGGGAATCGACATGTTGATTTATAGAAAATTTATTTGCCCAATCCTTATCCCCAATATTCAGAATGTTGGAATTCAACTGGTCTTCATATAAAAGTACTATATTTATATTGTGAGACTCACAGTGCCATGGCTGCAACATGAATAGTAAAAAGTGGATTTAATTTATTATTTGTGTCTTTATCATATAAGTGAAAGTCAGTCAGTGATTTAAGAAATATTATTAAAAGGTGAATTTTTGTGGCTAAAAAGTTTTAATTTAATAGGTGAATTAATTTTTATTCATTGATTTTATTTTAATTAATGTCCACGTAATATGACAGTTATGAATGAATAAGTATTTAAAGCTTTATAATTCAATTTTTTTTTTTTAAATGCTTTGTAATAAAGGGAGATAATAAAAATGTACATGAATATAAAATAAGTAGGTGACAACTAAAAACAAATGTTACCTAAGTTTAACTACTGTACCTGTAACATTAAAATCTTATCAATTATATTGTCTCAGTGCAAAACTATGGTACGTGCCTATATAAATTGATATACATTTTTAGTTACCATAGCTCTGAGCACTCGCTTTAGTCTCTGTGACCTTTTAATTAAATTTATTAATATTTGATACTTAAACCATGGGCAATGGTTAGGATTTCCACCTTAGAAGCTTAAGATTGAAGGTTTGAGTCCCCTCAGCCAGAAACTGGTTTAGAACTGATGTGGTTGGTTTAATGATCTGCCCGCTAGTTAAAGAATGCTTTCGGCACAAGATACTTAAGGTTGTCTCAATAGGTCAAAATTTAGTTTGGCTACCCGACTTAAGATAATGTATTTATAATTAATGAATAATTTCATGAGAAAAGAGTACATTGAGGAGTTGCATTTTGAGGGGTGCCCGCAAGACTGTAGTAACTACATATGATTAAAGAAGGACTTACTACAGTCTTGCGGGCACCCCTCGATTTGTATGCATAGGGACGTTTTAGACAGACAAGTCAAAATTTGCTGACCCAACTTACTACAGAGGTGACGCTATGATAAAACCAGTTTATCCATGATTATCTGGCTGTTAAAGACAGGTTAGACTGCATCTTAAGTACAGGTGACTGTATAAATAATGAGAAGTAAGTAAGGCTAATTGAATTGTTAGCCATTTTTTGCCCGTTTTCTCGCAATAATCTAGTGAATATACCTAACAGATGATAGCGATCAGGATATGCAATGTGTAGCAAGAAACAATTATGATTATATCTATTGTATGTGAAGCTGTATGATTGATACCAAATGTATATCCCATTTGTTAGGCCAAAAAATATAATTGCTCATTCCTCCTACCGACTATTATAAAAGTAATTTGGGTTGGGTAGGTAGGGTATGATTTTTGTTATTATATATTTGTTTAGAAAAATTTATAATTATCAGTTGACCTTTAAAATCATCCACTTTTATGTTTAGAATACTTCCAGACACCTTCCTAATGATAACGAATTACAGAAAGAACCCAAATGCCCTGAAATAAAAGGTCAAATTCAAAGATTTGGATTTTTGTCTCAAATTTGACGAAAAACACACTAGGGTAGGAGGCAAAAAATAGGGTTGTAGGGGTAGTGGAAATGAGCAATTTTTTGTTGGCCTTACCATCACAGAACCATCACCAGTATACATGTATAATTGATAATGTTGTTGATATACCCACTTAGATCATGGTGCAAAAAGTAAGTTCTATCAGTGTATTGGATATGAGGTGTTGTGGGACACTATTAACATACTGCTGTGCTTAATGCTTAAATGCTTGATCGTGTAACTTGTCATAAAACAGACGGCAAAAACAACTTGTTGGATTTAGCGTATTGTGCGTATGTTTCTCGGGGACGTATGGAATAATAAAGTGTAACGTCATTGTGATTAGTGTGTTATCATTTTTCATAAAATAAATGAAAAAAAAATGGAATTTTCTCCATCTAAAACCTATATCCAATGATTGTTTCTCTTTAATTATTGATTATAATTTGTAACACAAAGTGCCTTGTTGATAAAAGTAAATAAGCTATGTTGAATAAATGGATAAGCTACGTTTAACATTGAAATATATTTATCAAGCAATCTATACAATAATTAATTTATTGAGCTTGCAAATTTTGAATGTTTTAAATCCTGTCTTCTGCTGAATTCACCATAACATTAAAAAGTCCTTCTTAAATAAATGGTTATATTTCTCTGAATGCATGCAGTACCAATTATTCAAATTGATACTTTCAGCACGTACCTTCAAATAATGTTCAATGTTTCGTTTCAAATTTCAGTAAAATGACTATATTGAAAATATTATATATTTTCTATTAGCTGGTCTCTTATATATTGTTGTTCATTATCCATAAATTAATTCCACTTTATGAAGAAAATCTGCCATACTTAAAAGGATAAAATTTCGAAACAGTCACGATTAAAGAAAGGATAGTATTTCGGAACACGATTCGAAGAAAGGATAATAATTTCAGAATAGTGCTTTAGTTGTTGCATATTTCGTTCCACAGGTTATTACAAACGTGAGCGTGCTTTTACTGAATCATTTTAGAATGACAAAGTTAAATATAGAAACTGCTGAGAGTTCTGTATTATACATGTGTATTTGAAAATCATGGATTTAGACATTCAAATTTTTCTCTGAAAATCAACTTAATAAGTATATACAAGATATTATAGTTTTTGTGAATCATTGTATAAAGTGAGTGAACTTTCATTTGTGTACGTGGATCCTATCTCAATTCCTTAAGACACATTTGTGGATTGTATGCGGATTCCTTAAGACAGGGGATACATTGAAACGTTGATTGTCTGGATGTTATGTAGAAGGGTTATGTTACAGTATGGCCGGGACAAACGAGAAAGCGAGCACTAATCAGGTATGAATAATTTATATGTTTTTCCTGTCCTTTTTCCTGCCGCCATAAAAACCCTGCGAGACCTATTGAACATATTGTGACTATAATAATACTTCTACTCCTACTTGTTGCTGAACTAGGCTTAGTTTAGCTTGTCCTACCGGTAGATAGCTCAGAACAATTTTCATGTGATAGGATATTATACTGTATTTCAATGTGGGGGGGGGGAGAATAATAGCCATCAGATGTGGAAATTATCTTGTTGGCTATCAGTACAACATTCTCATAGCATAATTGCTGACTTCAGCTTCCTAGTGTTAAAAGTCAGTTTCTTCCCCATCTAAGCTTTGGTCCCCTTCCCCGCGGAAAAAAATACTTAGTTCCCCCATACTCCCACTACCCTAAGTATATCACAGGTTTGTGCAATTGATCTACTATTGTCGGTTAAGTACAAAGCGATTGTAAAAACCTTTTTACCACACAACTGAATGTGTTATCATTTTGCTCCAAGCATTATGCACTATATTAATGTGGGCATTAAGCTCGGCTGCCCAATAAACGGGTGCAAGTTCAATTGTATTTGGCTCTTTTTTCTCGTTATTGCGTTGCTTGGTGTTACCGATGTGTCGTATTTACGACTTGGGTTAATAAACTGTTCTGTTGTGTCATGTTACAATAAGGCGCAAAATGTTTTTGCTTCAGTTTGTCAGATGAAATAAAATTTTATTCCAGATTCCGTACTCAAAATCATTGCATGGACACATGATCGTACTCATTGGTTGCTGAAAGTTACTTTATGGAAATATGTTCATTACAAGATCATGCTTTATCTTACATAGTTATTCCTGATTGTAGTAATAAGGATCTCTGATGATCAGATAAGATCTTATCATAACAAAACCATAATAATCAATCATAGATCTACTAGACTAAGATGCAGAAATGCATATGAGAGGCATATTCAGTGTTTCCGCGAGAGTGCGTTTCTTGCGTTTTTGACGCATTTTATTTACATATGACGCAACTTAAAGCCAAACCTGCGTCCGTCGTGACGCAACTTAATTATTCAATCATAGAAATATGTTTCAAGTAAAAAAAGGCGATAATTAAATGTCAAATTAATTGCATAACGTCTTATTCCCATACCGTCGATACGCGAGATGTTTACAAATTTATCACTTCCGCTATGGTTGAGTGTAAAGTTCGGGCTCCGTACTGGTCCGTACGCTTAGCGTAGTATAAAATTCGATACGCCGCGCATTAAACTAAAGTCTTAGTAACGTTGACGCATGCACATAAAATGTCCGTTAATGCAGACGAACCAAAACGGAAAAGGCAAAAACGCCTTTCAGACTTCTTTTCTGTGCCTGGCTCAATTCCTTTGGAAACAAATAAAGAGCCATGCGATGAATCCCAAAAGGAATCAACTGACGAAGCTCCAAAATCACCAAAAGAAGAGATACCCCTGCAATACAATTCAGTCCATTTGGAAACTGCTGGTTGAAAACCATCCTGGTGCCTTTCCCAATCTAACAAAACTTTCCACAGTTGCACTGCTTGCACCATTGCAGACTGCAACTGTGGAGAGGGCAGGGCTTTCATTTGACTCGTAGCTACGGGTTTTGACGCACGAGTTTTGCAAAATACCCCATTTTGACGCTTGGAAAATCCTCTGTGTGCATCATGTTGACCCTTCAATATACACCCATGTGCGTCACCCCAATATACAAAATCCAATCACCACGAGTCATCAGGAAAAACGGTGCCGTGTATGTATATAATAAATGTGCTACCGTGTAATTAACAAAGTGACACATTGTATATTGACCAGATATGCCAATCACCCGTGTAATAAATTACATCGGATGCAGAGTATGTCATTTGCGTTCAGCCAATGAGATCGCGCCTTGCGGTCACAACAAGCATTTCCCACGTGGATATTTTTTAATTGACAGCGAAACTTACATAAAATCTTGTTAATTTCAACAGAACAGTTATTCTTGTTAATTTCAACAGAAAAGTTATTCTAATTTCTAGTTAATTTCAACAGAAAATTTAGGTAATCATTTAACACACACTAAAACTTGTTGTAAATAGGTAAGTTTATACACGTATATGTCAGTGCCAATTCACACGTGTTTAATCCAAAATTAATTTCCACAGACTCAACGTAGATTCTATTTCGCCGTAAACGATCACATTTACTAACTTGATTCTATTTAGTACTGCAAATCACCAAGGAAACGTGTAGCTACTGCTTCACACGAGTTACACACTGACTGTTCAAACACACTGACTGTTCAATGACGTCATTGTGTAAAACTCACATATGTCCAGTATTGAACAGCATAAACGCTGTTTTTTGACAATATTAAAAAGTCTTAATTGAAATGAGTTAATCACACTTGGGAATGTTTGAGTGTTTTATAAATAATTAAAATGTTTGTAACATAAAATTATATTATGTATATTCCTGAATGGATTTTGACTGGATAGTCAGCAGCGATAATTCCCGACTCGAGTAAGTTCAGCTAGATTATTTCAAGACAAGTTCTTAAGTCTTCTTTTATGTTTAAAATTATTTGTTATGGAAAATGTGATTCAAAAATACTTCTGTCAACTAAAGATAATTTACTTAATATGATCGATGTAGAATCCAAATGATCAACAGAATTTATAAAATTTCTGGTTCCCGATAGCGACATAGGATCTATTAATTGTACATGTAGGTGCATGCAAGTTTCTCATCTTTTCGATCTCATTTAGAAACTAGATGCTATTTTTATCACAACCTACTCTTTTGTAAATTTTAAAGATGTCCTGTGATACATAAATGGATCCATTAAAGGCATGCATTGTGCGGAAATTACTTTCGGTTTCGGAGTGACGATAAAACCTGTATCGTCCGTACAGTAGTGTACACTGTCCAAAGGATCAACATAAAAGGCCACAATGTTTGTAAATTTGAACGAATAAGCAGTGTTGATTAGTGATTGGGAATTGCCTGATTACCCATATGAGTAAAACGTGGACATACATGAGTAAACTTTAAATGACATAGATTGTGTGGGCATTTCCTTTGAAGACTCAGTTTGTTCTAATTACTCTCACTCTTCTGTTTTTTTAGCAGGAAGATGAAGCTATTAAAACAAGAAATACTTGTATATAAAGTGAATTTATGACAAGGTCAGGGACTATGGATAAAACTAAATTAGCATGTCGCGGATAAAAATCGACTATGTATTTTGAATCAACTCTTAGAAATTTGATGTCAAGAGTCATTTTGACTCTTGGAATTTTGGGGCCAAGAGTCATGACTCTTGGGTTTTGAAACCTAGTGAAAGCCCTGAGAGGGGTTTCAGTATACAAAACAACATTAAAGTTTCATCTAGAAATAGATTGTCTGCTGTACGCCTAAACACCTTGATGCAAATATCTCTTGGTCCACCTGTGGCAGAATATGACTTTTCAAATGCAGTTAGTAGATGGAAACAAGCAAAACAAAGGAAACTGTATTGTTCCAAGGCTGTCAGTATGCCACAGTGTGGAACAAGTAGAGAGTTTAATCAAGATGTTTAGGTTGAACACTTCATAAAAAAAAGTTCATTTCTGAATGTTCTAGTTCTCAGTTGATGGAAAACAGACTCATACATAAATACGGTTTCAACCTTTATTGTCTTCTAGTCTTTTTTTCAAATTTTGCATATGACCCTTCAATACTGCTGATGACCCCCTGATTTTTACCAGGGGGTCACAGATGACCCCCCAAAAATCCTGGCTCGCAGAAACACTGCATATTAGAGGTGTATTAGTGGTTGAATGATGTCATTTGCAAAATGATTATTACGTTCACTATTATAATGATGATGATGGTAACTATATGTAGAAATTCCAAAACTGGAAGTCATGATGAGTGATTTGAGATCTTTCCTATAATGGGACCCTCATCTTTTAAAAACAAATTGCAATTAACTTCTAAAGACAGTTAGTAATGGCATGGTCATTCAGTTTCCCTGCAAGAATGGCTCATTACTTTTTTTAATAGAACTTATTTTAAAGTACAGTTATACACTTAGCGGCACTTCTAACGCTGCCACTTGGTTTTTCTTAATATCTCAAAAACCGTTAGAGATAAATTTATCATATTTTCACCAGTTTTAGTTTAAAGCATGTGCCTTTATCTGCAATAGTCAATTTAGAAATTGATGTGTATGAAAATTCGCGGTAAAAGCGTAATTTACGTCACCCGAAATTATAAAGTCACAAAATTAAATAGCGTATTAATTAAGGCTAAATCGAGTATTTTCAAGATTTTATTTCTTTAATACTTCATATGTTATATAATAAGTGTTCATTATAATAAATATTCATAAAATTCATCAACGTTACAATTTCCAAAGAAATGAAATAGCAGTAGGTACGCTTTGACCGCCCCAAAATCTACCCGTATTATGAATAGAAACCCGATGCGTTTAAAATAATAATTTAACCTCAAATAAGGCTACTTGAATGATATAATTTAAAATTCTTCCCAGTTATGAATGTTCATAGTATGTAGTAGAGTTAAATTTATCCAGTTTAATGCAGTTTTGGTCACCCTAGATTTAAATTTCAAGTTGAGACTAACCCCCGTTATTCTTTATTCGTATTTTTTTCAACAGACACGTTATGGTTACGGTAAACACTCTTTTTTGCAGCGAAACCACATTTTTGCCTTTACTAGCTAGTTGTTAAATATTGTTAATGATCATTTAAAGACATGAGCAAATAAAATGTCGATATGCACAACTATTATAGGAAGAAAGGACATCTAGACGCACACATAACGACCAGGTGACCGGTATTGCGCAATAAAAAATGCGACTTTCAATTTTAGTATTCGGTATGTTGAAGACGTATCATGCAATAGTCTATCGTCGGATCGAGCGGAAAATTCGCCAGAACTAGTGTCAAATATTGATATATACGTGTGCCAAATTTCATAACAATACATAGAGGACTTTGAAGGAAACTGAAATATATAAATGGCAGCGTTAGAAGTTCCGCTAAGTGTATATATGCGTTTGTGATACCTGAATTACAAATCACCTGTCTAATACAGTCTGCAACCTTGTCCGAGTGGTTAGAGGTTCTGAATTCCGAGCGGGAGGTCACCTTTGGTTTGAATCTCGACGGATGTTGGGTTAGAACTGATGCAGCCTGGTGGTGAGTTGCCAGCTAGTTAAAGAATGGTTACCATAGGCCCATCTCTGCCAGGGGTCCGGCAATATAAAAAGGATTTAGGTGGTCATGTATTCTATGTGTACCTGATGTGTGGGCATCATTCGGATGTTAGAAAAGACATAAGTTACTTGGCCATTGCTTTAGGTGACTGGCTGATATCTGTCCTGCCTCCAGCCTTAGATTGGGACATGATTAAGTATGATCAAATCATATTGGTAAAATTGTATTGGTAATTATAGCTAAAGTACTTTATGAAGCAAACACCAAATTACAGAATGTTTGTCCTTACATACTGGTACAATAGTACAATATTAATTTGTTAAAACTTAAATTACCTCCATTTCCGCCCTGAGATTAAACTAATTAAAGTAAACAGTTCTTAGAACTTTTGCCGTACATACAGTTCTACACTAATTAACTCACATAATTATGCTATTATTTAAATGCCAATATTAACCTTTTATTCTCATTATATTTTATAAACATTAGCTTAGCGGGCTTAAATATGTTGGTTCTTTGAAGAGTCAATATAATACTTTATTATAAAATATTATAATATTTGCTAATTAAAGAGCTTCTGCTAATTTGTTCAGTTAGCTGACGATATTGTGATGTTTGTTTGTATACAATTAAATGCTTAAACTTGTACTTGCAAGAATATGTGAAATATCATGAATTGTCAAAACTGTTTCCAAAGAGATCCATGTAACAGTTTTATTTCTGATCATCAATACATGTTATGCAAGTTTGAAATGGAAGTGTGACATTTGACATTTTTACTTCCCCTGGTCATTGGGCCTCCTAAGGAAACCTTAGTAACGTTTGAATCTCCAAGGGGAGTGGAGCGTGTGGGTTTATATTCTTGCTCAGAGAAATGAAACAGTGGTCCTGATTGGGGGGGGGGGGTTGAACCCAGGAACTCTTGTTCCTTAAACCGCGTTTTCTACCTCTAGGTCACCACTCCCCACTTTTCACATTTAGTGCATAATTATGCACCAGATGGATTTTGTCAAGTGAAAATTCTGAATCCTGTTCAAGTTCTTACATCAAAGCTGCATGGCTAGTATACCATTCTAGTGAATTGTCTGTCAGACAAGGAATTGTTGCCAATTAAATTGATGACAGATGTTCAGAAGCTTTTTGAAGTTGGATCATCATGAAAAGCTTATGTTTAAAAATGAAAATGGCAAAAAGTGTTCTGGCAATTTATCTGAGATTTATATTTGAAATAATTTCTTCTTGGAGGTCTGCATCTTAAACAGGAGTTGTGTACACAGACTTAGTCAATATTCTTGACCTAGTAGAGGGTTCGCACATGTATGTATATCAAAATGACAATTGACATTACCCCAGAGCAGAGATCGCCCCACCTAATTTTTTTCGAAGGTTGCTTGGCCAAGGTTTTCAAGTTCATCAATTGGACGATGTGATTATAATTTACCTTTAAAATTTATTTAGAGGGAATTGATTGACAACTGGCTTAATGTCAAATGTAGAAAGAAATATAACAAAGAACTCAATCAAAGAAATGTTGCACATTGGGAAAATACTGTTGGGTACTGCCTATCATCCAGTGATACCCAGCAGAGGTATGGTGAATGTATGATGATTGGCAATGATTCTGTGCATATATTGTGCTATGGTCAACGGAAGGCTAATGGATGTATGAAGACTTGTTGATTCCCCCGTACATGCATTCCATCGAGAAGGTCACTGACGTCCTGAAACAGACTATTGTGGCTATTATAGCAGTTGCACGCAAGACTCTCAGTATAGTAAATGCTTGGTATCTCAGAGCAGTTAATGCAGTTTTGCTGGCAACCCTCGAAATTTTGTACAATTGTATGTACTGTAATAATATGTCATACAGAGCATTGACCTGTGTACAACAACCGCACCATGTCGTATATTGACCTTTCAGCCATGTTGTATATTGACCTTGGCGTAATCATCATGTCTTACCTAGCGGTTAATTATACACAGGTATAATCACCAGAGTTTGGCATTATGATAATATATAATTACAGTATATTGTCAAATAATGATGGCTGATTTCATTTTCCTGTATTGTGGTCAGACAGACCATTATTTGTCTGGAATCTTTTGATTGGTATGGTGTACGTGATCGAGGCCAGATCATGAGTTCTGTGACCCCAAAGCCATTCGAGGGTCATTATCATACAAATTATGTACCTTTGATGTTGTTTGTCAGCAATACTCAAAGTACTCATTTGTATAGATCATTAATAGTTTTGAGCTGTGACTTCACTTATAAAATACTGAGCATAGTCTTTATTTGCCAGTTAGTTTTCTGCTGAAATATGGCAGGCATAAAGTCTAGAGTCAAACCCACAGCTCAGGGCGTTCATTCTTCAGTTAGGCAGTTAACCCCTCGGATATATGTGCCACAATCTTTTGTCAGAGTTCTTGTTATTGTACTAAATATACTACACTAGAATGTTCCTGCGTCCCAAATACATATTTTGCCACATGAAGTTAAATGGTATGAAATTGGTGCTGATCTAAACTGATTTATTGCCTGTCAGTTATATTGAATTATTCCTCTCCGATATTGTGATATCTAATTCTTGTGATGATTGATGAAGGTGTCTTACACTTGCTGACAGTAGGTTATTGGCATGTGAGAGAATGATACAGATACTCTATGAGTTTCTAGGTTTGTTTCAATATCATATTATCATATCTCGAATGGTGTTATATATCCATAGTGTCATGTCTCCATTGTGTCATGTACTTTGTATCATGTCTCTTGGCTCTACACTAACACTAGTCCACTCAGTGAAAGTCTTGAAGGACTCATAATAACTGTTTTGTTTACAAATTTTCCCCTTCTTTTCAGTTGGACCACTATTGTGTCATGTCTCCATCCTTGTTGTATGTCTCCATCGTTTTGTCATGTCTCCATCCTTGCGTCATATATCCATTGTTTTGTCATGTCTCCATCCTTGTGTCATGTCTCCATCCTTGTATCATCTGAATCTGAATCTGATTTAATACATTGAAGTCACCAATACTGGCTTTCATACAACGGGAGGTGTGCGCGGAAATTTACACTGATAATGTTAGTTTGAGTTCACTTTTGAAACTATTGATCGTCTCTTGATTCTCAGTATTTTCACTGAGTTTGTTCCAATCAATTACTGTTCTTGGGAAGAAGGAGTTTTTATAGTTTTCACTTGTTGTCTGGATTAATTGAAAACACTTGGAATTATTGTTCACTTGATTTGCAACTATGTTTTTGTGTATATAGTCTTCGTACTTTTTAGCTCTAATTGTTCGTTTAGGTCTAAGTGGTTTTAAGTAGTGTTCGATATTGATAGCTGGTACGTGTCCTTCCACCACCTTGTACAGGAACGTCAGCCGCAAGTGGCGTCGTCTCTCCTGAAGTGGTGCCAGTTCCAGGTCCTTCAGCATAGCGGTCACACATCCATCTTGTCGGGATCTATAGTCCTTTTTGATGAAGCGTGCCGATGATCGCTGTATGCGTTCAAGCTTGTCAATCTCGCCTTGCTGATAGGGGTCCCATATAACACATCCGTATTCCAGTTTGGAGCGGATCAGGCCTAGGTAGGCGTTCTTCCGGCAGTTTGAAGGACAGTGTTTGAGGTTTCTTCTCATGAATCCGAGGGTAGAGTTTGCTCGTTTGGTGATTTTCGATATGTGAGTGGTCCATTTCAGGTCATCAGAGAATGTAATTCCAAGGTAGGGGTTTTCTTGAACTTGTTTTAGGATTTCGCCGTCGATGGTGTAAAAATAGCTGGACTTCTGTTTGGTGCTGAGTAGATAGCATTTCTTGGCATTGAACTTCATGCCCCAGTCTTTCGCCCATTGTTGGAGATTCGTGAGATCTTGTTGAAGCAGCTCGTGGTCCTTAATCGAGTTGATAGTTCTGTATAATAGACAGTCATCAGCGAACAGACGTATGTGGGATTTAACCCTCTCGGGCAGGTCGTTGATGTGGCAGAGAAACAGTAGAGGCCCTAACACCGTGCCTTGTGGTACACCGGATCCTACTGGAACATGTCGGGACTTCTCACCTTCCACCACCACGCACATTTCACGCTGTTGGAGGAAGTTGGCAATCCAGTCTAGTAGGGGGCCCCGGATACCATAGTTCTCAAGCTTTAGGAGTAGTCGTTGGTGTGGGACGGTGTCGAATGCCTTACTGAAGTCCAGTATCATTGTGTCGACCTGTTTGTTCTTGTCGTAGTAGCCTAGAAGGTCGTGAGCAGTGACGACTAGTTGTGTTTCGCAGGAGTAGCCTGATCGGAAACCATGATTAAGGTGCGTAAGCACCTTGTGCTTATCTAGGTGATCTAGCATATGGTGGCAGATGATATGTTCCAGGAGTTTGGACAGGACACAGGTGAGAGATACCGGGCGGTAATTCTCTGGAGTATGGCGATCTCCTTTTTTGAAGACCGGTGCAATGTTGGCGCTTCTCCAGTCCTTAGGTAACTCGCCGGTGTCGACTGACTTTTGGAAGATGGCAGTGATAGCTGGTGTGGCTTCTGCTGCACATGCCTGGAGGACTCGATTCGGGATCTCGTCTGGACCTGTTGCCTTCCTAATGTTGATGTTCTTTAGCAGTTTCAGTACCCCTGCTTCCCCGATATGTAGTGGGGGTATGCCCTCGTCAACGTGGTTGGAGAGTGGGGGGGTCGGTTGGTTGTTGTCGTCCTTCGTGAATACTGACTCAAACTGGTCGACTAAGATCTCCGCCTTGCCTTTACAGTCGCTGACTAAGTGGCCTTGTTTTCGCAGAGGGGCGATACCAATATTGTCTTCCTTCTTAGACTTTATGTAGTTGTAGAAGGGTTTTGTGTTGTTGCTCTCCAGGCCTTCATTGATGACTTTGTTGATGTGGTCCCATTCAGCTTTGCGGATGAGGCGTTTGGTTTCCTTCTGGCATTTTCTGTAGCTAGTCCATATGTTGGTTTTCTTCGCCTTTTTGAAGATTCTAGCTTTCCGCTTCAGCTGTTTCTTTACATCTTTGGTGATCCATGGTGTTGCGTTTCTAGAGGTCTTCATTTTAGATGGGATATTTTCTTGAACTGCTGTGTTGAGTTTTTCTTTGAATGTGTCCCAGAGTTGGTGTACATCGATGTTGTTTCGGTATAGGTGTAGAATTTCAGTTGAGATGGTTGATATGTCTTTCTTTAATGATTCCCAGTTGGCCTTGGAGAACGTATAACATTTTCTAGGTTTCTGTTTGGCATAGTATGGCTTGGTGACAGAGTCAGCAACTACAATGTCATGATCGGAGATCCCAGGCGCATTTGAAGTAGATTTGATGAGGGATGGATTTGTGGTGAATATAAGGTCCAGGATGTTGTTTTCTCTGGTTGGCTTGTCGTGCACTTGGGTAAGGTTGAAGTCAATGGATAGGTCAAGTAGAGCCTGTTGGACATCCTTGTCTTGAGCATCTCGTCGCACTGAGAGGTTCTGCCAATCTATGTCGGGGCAGTTGAAATCGCCGGCTATAATGGTGAGGCGTTCTTTGTCTTTCATCGCAAGATTGATCGACTTCCGTAGATTATTCACATCAGCCATGTTTCGGTGGGGCATGTAGAATGAGGAGACTAGTAGGTTCTTCATACCCTTCAGTTTCACTTGGACCCATTCCACTTCGCATTCCGTGACCAGTTCAGGTTGCTCCTCAGCTATCAGGTCCTCGTGTACTAGGACGAAGACTCCCCCTCCGAGTGTTCCCCTATCATTTCTGTAGGCCCTGTAGTGGCTTGGGAATACTTCGCATGACTGAATGGCGTCGGGGGTTGGTGATTTACCTGGCTTGATGCCCTTTAGCCAAGATTCTGTGCCGCAAACAATATCAGGCTTTATGTAGTGGAGGGCTGCTTGGAATTCTGCACTTTTTCCACCGCCAATGCTCCGACAGTTGACGTTCATGATCCGAAGATTCTGTTTTTCTGATACGCAGAACAATGAAGAGGTGTTGGTCGGGGGCTGGGTCGATGAAGAGAGCCTTTGTTGGCGTGATCTGCTGTGTCTTTCAGCTGGGCTGCTGGCATGCAGGGGGCTGAACGCTGAGCTAGATGTGAAGGAGTCTAAGGTAGAATCAATGCACGATAGCGGGTGAAAAATATTCGAAGTACTTAATTCAAAACTTCTAAATGTAAACTTGTAATGTTTATACTGTCACATTTACAACATAGCCACTGTACATGGGAGTGCTTTGCAAGTAGGTCATAATCAGCAGAGCATAATTCAAGGCAGGATCGATGGTGCCATATATCACAGCCATCACAACAGAGTCCATCCTTATGTTCCCATGTGACAGGTTTCTCGCACAGACCGCATGGGTATACTTGTGCATTTCCTGCTGGTCCTGGGTTGGATTCGATATCGCCACAGAGTAGGAGGATACTAACTAATAGGGCTGTTCCTTTCCGTGGGTGGTGGGGTTCGCCGAATAGCCAGTGTCTATGCTTCAGTGTATTAGTGGAGATTCCAGTGAGGAAAGTTGGTAGATGGTCGTGTGGTGGGGTAATTCTTGACTGGAGAATGCTGATTACGAGTAATGCACAGAATATAATTCCAAGTGTCATGGTAAAGCTCAGTAGTTTCCTTCGTAACATGGCTTGGTGGGTGGGGTCATGTCTCCATCGTTTCGTCATGTCTCCATCCTTTTGTCATGTCTCCATCCTTGTGTCATGTCTCCATCCTTTTGTCATGTCTCCATCCTTTTGTCATGTCTCCATCCTTTTGTCATGTCTCCATCCTTTTGTCATGTCTCCATCCTTTTGTCATGTCTTTATGGTGTCATTGTATCATGTCTTAAATTTGGTCATGTCTCCTTCGGCATCTGTTCCCTGGCATTTTTAATGAGACACTTTCAGACATTTTAATAGCAGATTGTTTTGATAATCTAGGGCATTCCTCTTTAATTCAGTTGTACTACCTGCACCAATCTTCATAAGAGATTATTGTTTCTTTAATTCAGTGAAATTTTTTTTAAAAATGCACAAAAATCAATTTTTCACAAGGAGTTTCGAGTTTCTACACCATCTCAAATCAAGTAAAACAAGAATAATCCCCACAACAGTTACATGTAGTTCCACATTCTGACAGCTTTTAAAGTACAATATAGCATGTGTAATGCATGAGGGATGCCGTTATTGATATAATACAAGTTGCATACTGACAACCATCCTACGAAATTGCCTATGTAGGAGATTTTTTATTTAAACAATGAAACCTACACAAAATCCAGATGCAATAAAAAGCAATTAGACATGGTATAAGGCAAAAAGATTATCCACATTGTCTCAGAAAGTCTATAACAGTGTTATCTTTACTTGAAAATGTTGTAAGTATTTTGTGTGTCTTGCTCAATAAATAAATAATAATTACGTCATCGTAAAATATTTGAAGTTTGTCTGTAATGTTAATCTACAATCATGATTGTTTATTTTCTGATAACTATATTAAAGATGCCAACCAAACTCCTCAATAAATAAACACTATCTCAAGTCTAAATAATTCTTCCGTTTTTTTACCAAATTTTAGTTGAAGTTAATTGTGTACTGTGGTTCTGAGAATTACTTAGAATCCAAAATGCATTATGTTTGACAGAAAATGTTGAGTTTTATTGTAATACTAAGAAATATATGCATTTTTTGTAATTTCTTTCTCCGTAATAGAAACCATATTAATTACAAAATTGCATTAGGAGCACACCTGTTCTGATACAGGTTTTGTATTTATCTCTCTAAGCTGCTTGACTTGTGTATGTAATGTATGTAATTATTTAAACCTCTCGGTCAAGGATAACCCATGAAAGTGCAAGCACTTATTTCCAATGGGGTCCTGTGTTTTTGCTGAAGGGACAGCAGGTGGAAGAGACAGTGGTGTGATACATTAGGTATCCGGGCGCGATGCCCTAGCTCTTTCCGAAGAGACACCTTGGTTCTTTAACGTGCCCGGTGTATAGCACCGATACACGCGAGACTACCTCTGGGTTGCTAACCAGTTCATCTCTAGTTGGGTGGGAAACACAGAAAAGCGTTTCAGAAATGATCAAGTGCCCCGTCCGAGGATAGAACCCGGGACCTCTCGATCAGCAGTCAAGTAGGCTATCCACTCGACCACCGTACCACCCTTGTATGCTTATAATGTCATGAATTGCAGCAATTTTGTAATTGTAAACTTTCGGTGCAATGCTAGATGATTCCTGGAAATTTTTCAAGTTTTCAATAATATCACTCTTGAAAAATGCAAGAAAGGGTTGAAGTTTGAGGTAATAATGTCTCAGGTGTCCAAGTTTGATACCTGCTCGACTCAGGGTTTGACCTGTACACTTAAATTTTGAGACCACAATAGCTGCTTGACTTGGTTTATCATGTTCAGTGTTTGATCCCTAAAGATGGTCAATCAGTTTGAACCTAAATCAGTCCAATCCCCAGTTGTCCAGAGTTCCATGCAAAGTTTTTTCTTATTTTCATTCAAGTGATAGCAATATATAATTGAAATTTTTACAAATTTAACTTCTTGCAGAATTTCAGAATTTAGAAATGGTGTATTGGGATTTAACAAGCGTGATAATGTTTTGCCAAATTTTCCCACTGAATGAAGATGTCTATCTGATGTATTAGTTGTACTGAATTGAATCAAATTCCCCAGAGATCTAATAAACAATAATATAATCTGATGAACAGATTGCGTGTTGATAACATGATTAGAGAATTTGACATTGGAATTGATTTAGTTTTAAGATAAACTGTGTTTTTAGGCGGACTCTCAGTTTAGAAACTCTTCAAGGCTCCCAACTGTGAATAGTTCTGAAAAAGTATCACTATTTTAAATCTTTATTAATAGGATTTAAAACATCTTACTGAAAATAGATACTTTATATCTGATCGTTTGTCTTGCTCCACACAATGTTTTAAAACTGGCGTACTTCAGAACTTGAATACCTTGAACTTGCAGCCTGCAGACTGAGAAAGTAGTGCTATTCTACTGGGCACTGTTTTACTAACAATGCGTAAATGTCGCGTATATTTACGCATATATATCTACCTTACGCAAACTCCTAAGTGTGTTTTACTAAACGATCGCAAGTACTCGCATACATTTACGCAAAAAATATTGAAGATTGAACGTAATTCGGGACACAATATAACAAATATAACAAATATAACGGGTACCAGAATGAATAAATATGCGTCAAGATTTGATGATTAATCACGCCTAAAACAACAAGTGACGGTCTTAAACAACAAATGACGGTCTACAATAACGTGCGACGGTAAAAAATCATCAGTGCGTGTTAAAAACTCTTCACTTACGTTCATATTTGCCATTTAGGGTTGCCCAGCCTTGGCGTAGAAATAAGCAAAAACTTACGACAGAATGTGAACTAAAATATCTTTGTAAAACGCATTTACGCAAATATTATCGACGTACGCAATATTTTAGGAAATCTTAGGTTTACGCTAGCGTAAATGCTTTGATAAAACAGTGCCCTGGAGCCCATCACATAAGCAAGGTGTTGTCGAGCGCTCTGTAGCGCTACACTAAGAAACGCGTAAAATTGATATATGCTTCCATCGAGGGCTTGTGGCTAGCGGTCTGTTGCATAATAAGGTGCTCAGTTGCGCTCGCGTAGCAAAGTGCTGAGAAATGATATGCTATCGGCAAAACTGCATGCTAACTAGTAGCATGTTGTTACATAGACGTAGTAAAGAGCTACCAATAAGCGCTCGATACAATTGGCTCTTGGTATCGAAACAGTGTTTTTTCAAGTTTCTAGGGTGTTTGAGGCAAAACTTTTCAAGGCATAAAAGGTCTACAGAATAATAAAATGTCATATGAATCACAATATTTACAGTCTTATGTGTAGCAGGACACATACCAATATGTGAGCTAGGCAATTCTCATTACTGAGGGTCAAGCAGATGACTTGCAACAAGGCTCAGAACAATAACACTGATTACATACATGGTGAAGATAGAAAATGTTTTTGGATCATTGATGTTGCCTTTTTCTGCCTTTTTTCTGCCTTTTTTCCCAACATTAGAAATGATTATTGATGACAACCAGGACATAATAAAAGACACATCCACTGATAGTCTCTTCATATCATTCAGAGAACTATTGATACTGCTTCATGGATATCCCCAATACGCACTTGCCTTGGTATCTTGAGTTTTAAGTTTACCCCTGTGGAACCTGGTCAATATAATTATAGAACCATTCTTCAAATTTTGATGTATTTGACTCCAGTGGTCTAAATTATTCTCCGAGATATTTCCAGACATGTCAAAATTTTGATAGTTTTCTTAAATTATTGATTGAATAAATTCAGGAATCCATTATGACTAGAATACATAATGTTACATAGGGGATACTATATATGGTAATTGTGCTTATATTATACACACGTATATTGAAGTGATGACTGACAGAAATGTTTGGGTGTCAGGCAATATGGAAATTAGAAACATTTATACAAATGTAGAAACAAGTACAGGAAGATAGTAAATGGTACTTTCAATTTTCATAAAGGGGTGAAAAATACCAGAAAGCAAAAGAAAATTGGCGAGCAAACAAAAGTATGAGGGGAGGTCAAGAACACAAAAGGTACTAAGACAGGCACCAAAAAGTGTAAGAAGGAAAGCGAAGATGAAAATGATGGCTAGAGCATGTGAACTACATCACAGAAAAGAGACAATTCAGTTAATTAATAATGTGTCAAATGCAGTGGTTATATATATATACAGAGACATATAAAACATCGCAATTGTCAAATTTTTGTACACACAACATTTCTAACATTCAATACTCTCTGATCATACTACAGTGTATTAACAGAAACGTTAGTGCTTGGTAAACCCAATGTCTTGAATTATTAACTGCAACCAGCATCTTAGTGTGTCCATTTTGATTTAAGCTGATTTGATGGGAGGTATTAAGGTTAATTGATGATAGCATTTTGAAGCTTTTTCCTAAGTCTCTTAAAGAGCGTTTGTTGCTGCCTAACGTTACATTTATGGTATTGCAAAGTATAGCTTCATATTTGTGTCTTGTTTTTCTTTTGTCCGGAATGAAAGTAAGTGTAAGTTTTTGCCATTCTAAAACTGAAGTTCAGTGAATTTTAGGTCAGATGATTTTTGCAGGAGTAATAGCACTCTGTGGGAAACATAAGTTTTTGTATCAAAACCTATCTAGATCATATTGTTTGTAATATTGCTGGCTTAGAATGAGAAGGTCGTATGAACGATATCGATACTTTGAGAAAACAAGGCAAAACTGTCGGAATAATACTCTTTCAACTTCAGTTTGGCCAACATGACAAGTTCCTATTTTAATGAAAAAAGGCTCATAAGAAGCTCCTTATGGTGCAGATTTCAAATATGCATTAAGTCTTATAAGGTCCTTCTCGATATGTATCTGTCTTATAAGATCATAAGTAGTACTTACTACCTTCTAATTCTCAGCCAGTGATAATGATGTAATCATGCCGGCACTATGTCATCAACTGTGTCAATATCACCATTACTGCCAGCTAAGATGTGTATAATCACAAGTTATAAGAAATCCTCTTGGCTCTGAAGGAGTTTGACCGAACTTGACAGACAATAACAAAATTCCAACAGATTATACCTATATTATGAAGCTGTTTTCGGCGTGTTCTGGTTGACTATGGGGTGGCGCGTAATGTAAGCCACACTCACCGGATGTTGCTGCTGACGTTTATATTTCATGTTTCAATACGTTGACTAATTGTCTAAATTCCAACAGTTGAAGTATAACTGACTTCGTAGAGTTTTGACGGTTTAATATAGTTGATCAACAAATGCATGATTCACAAAGTAGATGTATGTTTCACAAAGTTAATGAAGATTGCCACAAAGTTAATGAGTAATGAAGATTGTCACAAAGTTAGTATATAATTGGTAATCCAATAAGTCATACTTTATCACACAGAGTATATAATTTAAACTTGAACTCAAGTTAATGTTCATATATGGTAATCCATATTTAGTCCTACTTATATGCTAGTTAGGAACTCCTAACTAACATAACCTAACACCTAAGTTACATGATGTTTACTAGTTATCCTGAATAGGATTTGCTTGACTTATATACAAGTCTACTGACATTGACACCTAGAGCAATAATTATCAAAGGAAATGGCTTTCAACACTTAATGATAAAATAGTCAAACATAATTATATTAAGACTTCAATCAGTGACAACTGAAAAATAGGTGTAAAATTAATAAAATAAAGTTTGCAACATGGTTTCAAAGATATGGCTTGATAGGAAATTGATAACATCTCAGTCATCAAGGTATTATACTTAAGGTCTCAAATTAACATGTGCTCACAGATGGAGCAATATTATATGAATCCTGATTATTAAACAATGAAAACCATGATTGGTTATGTAACAATAATTATGGAAATAAATAAAAAATGTTACGTCATAAAAGTTCTCCCCAACTTACTTAAATTTCGACCTCGAAATTAGCGATATAGAACAATTACAAGGACATTTAAACATTCAACCATTGCAGTAACATTTTGCATGTAAATTCACAAGTTTTATAAAATCACAACATTAAAATAATCCTTTAGTTAACCTACCAAAACGAATGAAATAGCACACTAAGCCTTATTAGAATTAAGCGTCACTTCTTTATGAATTAATTAATAATATGAAGATTTTTAAACATGAATAATTATGTCATTGCACACACAAAGTGCACAAACTGTACAAATCCGGCGCATAGTCAATTTTTGTCATTTCACCACGGTCCACACTTCACAATTTTATCCTCGGAACTTCAATGTTGACTGCACGCTTGAACTCGCCGGTTGTTGCCTAAGGTAGTCTTCTTTGACGGACTCCATCTTGACACCATTGACATTCTCCGGTGGTCGCTGCACGTCTTCAAGTACGGGGAATACTCGCTTGCTGTTCCCGAGGATCCAAGGTACCGAGAAAGCTACGGCAGCTAAAAAGTGCCGTACCCCGGATATTCTCACACCAACTATTATGAAGCGGTTTGCGGTGTGTTCTGGTTGACTATGAGGTGGCACTTAATGTAAGCCACACTCACCGGATGCTGCTGCTGACGTTTATATTTGATGTTTCAATAGGTTGACGTAATTGTCTAAATTCCAACAGTTGAAGTATAACTGACTTCGTAGAGTTTTGACGTTTTAATGTAGGTTTCAACAAATGTATATGTTTCACAAAATAGTTGTATATTTCACAAAGTTAATGAAGATTGACACAAAGTTAATGAGTAATGAAGATTGTCACAAAGTTAGTATTGAATTGGTAATCCAATAAGTCTTTATCACACAGAGTATATAATTTAAACTTGAACTCAAGTTAATGTTCATATATGGTAATCCATATTTAGTCCTACTTATATGCTAGTTAGGAACTCCTAACTAACATAACCTAACACCTAAGTTACATGATGTTTACTAGTTATCCTGAATAGGATTTGCTTGACTTATATACAAGTCTACTGACATTGACACCTAGAGCAATAATTATCAAAGGAAATGGCTTTCAACACTTAATGATAAAATAGTCAAACATAATTATATTAAGACTTCAATCAGTGACAACTGAAAAATAGGTGTAAAATTAATAAAATAAAGTTTGCAACATGGTTTCAAAGATATGGCTTGATAGGAAATTGATAACATCTCAGTCATCAAGGTATTATACTTAAGATCTCAAATTAACATGTGCTCACAGATGGAGCAATATTATATGAATCCTGATTATTAAACAATGAAAACCATGATTGGTTATGTAACAATAATTATGGAAATAAATAAAAAATGTTACGTCATAAAACCTATAATAATTAGGTTGCTCCTTATGAAAGCGTATTACAACAGTGTATATACTGTAAAATCATCTAAAGGAGTAGGTTCACTAAGTGGTAAAAATGGCCCAACCACGGAAATAAATTATCTTTTGACAAGTTACAAGTATCGATGTCAAATGATGGAAAATTATATTTTGATTTGATAAATGTATTCCTATGTTGCCATGGCAACGGGCAGTATTCAATCAATCTGTCCATCTCCAAGAAACAATGATTGCAGCATGCAGACGAAAGGACTCGACCCAGTCAAATAAAAATGCTTTATGTTGTCTCAACACATTATGAGAGTTGTGAATATCTATGTATTTTTCTTATTTGGTAGCATAAATTGTCACTATGGCAACGCAACGGTATAAAACACGCAAAAATAGCAACATAAAACTGGGACATGCAATAACTCACACAATTTGCAAGATTGATCGATTATACTAAGTATGTATGGAGATGTAAATAAGGAGAATATGCCTGTCTTGATATGTTTTGATTTTGACAAAACAAAATGTTCTATCGTTACTATGGAAACGAAAACAGCGGAAATATAACATGTTTAACGAATTTTGGCTTAACTGAAAAAGTAATCAAGCTATTCTTATAAAAATCAGCAAATTGATAGAGGACTATGATTAAAATATAAAAATCATTTTCTTGAAACAATCTGACAACATTAGTGGTAACTATGGCAACAGAAACACGGAGGATATTTGATTTTTTACAAATTTTGGCATAACGCACAAATTAAAAGAGTTAGGTACATATTTGACCAATATATACGGAGATATACTACGATTGCCAATACATTGTAGTTGATGAGAGGTGGTTGCTATGGCAACACAAACAATCGAAGATATTAGGCTATTCCATGTGTTTTAATTGGTACAAATAAGATGGATTCATGTAATTATGCTGAGAAGTGTCCGATCATATTAGCTGCTGATATACATATTCCGTATGGATAAAATACCGTAATCGAAGACAATGGCGTGTACTGCACTTATTCGTATTGCCTCGAGTTAACCAACATACAGAAAATACAGATTCCTATAAATTTCATTAATGAAATATTGAAGTACATCTATGTTCATTATCTACTAGTATCAATATGACATCTAATTAACAACCATAAACATATTCTACATTTCTATTGTTCAGATTTACTAGAGTACGTTTGTTTTCATTTTCAATTTAAAAGTCTATAGTTCACTATGTGATTCACCCTTCATAATTGTTATTACATTTTCCCCCTGCTAATGCATTCAAATATTGCATTCAAACAAAGCCACATATTGAATTCTCCCGTAAACCAACATGGCACGCAATTACTAGAGACAGAAACCAACATATGAATTACTCATTCAAGTATTTCCACGGTTGCAAACCTAGAACCATAGGTGGCAGTATCAGTGTTTGGAAAAGGAAAAGAACAAATCCGTCACTGAGCTAATACATTACATGGACCGTATATATATCGATTGTCTATCTAACTCCCTGTACACTATCAAGGTATAAAGCGTAGTATATGTCTATGTCCAAAGATTGTGGAACATTGCATCTTACAATATATTTAGGCTTGGTTCCCAACAATTATTACGATACTGTGAGCGCAGCGGGTAACCAGTGCATAAATAAAATGACCTTGAGCGAAGTTAAATAACGAAAGTAACACTGTTTTGCTGTTTCGCAGAACTTTATAAGATACAATTGAACGAGATTTTCGGTAAGAATGAATATCTTATAGTTTATTTGAATGACTTGTATAGCAATTTTTCTTCAGCGCCCGTATTTTATGTTGAAACAACGAGATGAAATGTTCCACAATCTTTGGCATATAGACATATAGTACGCTTTATACCTTGATAACGTTAGTATATAAGTTCAGTACGGACATTTTTTTATATTTTTTTATTTCATTTTATTTAATCGTTTGCGGACCAAACACTGATACTGCCACCTATGCCTAGAACAGGTATTGTGTTCCCCGCGCTTAGTTTATGTTCTCATACCATATAACATCAGAAATATCTGCACAAACCCATATCAGTTCACGCACCTGTAAGCAATTCGCTGTTCCATTAATAAAATTCAGTGAGTAAGTCAGTAAGTTTTTTTATGACGTGTAGAGACTCTAGATACTAGCATGAGTGACATCCTTACGGATATGTCTACCAGGTCGTATTCGTGTGTTTTTTGGGTATACAATGTACTATGATGAGTTGGGATTGACATCAAACTTCTGTGTTGTTCATCTGACGGTCTATCTCCTACCATCGCCCATATTGCCGATCGACGATATAAATTATGTTTTGTTCAACACATGCATGTACTAATAACATTTTGATTAGAAGTTGTGATAATACATTAAGGAATAAGACTACAGTAAAGTCCATAAAACGACTACATGCGTACGTTTCCCCTGTGCAAGCATGTCCTTAAATAGTGCAAGTATTCACCTACCAGTATTTACGATCCCTTGACGTTTTTGAAGTTCAAGTCTGACAGAGATTTCAAGCAAATTCGAATAACATGGTTTATGAACCAATATTGCTAAAGACCAAAAGTGTCAGTATCTTGTTTGATCTTGTCCCAATAGAAGGATTGATTCGGTCCAAGTTACTGATTAATGGTTCAAGTTCTCAAAACATATTATAATTGACCGTTTGATGCTGAAAATGTATTCAATTATATATTTAGTTATATGTTTCTAAATGTTTTATTTATTGCCATATTCCTGCCTGAACCGTCCAGTCAAACCTGTTGAACTATATAATTACATGTAACGAGTTTAACATATCTACCAATCATAGAACTTTTGGACACAAACATGGTTTTAAAACACTAATACTAGTGTTTTTTACGTTGGATACATGAGCCTAAATGTATGTAAAAATGCATTTCGACGACCATCTGACGACACAACAAAATGTTAAAGAACTTGATGTTTTACGGACTTGTATACACTTCTAGGATGAGTGGATGGTGTTGAGTGTATAATTTGTATAATTATTTAACAGTACTGGGGTGGAATGTCCTATAGTTGCTGTATTGATGTCCAAGGAACAAGGAAGATGTCATTTTCAACATCTCTCGGCATCATTTTTGAAAATGAACAGCCACGTCGACCAACAGTTTTAGTTTAGCACTGCCTGTTAGATCTACTACTGTAGGTGACCACAGAAATGGAGAATATAGCATTACCGTTGTCAACAAATTCAGTATTTTAGTGTATCTCATGATGTAAAAAAGATATTTAAAAAAGTACAGCAGTTGTTTAAATGTCAATTAATCAGTTTAAAGTTATGAAATAAAATAAGTAAAAAGTATTGGTCACTTGGGGGATCGATCCGTGACCGTCGAGATGGAGAGCGAACGTCTTTCCACAACGCCACGAGTCATTCGATATAAACGACGGTACATGTTGATACTGTAAATCAAAAATGTAAATCCTAAAACATGACTATTCTATTAATCTTAATCTACTAGACTACCCTATTAGCTAATTTTATTTGATATATTTTCAACTCCTCGTAAATTACTGTCAGAAACTTCCAACAGCAGTATATCTACAGACAAATCGTCACGCTAAAGTACATCATCCAGGGGGTGTTGGAATGAGGTATTATACGCAAGTTAGCATCGCTAAATCCAGCTAAATCATCGACAATTTGCATCAAATTATGAATTTAATAAATACTTATTGTGATAATTTCCTTAATTTGACTCTCAATTACCTAAAAAACGATATCGACTCACTATTTTTCCGTTAATTCGTGTAGATCTAGATCAATATGCTGAAGAATATTTACCGACCCGCTACGTTAGTGAGTAGTGTATTCTATTTTTAGACTGTTTACAATATTGCGTCATGACTACAGGTACTATATAAAACCTATATCGATTCCGGACGTTTTTCGACACTTTAACAGTTTAATCTGAAAATGGCAAGGTAAAATCTCTTTTAAAGTAAAAAATCTAGAGGACACAGTTACCTAACTTTTGGAAACTATATAAATTCAGCATCAGATGCAGATAGGTTGGGAATATATTTCGACCACAGCGCAGTCGTCGACAATCGAGATATTTTGTCATTTCAAAGAGTTTTGACATCGCAACGACTGACTAAAATATCTCGATTGTCGACAGCTGCGCTCATGTTGAATTTTGATGTTTTTAGTCCAGAAATGCTCTAAAACTCGAAAAGTACGGGGATCATAGTGATTTTAGAAGCTTCTAGCTGGATACCATGGATACAGGGAATGTCAAAACGTGCATATTTCGGTGCTAAGAGGCCTTGGCTAATCAAAAATATAAACAAATATAAGAATGATAGAACTTTATTTTTTACCATTTCTTTAGGCCAGATTGCATGGTTATCGAATCTACTCCTTTGATGGGACGAAATTTTCTGGTTTTGGTAAAAAAGACTAGTTGTAATTCGATGGGACGTTAATTTGTGGATTTTGCGTTTTAGGTAATAAATACAAGGGTCAAAATTATTGTTTGATGGTATTTGATTTCATGGTTAAAGGGGAACCATGAAATGTATGAAATTTAATCCCCCATGAAATTTAATGATTTTACAGTATATAATTATGATATTTGCCAAGAAATAATGCAATATTGGCCAACAATGGATTACCAACACATGTAAGTCATTCTTATAATCACTCAATGTATAAAATGTGACACTGAACTCATCATATAGCTGTTACATTTACTACAATGTAGCCGCTGATTCAATAATGCTTCCACTCCTGAAAAAATGTCAATAGGCAAGTGATATTTACAGTCCTTTCAAAGTCAAATGAGAACGTTTGTAAATATACTATAATCCGGCTGGTGAACTATGTTTATATAGGTTTAACTGGGTATACCTGAGTTAACAGTCACATAATTCACCGCTATTAATTTCTTTCAACCTATTGAATCGAATAAATGACTGGTGAGGAAACCTGAGTCAATTACTGTCTGTATTCTTTAGCATTCTCTTTAGTTCCAGTCATTGTGAAATTATGTGTCACCGGCATATAATGCTGTATACTTTTCTGCCATTTTTCCCAAGTACATTATCCCCCTATGAGTTTCTTGAAATAATCGGTCATTGACATAGTTAAAGTGTATCTGTACAGAAACTATCAGAAAAACTTGTCAATGACATTAGTGCTTTGCAATAGAATAGATCTAATGGGTGAGGAAACAAATTAAGTCTCATTTATGATCTCATTTCTTCTTGCTGTTGTAGGCCTATATAGCCTCAGCGTTGTTCCATCAATTGTCTGAGTTTTTCTCAAATTAAATAAAATTAACTAACAGCTTTTTGCCTGGAGATGCTACTAAACTCCATCCCCCCTGTACACTTCAATATCGAGGGCTCAGCGTGAAACTATGGTATATGCCTCTATAAATCTATGTAGTTACCATAGTTTGGCAACAAGCCCTCGTGACATGTTTTGTGACCGATTTATCAGGAATTTATCTGATTTTATTGGGTACTTTAAGGATTATTTTCTCTTGTGTATATTTTTGGCATCTTATCAATGTATTGTATCAGGGAGCCAAATGTTAATCATTGCAAAAACAGTAGAATGATAAATGACTTGCTGACATACTGTGACAGATAACCCAGGTTATATAAAGGAAATCGGTTGTAAGTACAGTATAGTACTATAAGATAACTGGGGAACATCATTGTAATAATTTTGAATGCCGCCTGCTACCTTTCTTCCCGCTTTCCTTTCCCGCTGTGGTAAATAGCAGCAATGTTTGCAGCCATGTCATGAAAACAGACAAAATGGCTCTACAGTGTCACTTGGATTGCCAAGGTCATCTATAAAATTCCTGATATGATTTCATTATGTAGCCTTGCGGTAGAACATTGCTTGATTATCCCTGTATATATACATGGATGATTTTGGTAGTTCTTCAAGGACTGAGTGCATGATCACTATCATCATAATGTTACACTACCTTTTAGTTCACTTGAGGATATGTGGCTAAATCCAATTAAACCTATTACAGGGGCATGTGGTATGTGAGTGAGTAAAAAAGGGTCCATGATGGCCGGCTTTTGCCTTATATATAACATATCAAAATGACCTTCTTGAACTGGTGCTGTACATTTTATAAACTGAACCAAATTCAATGCCAAGAGCACAGATAGTAACATATATATACGAATAACTTTTCTGAAGGTTGCCCTACTTTATACAAACTGTACAAAAATTTAGAGAAAATTCTCCATCGTTATGTTACATAATGGTATAGCAGGTGTTGTGTAATATATCAGCTTATCGATCATCGATCAAATTATTACCTTGTATTTCTGACATGTCATTATCAATTTCAAGCATGCTGAGTGCTGCATTTACCTGACTCCTGAACAATATCTGAAACCTCAGCTGCAGTACACATGTACCTAAGAGCTCGTAATAATTCAAATTTTCCACAAGTGTAAATTTAAATTTTGGAACATTTTATCTCCTTTATTCCCATGTTCTTCGATCTTGCCTAGTTAGCATAGTGAATAAATAGAGCGCTTGCTTGTTATCATGTTTTCCAGTAGATGTAATGTTCTTTTCTGGATGTTTTGATTTCCTCTAAGTAATTTATTTATGATAATGTTTGTAACTTTGTAATATAAAATGCAATTCTGAATTGCTTTGTGCAAAGGTCCTCAGCCTTTGTGCAAATGGTCTTCAGCCTTTGTGCAATGTTATTCAGGTTTGTACAATGATCCACAGCCTTTGTGCAAATGGTCTTCAGCCTTTGTGCAATGTTATTCAGGTTTGTGCAATGGTCTTCAGCCTTTGTGCAAATGGTATTCCGCCTTAATTGTGCAATGTCTTCAGCATTTGTGCAATGTTATTCAGGTTTGTGCAATGGTCCTCAGCCTTTGTGCAAATGGTCTTCAGCCTTTGTGCAATGGTCTTCATGTTTTGTGCAATGGTCTTCAGGTTTTTGTGCAATGGTCTTCATGCTTTGTGCAAATGGTCCTCAGCCTTTGTGCAATTGTACCCAATCTTTGAGCAATTATAGTACCCAAGCAATTGGTCCTGTGATCAGCCTATTTGCGCCTTAGTATCCTTGTCTGGCTTCCTGCCTTTTGATTTGTTGTCCCCATTTTTCTGTTACAGATAATATATTAAATCATTGAGGCAATCTCTATTTTCCAAGGACTGCAAGCTGATATTATAGTCCTTTACCCCAATCCCACCTGTGTAACCTTAGCAAAATGATTTTCTAAATCCTTCTATGTACTGGTCGGCGATCAGTTCCCGATGGCTACCAGTATCCGACATTTAATATTTTTTCGTATTTAGCGTAGCTCTAAAATTAAGATATTAAGTATAATTAAAGAACTTGACCAAAGCAACATTTGTGTGTCAGAAAATTCACATTTCACGGAAATAAAATGAAAATATCAAGAAATACATGCAATGAAATGATAGTCGTCACCTCTTTCCCTTGGGGGATCATCTGTTTACGAAAAATGTGCATGTGCAATGAAACAAACGAGTTCATCTATAAATAGCCACGGGTTTGCCACAGTCTTTGACAAAGCAAGGTTTAGCTCAACAACAGGTATGAGTAGTATCGGCGATCCATACAAAACTCGATGTTAGATGAATATTGACAAAAACGTCATCATTGACGTCATTATGTATGACGTCAGCGATGTTTACTAATTGGAAAAAGCACTGACCATTAGGCCTCAATTCCATTGCCGGTGTGTAAACAAACAAAGAGAGACAACTCTAAAAAGCTATGTTCAGTCAACGAGAGATAATTTCCTTTTAGTTGAGAGGGTCAAAACGGGGAAACGGGGAAATTAAACCTAATTAAATGTGAAATGTCGGATACTGATACTCTACATCTAATTTACGGCCTGAAATAGCGTTCACTTCTTAGCCCCGAATTCTACGCACTGTATGACGTCACAAATGTCAAATTGCGATTATAATATTGGTCTTGAGCTCAGGATTACAAAAATGTAAGTTATTTTGTTTTAACCCGTTTAGTTTTCGAGATAATGCCGAAAAACATGCAAAACATGTCGGAAACTGGTCGCCGACCAGTATAATTTCATGTGGTTTTGTTCTCTTGAAATGTTATATAATCAATGTACACTTAATTTGTGGATAATTGCATGCTGTGAAATGTAGGTTATATATCATATAGAATTAGCTGTAAATTATATATACACTGTCTATCTAGATGTGATATATCCTTTAATAAAGATTATTCAATCCAATTTCAAATCTTCCCAGGCATCATTACATCGGAGAAGAAAAAGGTAACAGCATTATGATTGGGAGCCGATTAAAATCTTATAAAATAAATGAATACCTACAGTAAATAATTGTTTTACAGTAGAAATATTTCTATATTTTTTTACTTACCAAGCTCTAAGGTACTATAATTCACCTTGCTGTCTGAAGTTATGTAGCTAATTTTTTCTCCCATTAGGATTATAAAAAAATGTATGCACTTTTTTGTCTCCATCTTGAAGAGTGTTTTTTGCCTCGTATTGAGATTAGAGTGTAATACATTATGTTACCTAGTTAACTCTTAATGTTTCTTATAGAATCTATGTCAAATTTGTATACTAGTAGAGCATCTTTACGTCACCACGACCCAATACAAGAATTCACCAACAGAAAGTTGGACTTTTCATGTCTTGACAAAAAAATGGAGCAAGCTTTGATATCAAGAGGTGCCACATTTGATCCCTGTCTGTGCCACTGGTCATTTTCAATGAGCATATCCATAACCAACTTGTAAGTGCCAGTGACTCTGTGTTCATGGTTCATGGTTTCTTAGCCACCCAATGTTGACTCGATGGTCGTGGTGGGGGTAAAATGCAGTCGGTCGAATTAACCAATGTCTGAAAACAGACTTTAATTAACTGGGTATTAAAATCTACTTTTATAATTGTATTTTTTTTCAAGTAAGCATAAAATAACAGCAAGAACAATGCAAAAGATATTGGATGCTTCAATACATTGTTTCCTTACATATGAACTAATTTGGACATACTTCTTAATCTTCAGAATTTGTAATTTTCGGAAAAGGGGAAAGAAGACTGAAATCACTACCAGACATCACTTCATTATGTTTGAGTCATTCTCTAGTTTTTAATCAGATCAATTTTTTTGTTCCGAATTTCGGAAGCTGACATACTGACACAATAAAATTCACAATATTGTTTGTATTCACAGTGGCCGAACAAATACTGCAAAACATCTGCCAATAGAAATTAAATGAAAAAATTAAAACTACTTAGTCTAAAAAATGTCAAGGTGCCACGTAGGTGCCACATACCTGGCTAACTTTTGGATTGAACAAAATAATGTAGTAGGCTATGTTTTGATCAAGTCAAGTGTTACAAGTTTAAAAAATCCATTTATTGACTTTTTCTAGTAGAAAACTAGCTTTGATATTTTCACTTACCAATATATTGCTCTATAGAATTCCTGCAGGCAGCCTTGTGGTGGTTTATTGACTTCAAGCAAACAAGTTGTCATGTTCAATACCAATAGGGCACTGAACCTTTAAACATTGTTTTTAAAAGTGTCAACCTCTATAAACAATGAAACACTTAGTCAGCAGTTTTTAAACCTCAAAGGTCACTCAATATTTTCATTCTTTGTGTTAGTTATATTTTAACCTGAACATTTGAATAATTCAATGGATTGAACCCTGAGGGAGTGTTGGAAGCTGCAACTAATTCTAAGAGTTCAAAATATGGTGCTGTTGAGTAAAGGAAATTGTTCACTCAGCTTATAGACATTTACTCTATAGCTACTATTTGCATTTGAAAAGTATTGTGTACAAAAGATCTTTATAAATCGACAGGGAATGCATAACTCTGCGTATACACTCGAGTGCAATGAGGTTCAAATTTTTCAAAAACAACTACTAAACTCCCATCTGCTTGATACTGGTCTAGGTAAGTAAAATAAAAATCATGCATAACCAGTACATGGATGCAGTTAAATGGAAAGACGTGGTGACAAACATTCTGTAAGTCTGTGAAATGCTATCAGCTACTGTAACAGCAACATTGGAAGCTTCAATGCCTCTAGAGACTTTTGTATTGTTGTTTTTTCCACGTGCCACATAACCGTATTATCGTACACATAATATGATTATACTGGGCCGCTATTACCTCACTGCTACGCTTTTATGTATGTATTGTTTATATCGACTCTCGAGGAATGTCGGCTGTAAGAGAACAATATTTTATGACTATTATCACTTGATGAGTGCATCCCACTGATGTATTATAGAACTAATGGTGTATTGTTGTGGAACAAGACAAAACAATGCAGAAAAACTGGAGAAAATTATGTTTCTACTGTAGAAACTGTATGATAGAAGATCTATTATATAGAAATCCACCTAGCTGTAAGAGGTTGTCTTGTATCTAAATGTCTAAGAACTCAAAAAAAAACTTGATAATCTGTGATATTCAGATGCAATATATTTGAACATTTGTCTCCCTAATTGTTGGGCATTATACAGTAACAAATCATTGTGATATTGTCAGTCATGTGACCAATTCATGTGATATTGTCAGTCATGTGACCAATTCATGTGATAGAGTCAGTCATGTGACCAATACATGTGATTTTGTTAGTCATGTGACCAATTCATGTGATATAGTCAGTCATGTGACCAATTCATGTGATAGAGTCAGTCATGTGACCAATACATGTGATATAGTTAGTCATGTGACCAATTCATGTGATAGTTTCAGTCATGTGACCAATTCATGTGATAGTTTTTGTCATGTGACCAATATATGTGACAGTGTCAGTCATGTGACCAATTCATGTGATAGTTTCAGTCATGTGACCAATACATGTGATAGAGTCAGTCATGTGATGTAGTCAGTCATGTGACCAATCAATGTGATAGAGTGAGTCATGTGACCAATCAATGTGATAGAGTGAGTCATGTGACCAATACATGTGATAGTGTCAGTCATGTGACCAATACATGTGATAGAGTCAGTCATGTGACCAATACATGCGATAGAGTCAGTCATGTGACAATGTATGTTATAGTGTCAGTCATGTGACCAGTACATGTGATAGAGTCAGTCATGTGACCAATACATGTGATAGAGTCAGCCATGTGACCAATTCATGTGATAGAGTCAGCCATGTGACCAATACATGTGATAGAGCCAGTCATGTGACCAATACATGTGATAGAGTCAGCCATGTGACCAATTCATGTGATAGAGTCAGCCATCTGCCCAATACATGTGATAGAGTCAGTCATGTGACAATGCATGTTATGTGTCAGTCATGTAACCAGTACATGTGATAGAGTCAGTCTTATGACCAAAACATGTGATAGAGCCAGTCATGTGACCAATCAATGTGATAGAGTGAGTCATGTGACCAATCAATGTGATAGAGTGAGTCATGTGACCAATACATGTGATAGTGTCAGTCATGTGACCAATACATGTGATAGAGTCAGTCATGTGACCAATACATGCGATAGAGTCAGTCATGTGACAATGTATGTTATAGTGTCAGTCATGTGACCAGTACATGTGATAGAGTCAGTCATGTGACCAATACATGTGATAGAGTCAGCCATGTGACCAATTCATGTGATAGAGTCAGCCATGTGACCAATACATGTGATAGAGCCAGTCATGTGACCAATACATGTGATAGAGTCAGCCATGTGACCAATTCATGTGATAGAGTCAGCCATCTGCCCAATACATGTGATAGAGTCAACCATGTGACCAATACATGTGATAGAGTCAGTCATGTGACCAATACATGCGACCTAACTTAAGTGTGACTGTGTCAGTCATGTGATGAATGCATGTCACAAAGTCATGTGCTAAATAGTATCGATCAAATGAATACTATAACCATGTGCTCATAGTGTCAGTCATGAGACCATTAATGATGCTAGAACCATGCAGTGACTTTGTGATCTATTATAACCTGACAATGTCAACTACACAAGTCATTCAGCTGATCAGGTTAACGTGATAAACCACACATTAGTATAATCATCTTCTCCTTTGAAGTCCATAAGCAATGTATTATATCAAGTACCAGAAACATATTTTCTGGGCAATAATACCTATATTATATTGTACCTATCATACATTGCCAGTAAATGTCGGTTTTGTTATACACCTTACGTATGTAGGTGTTTTTATATCTACATTATGACGACATTACGTTGCATGAGATAGATAGTGCCTATCATGTATATAACACCTACACAGATTTGGTTGACATGATATATGGAAAGTCTGCTATGCCAAGTTTGACACTTTTTGTTTCTTGATGTTTCTGTTATTATTTACTGGTTAATATATGTTATGATATGAGTATATTACGAAATGCTGGCAAAATACAGAAATGGCAGGTAATATCAAGCACAAGTGGCGTCCATCCTGGAAGTATCCATTAGATAATGCCATGGACATTCAAGTTTTCAATTTGGGATTCAGGACTTAGTCAACTTCATGTCTCTAATCGGCCATTTCAGTGGCATTTTGATATACGTCCCTTCCATCAATGATATGAAATCCAATACACTGAACCAAACATTTATTTCATAAAAAAAGTTAAGGTACCAATTTTCTAGGGCTCTTTTCAGCTGTTAAGCAGCTTGAGTACCCTTTAACATTTTAACTTGTATGTTTTGGTTTCATTTTGTACTTGTATGTAAGAACTCAGGTTTAGTGCACTGCAAGTTATTTCCATATAAAATCGATTTTTGTGAAATATCCCATTGACACAATTGTTAGCATTATGATGCAAAAAAACTAGCAGAAAGTTCAGTAAAAAAAACAATGACGAAATAAAAAATCTGTTATCTCCTGAGCAGCATGTACCTTGATAATTAACTTGATAACGAGCTCTGGTGTACTCTAGAGGTAATGCATTTTTGATTACATGTCACAAAAAATGTGATTCTTATAATTCTCTGCTTTCTCTGCCTGCCTGTCTGCTTCTCTATTATAACTTTCTGCTGGAATTCAGAGAAAAAAGTAGTACTTTTAAGAGTTGTCCCCCTTTTGTTAATACAAAATTTTGCTGGAATTTAGAGGAAAAAGTAGTACTGTTAGAGTTGTCCCCCTTGTGTTAATCTAAAAATGAAAACTGTACTGTAAGAGTTCATTCCCTTTTAAATTTACTATGTATTCCAACTTGGATTTTGAGGGTTGCCTGCAAGACTGTTGTATGTCCTTCTTTAATTATGAGCTGTTATTATAATGACAGACTTGCAGGCAAGTTTAGTCTAGTTGAAGGCTATGATTGGCAAGCTTTTATGAAATTATAAGGAATATCAAACAAAGCAGATGTATAATAGTTCTTAACAAATTGCTTTTTTGTATCTTTACACAGATCGGTACACAAGCACCTACTTTACTGCAAAAAAACTTGGTAAATTAGTATGATGTCATAACCATTGCTGAATCTGTCAGATTCTCGGTCTCAATTATGAACCACTTGTTACAAAACTCTTAGTAATAAATAGCATACCTGAGTTAACGACCTTTCCCCAACATATATTTTTTTTGAACTGGTATTAAAGTACCTATGTTATGATGTAGTAAATCTAATATATATAAATATACTAATTACATCATTGGCGTACTGTAAATTCTGTAAATTATAGTGTTCAGATTTTCCCTGATAAGCCTTTAGGCTGTAGTACTGAAGATTGAGCTGTTGTAGAGGTTATGTAAGCCAGGCTTTTTTGTATCTTCAGAGATTGGTCCCTGACCATGTAATATGGTATTGTGGAATTGCATTAATTATGTAGAAGGGGCAGGTTCCCATCTCTGTGACATGAGAAATGGATTCTGATGAGTATATGGGAGTCACACCTGGGGCCTTATTCACCAACATTATAAGTCTAAAACTCAGATTTAGACTTTACAATTTGTTCTCCTGTTGTTATACAAGCCCTATATGTACCAATTTTGATATAAATGGGTATACATGTTCAGTGGGTAACAACAAATAATGAGATAAAATTTCACACAGTTAAATCTAATTGAAAGAAATGGCAGTGATCACAAATGTTGTCAATTTTAAGTCTAAGTCTGAGTGATGGTGAATAAGACCCCATGAATATTATGCCTGTTGAGTGTTCATTGACTCCCATTGAGACTTGTCAGGGGTCCATTTCTTCTTTGATGAATGAATTGCCACACGTTGGAAGTACTTTTTATGGTAAATGCTTGATTTTAAGGAAATGTCTTATTGCAGCCCCTTAATTACATATAAAGGCCCGATTTTTCTTTTCATTTTATTACTCCATGTTAATAGCTTCCAATACGGCACATGATGTCATTTTTCTAGTAAAAAGTTAGTAATTCTGATCTATGTTTTCCAAATCATATGAAATACTCTCTCTTCAGCAACTTCTAGATTTTTCCCAACATTCACACAATATTATGCAATATTTACACGAAATTTGACCTTAAAGTTTGTTTTGCGTAGTTTCTTACGTAAATATAAACATACTTTATGCTTTATTAGTCAACATGGTATATTGGTTAGCAATTAAGCAATATTCACTGTAGCAAAACAAGTTTCTGACGGAAACGTCAACAATTACGTACATCAGCTTTATAACAGTGTACCTTCATTATATATATAATACTTTCTGCTGTTTCCATTAGTACTATATTTATCATACTGTAAAATCATTAATATCCGAAAGGGATTCAATTTCCTGGAATTTGTGAATGATACCAACCACAAAATTAAATCCCCATGAATATTAACAATGTATACAGTATGTGACTTAGTGAATGAGGTATCTTTGAAATGACGTCGCTATGTACTGGTTGTTTTCACCAAAACCACGAAATTTAGTCTCATTGAAAATAAATGGTTTTACAGTATGACATGCTGTTTTCTTCATTAGAAAGCCACAATATATTACACCACTATCTTTCTGTATGACGATGCTACATACACCATTTAAGCCTGGCAACCACTTGTGTATGCTAATTAGCGGTACAACTGTTTTATAGTGTTGCATTTTGTAACTTTACGTTAATGGATTTTTGCTATAATTCCCCTAGAGACATTCTGGTACAACTTACTACTTGTTACGTAAGAGAATTACGTAAATGCTTGTATTGTCTTTTTATAATGTCAGATATTTGGACCCCTTTTTTACCTAGTACATTTATTGTAACTTCTTTTATCATGTCAGATATTTGGACCCCTTTTTGACCCTAGTACCTTAATTGTATCTTCTTTTATCATGTCAGATATTTGGACCCTTTTTTGACCCTAGTACCTTAATTGTATCTTCTTTTTATCATGTCAGATATAACCTTTTGCCTCTTAATATTGTTTAAGTCCATGCTCCCCAGTTCCATGTGTAGCGTCATAAAAATTTGCTTTTACTGTTAAAGTACAAATCTGAAATGCTTTTTATTTGCCTAAGGGAAGCAACTCTTCATATTATATTTATCAACAATACAAGAGTGCTTTCCCTTGGACTTACATCTCTTGCATTCAGATGATTATGATTCTATGATGATATTCCCTGTAGTATAATAGTTTGAAGTAGGAACGTATTCTATTACATTGTCCGAACTTGTTCTGATTAGTCTCAACCATTTAGTCGGATTTCAATGAGACCTTCACATGAACACTTGGTACCAACAAGCCTTCTTGTGAAAATTGTGTGTTGAATTTTATATGTCATGGGATTGTTACATTGGCTCTTTGTTGGAGACATACCTTTTTGTGTTGAAAACCTTCTGGTTTTAAACTCAAATGTTGCAACCAATTCCTTAGGTTACTGTATCATTGAATTTTTGTGTGCAAAATTTATACATCCCTAATACTGCATTTCAATTTCTGTAAAAATGAAAATCTCCATCAATGATACATTTAATTACTTTGGTTACAGCCCTTAATCTAGGAATAATCCACATAATTATGTAACATCTTATTTAAAATGGTTCACCCAAAAAGTGTCACATTTTGATCAACCCTAGGAATTTGACACAACCAGCATATTTTGTATGGTTATTACATTTGTACAGGTTTATTTAATTGTAAAATAAACGGGGTTACCCAAATGGTTTCTCAAACGAGACATAATTATGAAAGTGCTCATCACTGATGTTTGCTTAATATAATTCTACAATGGTATATTTTTCCTGTTGAAATATGGTAGACATATATGTGCAAAATTTCACCTGAAAGCTGACTGTCAAATAAACGCTTAGCTCGGCATTAATATTTTTTTAAAAAGCCACAATACTTATTGTGTATTCTTGTATATTTGCAGATAGAGTTACTGAGCCCGAAACAGAACGGATCAGTGGAAGATGACCAAGAGAAGAAGAACCCTTCCACGATACGTGGAATGTGGAAGAAAGCATTTAAAACATTGAAAAGTTCTTCATCAGTAGAAAAACTTGTAAGTATTTTGTTTGAATAATTAATTTATTAGGCCCCTCATGAGGAGTATATTGATTTGCACAAGCTTGTTGGTTGGTAGACCAAATGGTTTCTGTTCAACAACTGAAGAATGGTTTGCCTATTGACCTTCAAACTTGCAATGAATGTGAGTCAGCAACAGAAGATGACCCCAATTGTTTTTGAAGTCAATAGGTCAAAGATCAAGGTCACTGTGAACTTTGCCATTTCTGACTATTAGGCCGCCAGTGGTGCATACATGTTTTACAAACATCTCTTTATTATTTTGGTGTGACATACTTTGTACATAACAACTGAAAGCTTATATTAGAGGCAATGTCTCATAATCGAAGTCTTCATCTTTGTATGTAATCCATTGCCTGAACAAGTTCAAGTAAATTCCCAGATATGAAATACATAGGGCAGGGATTTCCCTGATGCAGGTTTTCTGCATCCCTGACGCAACTTTGTGGCTTGGGACCCTCACTTCTGCATTACTGTGCATCCTTGGGACCCCCATTAGGACCCCTTGGATAGGCATTTTTATTTCAGCTAGAACCTTTTTCTTTCTGCTATTTATTGCACTAAGTCTTGTGGTGCATTGAGCAATCTGAATTTGCTGTTTTATATATTTATAAATTTGATACTCACTAATAATGAGCTTGAAATGCATTACCGTATAATGAAGGGACCCCCAAAATTTCTCAGGGACTCCCTAGATATAAATCTTAAGGGTCCTGGGACCCTCGTATGAAAAATCCTAGGGAAAACCCTGATAGGGACTTTAATCAGTCCTTTTGTTTCAGGGAACTTGTCTGCTATTTGTTTGTGACAATTGCTCTGACTTTAGATAATTGTCTTTGAATTGATTGGCAAAAACATCATTTTTTAATTAAAATATTTGTTAAAAATTATGATGTAAAAATTAATTGCCTTTAAATGTGTGTAGTGTGAAATATTACGAAAAAATAATTATGAAGGCCTTAATAATATTTGAGCAATCTTGTTCAATATGAAAAACAACCCAAAACAAGTCTAAAGGCTAGGATTGTTGTCATTGTCAGATTTGTTTCAGAAACAAAAAATGATTTATGATGTCTTATCCTTTTATTACTGGTCATCCTAACTAATGTTTGCTTTTTTGTTCTGCATATTTTATGTTCTGCTTATTACTAAGTTTTGTTGCATTCTTAGTGCATGCTATAGGCTTGCTTCTTGTATCACTTGAAACTTCAGTGCTTTGACAAATTGACCTACTCCGGATCTCCACAAATCTGTAGGTACAAAACAGAATTTTACGTTATTATCCTTTTGTCACTTGAATATTCATATCCGGATAATAGAATTGGAGCCAGTTGTGTCTGCAAAGGAATACAAAACCAGTCTAACTAGGCCAGATTTGTTTGTACCTACATTTAAATTAGGGGAAAAACCACCATGCATAAAGTTCCAGATACTATCTATTATAAATCTATCACTGTATGATAATCCTTTGGCTTTCTGTCATCTTCTGTATCTTAAGCAACTACCTGCTGTTGTTAATAATTGGTTATATATGATGACTTAGTGAAGAAGATTTCTTGAAATTATGTCCCCACAAAATGATCTAATTTACCAAAACCATGATATTACGTTCCATTGAAATTATTTGATTTTACAGTAACGTTTTATAACTTGCCTTACAGAGAACATTCATGCGTTCCTGCACTATAATTATGATGTCTGATGAAATTTATCAATTTTAAATATCTTTAATTAATTGACTAGACATGCACAATGTTCAAGGCTTCTGTAAAAATAATTACTGAATTCATCCAGAATTTAATTTTGTCACTTGATTTTTATTGATTTTTTAGAAGATCCTTGAAAACACATGCTGATTTTTTTTCAAAATATGTATGGAGCTCATGTTCCAAAACTAACATTTAAATTCACCAAATTAAAACCCCACAAAATCACAATTTTACCACAATGCCAACAAAATCACAATTTTACCAGAATACCAACAAAATCATAATTTTACCACAATGCCCATGAAAATGGCAATTTTACCACAATGCCAACGAAATCGCAATTTTACCACAATGCCAATGAAATCGTAATTATACCACAATGCCAACAAAATCGCAATTTCACCACAATGCCAACAAAATCGCAATTTTACCACAATGCCCATGAAATCACAAGTGTACCACATTGCCAACAAAATCGCAATTTTACCACTGTTGAATGCCCACGCAATCGCAATTTTACCACAATGCCCACAATATCGCAATTTTACCACAATGCCCACAATATTGCAATTTTACCACAATGCCCACAATATCGCAATTTTACCATGAAGCCTTGAAGTATTATATCTGCAGATATGAATGTCATTACCGTAATGTTTTTATCATACATATAGAGCTTACCGTGTGGATAAATATTGAGATTGTTGTAATGAATTGCTGCTGATTGCTTGGTTACCATATATAGAAACAAGTCAGCTTATATTGCTTTCTTCCTTATATGGCATCGGTGTAGATATGATTACTCGTAGCAGACTATATTCTTCCTCAGCTTGTGACTTATGGTTTTGTAACAGGTTTCATAATGCTATCCATATCTTTAGCTAGGGAAAATATATGTCTTTCAGTATGCATACAAGTTAATAACTAATAACCAATTCAAGAGTTCATAATGTCATTCGCCCTAAGGCTTACGTTTCCATAGTAACCAAGGTTTTATTAATTCAGCTACTTATTTGGCGTGTTGTTTGCATTCAAATGTTGTTGACAATCCAGAGTGCTTCAAAGACGCTTACTCGGCTATATTCTTGAGAATCTGAGGATGCTATTAACCAGAATATAAGGGCAATTTATGTCATGAATAGTTATTAGTACTGTAGTTTTGCAACAGATATTTCCTTAATGAGGCTAATATGGTGCTAAAAGAACTATAGTTTCACAGACAGAAATGCTAATGGCACCATGCAAAACATAATGCGACATTCCTCTTCATTTTACCTACCAGTTGAACTTTTTGGTGTTACTATTTATAATTATTTTGAACTTTTTGGTGTTACTATTTATAGATACTTGAACTGTTTGATGTTACTATTTATAGATATTTTGAACATTTGGTGTTACTATTTATAGATATTTTGAACATTTGCTGTTACTATTTATAGATATTTTGAACTTTTTGGTGTAACTATTTATAGATTTTTTAACTTTGTGGTGTTACTATTTATAGATATTTTGAACTATTTGGTGTAAATATTTATAGATATTTTGAACTCTTTGGTGTAACTTTATATAGATAATCTTGAGCTTTCTCAGGTGTTGCATTACTGAATAAATTATAGTCATTTTGAGCTTTTTGCTGTTCCTTAAGAGAAAAGAACTTTTGATATTTCGGAAATTTAATCAGTGTGTTTATATTCTGATCCTTCTGAAGTCTGCTAAGAGAAGATGGCTAGAATAAAAGCGCTCATTGATGGTCAGGTGTCTCTAATGTCCTCTTATCATTCCTCCAAACCTTTCTCAGGTCTCCTGATAATTTTGAGCTATTGAGTTCAGTCCATAACAATGCCTGTTGTCAACCTAAAAATAAATCTCCCATTAGAAAAAAGGAATATAGTTGTTGGCTTAATTAACTTCTTTAATTGTTTCTTATGTATAATTCAGTTTTTTAGCTTCTTTGCTATATTAATTTATTATATAGCTTTAATAATATATCATAGTGCTTTTACAAATGATTAAGTTTTAATTATTTATTTTAATAGTTTGGTCTCTATTACAATTTTTTTAATCACTTAAGTTCAAACTTCTAATTGTTTTATTGAACAGTTCAAAGTGGTATTCAATATGGTTCTCACTTGACGGATAAGGACAACTAATCAGATCACCCCGTATTAAATTCTTGGTCAGCAATAGGCAATGTGATTGGCTGTCCTTATTCTCAAACTAGATAAGATCAATATTGAATACCATCCCTGGCATAACTAGTTAAATCCGAAATAAGAGTGTTACGGCAAAACATGTACCAAGATGCACTCTAATGTGATTTAAAAGGGATTAAGATGCACCAGGAAATACATGTATTAATTCTTGATGTTTTAGATATGGGACAGAATATCATAAAATGAATCAAATTTACCTTTGTTCAAAGTAAGATGAAATTGGCAAAACAGATATTAAAATTAACATTAAAATAGAAGTAACTCCACTTTAATAGGAGTACTTGGCAGGTAAGGTCCCTGGTCTCCAATCAATCATCTGTCTGGCCTCCATTTAATTACTTAAGTTCTAACTATTTGATTGAACTGTTCAGCTTACATCTGTCTGGCCTCCATTTAATTACTTAAGTTCTAACTATTTGATTTAATAGTTCAGCTTACATTAGTTATGGAATTAATTTTGTTATTGTTATTATGATCTTTTAATAATTGAGTCAGTACATCATGTTTGTAGTGGAACATCTCTCCAGTGTGATATTGGAATCAGATAGATTTCTACACACCCTGCTAGAGGTGTGCTTGGATATTGGTAGCTGTCACAAACAGCAAGGTTAGCTGCCAAGCACCGCATTAGGAAACAACATACATGTATATGCAATATATTATATTACTGCTCCTTTGTTTAGGAGAATATCGTGCTAACTTACTTATTTATTTGCCCGTGTTGTTCTCGGACATGTAGGGCAACAGTGTAACGGTGTATTGTGCATTTGGAACATACACGTTGGATCGGCACAAACATATTTGTTTTCAAGTGACATTTCTTTCACCGGTGTGAAGTTGTGGCTAAGGATTATTTAATGCACTGGGGAAAGACTGAGAAAAGTTCTTAGATTATTGATGACATTGATACGCCATGTAGCAGAGACACGTTGTAAGGAAGTTTACTTTGTACAATTGGAATAGTTGTAAGAATTTGACAAAAGTCACACCGAAATAATTAACGTTATGGAGAGATGATGATGTGAATGATGGCAGATAGATTTATCTGAAATGTTTCGTGTGTGGAACAAGTTGCTGGATTTTGATTGGATTAATGGAGAATAAGTTGGATGAGTTGTCATGAAATCTGAAAAGTATTCTTGTGGATTAGTTTGCATTTTGCACACCATCGTTGTAGTGAAATTACAGAAATGTGTATAATTTCTAATGTTATTAAAGAAGTCTTAACAATATAATAGATAATGTTAATACTGTATTAATTTTCATACACTTAAAATGACCATGCTGCATCGTGACTTATGATTTCAAAGTCATGCATTGGAAAACAAATAAAGATAAATAGCTATTCAATGACATAAGACTTTAAGAAATTAAATAGGCGTAAAAGACAGGAGTTATTAAAAAATCAACTAGGCGTAAAAAACAGGAATTATTTTTTTGAAAAATGAGGCGTAAAAGACAGGAATTACTAAAAATGATTAACAAGTTGTTTGTATAATTGTCTTCAGGACTTACTTTGTTATTGGATTCTACATAGATAAATAAATAATAGAATATAACAAGATGTGTGAAACAGGCAAGAGCATGTTCTATCTAGGAGAAACCCAGGAAAGTGAAGTCCATGTGGAATATGACACAGAAAAGGTTCGAGCCAACATCACAAAGGTGAATACTGGTGCATTTAAAGGGTTTGTAGTTCTTGACGATAATGTTAACCAAGAAAGTGGAACTGACAACTTGGATGATGGTTGCCAAGTGGACCAGGACTTGGATGGTGAGGAAAGATATAAACTTTGCATACAAAAGTCTGCAAGCGCTTCTGCATGTATGTATAAAAAACTATCACCAATTATTGAAAGAAAAACGGACAGATTTTCTGAGAATATCTTTACCCGAGAACCGGTGAATAAATGTGATGGTCATGCTGAGCGCAAGTACAGATATATAAACAGTTCACCATCACAGAAGAATTCTGATGATGATGTATTTACTGATGATGCTGACAATAAAACTGTAATTAGTCCAAATATTGAAAAAATGATGACAGCGCTTTTATTTCGATCTGTCATAGATGACAAGGAGTTTAGTGCAATTGATCCATTAGATATTGAAAGACAAATCAGTTGTGATCCTAAAATAAGGTCAACCAAAAGTCCCAGTAGATCACAGTCCTACACTAACTCTTTCTACAGGAAAAGGTTTACTCGCTTAAGTGCCTCAAACTATGCCGACAATGATTTGAGTGTTGAATCTGTGAGTAGACGAGCATTAAGTGATAGTTCATATTCGGAGAGTAACGTCGAGTACTCTATGGGTTTCTCTAAAGATGCTGGAAATGATAGTGACAGTTTCTGGGACCCAGCTGGATTAAATCCAAAACATGACAGTTACGAGAAAGTTGACAGTTACGATAAAGCGAGAGCCAAAGAGTACAGAAGAAATAGCTCTCCTAAAACTTTTCCAAAAAATATAAAAAGCAGCTTCATGTCAGTTTTTGACTTGTTTAAAAACAAAAAAGACCAAGAAAAGCAACAAGTGAGAGATTTACGACGAGAACGAAGCTTCCCCTCCATATTTGGTCGAAAAACTTCATTAAAGTCTATTGGAAGCTCATGTAAAACGTCTCCATCAATGAAATGGAACAGAGAAGATAGTTCACAGTCTCTCTCTATGTCAGGACGATGCACTCCAACCAGTAAGGATGTGTCGCCAATATGCTCAAAAAGGGGTACCCCGAAATTGAGTAGGGAGAGTAGCTTTGCATCATTGTTTGGATCCAAAAGGGGCACACCCAAGCTGAGTCGTCAGAGTAGTTTAGCCTCCCCAGCATCTAAGAGAGGAACACCTTTGCTAAGTAGACAGAGCAGTGGTGCATCTTGTGGTACGCCATTGTTGAGTGGTAATGTTAGCTCTTCCTCTGCTTCTCCATTGGCATCCGGGAAAAAGTGTCATACACAAGGTAAATCTAGTAGTTGTTCCCCATCAAGACCGACCAGGATGGTTAGAAAACCTAGAAACGTTTCTGCAGGTCCAGTTGCCAAAAAACTTTCACCAATTTTGGTGAGGAGAAAAAGTGCACCAAAATGTATAAAAGCGCAAAAACAGTTTGAGGGTAAACTTAAGAAAGAAAAAAGTGATCCTTTAATTTATAGCACAAAGAATGAATACAGTGAAGAAGATATTCAGAATATGCAGGGAATTTACAAAGCAAGTGAAAAATTAGAAAATCTTAAACTTGGAAGAAAGACATCTAAGATCAGGAATTCATCGGTTAAAGGTTCCCGACAAGGGAGAAGAAAGTCTGAGAAACCTAGTAGAAGTACCAGTGAGCACTGCAAACAGACCCCTAAAATATCCAGGAAAAAAAGGGGCTGTGAAAATGAATCGCTTCGACACAGTAGACTTGATAATCATCAACTATCATTGGACGACAAGATTGAAAATTGGTTGGAGAATGTTTCTGTAGGTTTAGTATAATTTCCATTAGATTGTTGTTGTTGTTTTTGCTGTTTTTGATGGCTCTTGTTGTTGTACGCTTATTACCCTGGGTGTTTGTATTAATTATGTGGCCCTATGGTTCTCTTCTCAAACTGCATATATGAGAGATTGGGTTCAGAGTTACAGCCACTGAAGGCGCTAACGATTTTGGGTCCGCAGGCCAATTTTTCATCAATCTTCATGAAACTCCAATATCCAAATATTTGACTGGTGACCGACCAAGCTTCCTGTGAGCTTTGTTGATGAGCTAGCCAGGTTCCCAAGAGCTTTCGTGTTTTTACATATTTGAAAACTCTTTTTCAGCCATGTGACATTATGAGATATTGGCTATCTAATAATTATTCTCCTACTATAGTGTATATTACACTCGGATTCTTAATTTCACGGTTTTTGGTAGCCTTTTGTGCCTCTGAACAACTTAGAATAATCGCAATTGGACAATATTTCATTATATTTCCTGGTTATCTGTCAACTTGTCCTGATAGGCTGTGGGGGGAAATTATCACTGTGATAATGTTGTTTATATAATAAATGAAATGTCACATCAAATAACATGGTATTAAGCCTTGTGGAATTGGATGTCATTAAAAAGTAAACAGTATCAGACAGAACTTAATCAAGTCAGGCATGATGTAGAGGGAATATCAAATTTTGTAAAATTGAATTTATTTTAAATATCAACTTGAGAATATCAGAAATTTTACTGATGTTTATTGGGTCCCTTGTTGAAATACTACATAACCATAACAAGGCAATAACTATAAAGATCTATGTAAAAATCCAATATTTGCTGGTCCATTGTCCGGGTGCATATTATAATCCAGGACATTTTACAGGGTTCCCATGGTCAGGGAAAAGTCAGGGAAAAATATCATTTTTTCAAGGTCAGGGAAAACTCAAGGAATTTTGAAATTATCCAGCAAATTTGGAAATTGAACAAAAGTCAGGGAATTCTTCATTAAAGATCTTGAAGTGTCATTTTCTATGAAGAAAACAACTAAATAAAAGGTATACATGGCATTTAGTCATCTGATTACTCCTTGAATTTTTAAAATATATTGATGAGCACAAATATCCTCTATGTGTTAAAGCCAGGAGTTCAAGTGAGTAAGGAGGCTAAGGATGTGAAACCTAAAGTTCATTTCAATCCATTTGTGACGGTGGAGCCTGACCACCATCTTGATGTGAGAAGAAGATGGAGACATCACATGCTCCTTGCTACACAAAGTCTCAAAGTAACTATGGAATAGCACTATCAATGCATTGCACTAATTGTAGCCATGGTGATCAGATTCCAAAACTGTATATCTGTTTAAAAACTGGGCCACACTAAATGCATTACGTATGCATTAATTGTAGCCATAGTCATCACGTTCCAAAACTGGCCAGCACGAAAGCATTATATATTGCACTAATTGTAGCCACGGGGAAGGTTCTGGGTTTCCAAACTAAGTTTGAATGGCATTATTGACCAGCACTATCAGTACATTGCATGTAGCCATGGTGATCAGATTCCAAAACTGGCCAGCACAAAATGCATAACATATTGCACTGATGGTAGCCATGGTGATCAGGTTCCAAAACTGTATGCCTGTTCAAAAACTGACCAGCACTAAATGCATTACATATTGCACTAATTGTAGCCATGGTGATCAGATTCCAAAACTGGCCAACACTAAATGCATTACATATTGCACTAATTGTAGCCATGGTGATCAGATTCCAAAACTGGCCAGCACTAAATGCATTACATATTGCACTGATTGTAGCCATGGTGATCAGATTCCAAAACTGGCCAGCACTAAATGCATTACATTATTGCACTGATTGTAGCCATGGTGATCAGGTTCCAATACTGGCCAGCACTAAATGCATTACATATTGCACTGATTGTAGCCATGGTGATCAGGTTCCAATACTGGCCAGCACTAAATGCATTACATATTGCACTGATTGTAGCCATGGTGATCAGGTTCCAATACTGGCCAGCACTAAATGCATTACATATTGCACTGATTGTAGCCATGGTGATCAGATTCCAATACTGGCCAGCACTAAATGCATTACATATTGCACTGATTGTAGACATGGTGATCAGGTTCCAAAACTGTATGCCTGTTCAAAAACTGACCAGCACTAAATGCATCACATATTGCACTTATAGAAATTGAGATGGTTCTGGGTTTCAAAACCTATGTTAGAATGTTATTTTTGTGAGCACTATCTACATTGCACTTGTTGCCATGGTGAGGGTGGTTGATTTCAAAACTGTATTTCCGTTTAAAAAACTGAAAAACATAGTAATAGTATAGTCTTGTATGTACTTGTGTGTATAATGTTATACTCTTTTGGTGAGTTTTTCGGATAAAACGTTGTGTATTTTGCATTGTAATTGTCATATGATATAAAGAATATCTCACTTGATGTCAATTGCTATATTATTGTAAAACTTGTTCAGGAAATAGTATTAAGCTCGCCAGAGGCTGGCTTAGTAAAATTTCCAGAACTTGTTAAAAATAAATAGATTCTAGGCTTAAAATAAAATGTGTAGTTTCTTAATTGAGGTCACCAACCACAAACAGATAGTTGTTAATGTAGAACTAAGGTTTGTTGTTGTGCATGTTGCACCATCTGGTGTAGGTCAGTATTATATGTTTTGTCTCTCTAGTATTGCCTTGCCTGTCCTTGCATGAATTGGCATGTCAGCACTTTAACAGTTTAAAAAAAACAAATACAGATATTTGCATTTTCTAGCCTACCTTGAGAGGTTTTAGAATGGTTTGATATGTCTGGGTTTTTTTACACAGCCACGTCTAAAATATGTTGTTATCTTTACAAAAAGTCAGCTTGATGACCTGCAACATTTGTCCGACCAATCTGGCTATATTTTAATAATTCTAAACATTGAAAATCTCAGTCAGTTAAGCTATATAGGGTCTGCAATTGCGCTCTTGTAAAATATGACAGTTCTTGTGAAAATAATAACTTTCTTTATTATATAATTGCAAACAGTACTTTTTTGCCCTGTTGCCCCAATTTCCTTCACATGCTAACAATCATAAATATGTTGTCTACTAGCTTTCAGTTAAATTAACTTGTGCTTTGCTTATAGCATGTTTGATTTTTGTTTCTTTCTAAAAGTGTTCAATTGATTTTGTGTGCTTTTTTATTTTGCTCTGCTTCAGATGTTTGGATTTGCTTGGAGTTAGTTGTCTAACCTATTTTGATAATTATGAATTAACATTCCTTTTTCTGTTATTTTCAGTCCAAGAAAAGTAGTTTCAGTAAAAAGAAGCAAAGTTCGAAAGAAGCTGACGATGAAGTGGAACAAGTAAACAGTAAGTGTTGCCTAGCAACCGTTATATTTAATCTTTTACTAAACATACGATTAAATCTGCCAGTGAAAACTTGTTACTGAAGTTTACCCAATGGACAAAGAGACATAATCTGTGACAAACATCTAGTTTGGTGTTTATTACAAAATTGTTTTTGCTTACAAACATGTTTACATTCCAAAATATCAAAATACCATGGCACGTACAGTGCATGCATTATATAACTTTGCATTACATTTTGTATAAGAATGTGTTATTAATTGACCTAGTTTATGTCTAAAAAGTACCCAATAGCTTACTGTATGCATTTGTTTTTGACATTTCGTGCTTGGATTTTAATTATACACATACCGTTTCTGACATATCTTGACCCGAGCAGTCTGGTCCAGAAATGCAAAATGTAAACAGAACCTATCATTATTAAACACACTCCCTGCACTCGTGCCACTAAGCTTGCATAATCTAGGGGAATTATTGTATTGTGTTCCTTCCAGAATAAATGCACTTGTTTGTGAGTACGGAAAGCATAATTACAGAACTTGGTCAGAGTAATTATGGTGATCTATTTATATATTATTGTTGTTTGTTAATTTTTGTACTGCACCTTTGACCGGTGAATGGTCTTTTAAATTATTCTATAGTATTGGGTAGCCTATGGTAACTATGTCTTAGAATGGTTTGGTCATCAACTTCACAACTGACATTACACCAGTGGTCAATCAGTTACCTTTAAATCTATTTAATAGTAAATTATAATCACCTAGTCCAATGGATTAGTTTGAAAGGCTTTCCCACAAAACTTCGACAAACATTTAGGTTGAGTGGCGAACAACTGCTCTGGCGTATTGTTATTGTTGTCCCCCTCAACTTATTTACAAGAGGGGCATAAAGCATTGGTGCTGTCCGTCCATATGTTATGCAAAGCTTGTGTGTTGAATTCCTCACAAACGGTTGTGCACAATTACTTCAAACTTTCACATTTTGCAATCTTGATGTGTAGACTGTTAAGGATGGAATGTTTGCTGCGGCATTTTTTACCACAGTTATGGCCCTTTGTTACTTTACTATATACCCCAATGGGGGCACCCATGTTGATGGACACATTTCTAGTTTTCTTACTATGTTTTATGTTTTTCAGCTGGTCCCGTGGACCCAGTATACAGTCTACTTAAATGTGCTGCAGACTTGCCAAGGTCTGGTGGAAAGTCACCATGTTTAATTCATGCACACTGCAGCGGACAACATACACCAGGCTACTCACGATATCCTAGCGGGGGAGATAGCAGTGGTAACACATCAAAAACATCAAGTCCCTCATCCTCCGGTAAGTTAAACAACCATGACCAAAATCTGGGCCCTGATTCACCAATGTGATAAGTCGTAAACTCAGACTTAGACTTAACATTGTCAAATGTTCTATTAATTCACTCTCATCTTGTTATAAATGTATTGATTTAGATATAAATTGGTATACATGTTCAGTGGATAACAACAAACAATCAGATAAAATTTCACATTGTTAAAACTAATTGCAAAGAAATGATAGTGATTATAAATGTTGTCAATTTTAAGTCTGAAAGTCTGAGTCTTAGCCTTACAATGTTGGTGAATAAGGCACATGCTTCTTTCTCTTCTACATAGTCAGGTATGCTTTACTGTCCTACCATACTGGCCACTGCTTTCCTATTCCATATGTTTGGTGTTTGACATCACGGTGACAACAAATCTGACCCCTTTTTGCACTTTTGATAGAAATTTGGCACATTTCTCTCTTTGTCAGATATCCTTTGCTTTGTAACCTCTCCTTTGTGCTCATTGACAATCTCTATAATCCTTTCTTAAAGCATAATCTGCACAAATACGTAAATCATTTCAGATTATTTTATATGCCCTGTAGAAGGATCTATGAGAGCCGAAACATCAGTTTAGTAAAAGAAAGAAAAACAAACATGTTGTCCATTTGTTAGTTCCACATATGTAAAAAATTACTGTACTTGACGATTGGTAGGATTCAGGGGTGTTGTCCGTATTTATAGGATGTGTACTATGCAATTAGAACACCTTACCCTAGCAATACATCATATCTGTGCTGCAAGGAGTGCATTTTAATTCTTCAGAGAAATAATTTTAGAAAAATTATTTGTGTAGTTGGACTAACCAATTTTTAAACATTTTTAGCAAACAAATTATTTTGTTCCATGCATTCAGAAAATTCAGTGTATATTAAGCTTTACACCCCTAAATTAAATAGATAATTAAGTTAGCATCTCAGTATAGAGATGCTTGATTTCTGCATTGATTAGTATATGTGGCCTATTACCATGAATGGCAGTCGTTCTTCTTTATTAATTATTCCTATTCATGTAATTTTAGTCTTGTGCTCCAATAATTGATTCTCTATTCATGAAGATTCATATAATAATAAATAAGGTCATGACCTTTACAATAAGTTATTAGGGAAATCAATTTCCAATCCATGTTTTCGCTTAGAGTTAAATGTCATGTGTGCTTTTAATTATGGTATCCTGAGTACTTTATTTGCATATATTGATGTTAACTGCGCACCAAACAATCATGATTTTGTGATGCTATGCAATCCATTCTGCTAATTGTCTCTTTCAATCACATACATGCATTCCGGCATTGACCTTAATTTTCTCTTTTAACACGTTTCAATGTCACTCAGAAGTATTATGGCATTGACCTACTTTCAGTTTTAACGGCTTCCAATTTCACACAATTTATTCTGGCATTGACCTGTTTTCGCTTTGAACTTTTGACATAATTTTATGACCTTTATCAGATCAACCATGCTTTCTTTTGTTCAGATTACAGAAATGGTATAAGCGCATTTCCTACCATATTTAGCCATTACCACACTGACCTATATTAATGAGCAAATATACTCTATCACTCATACTTACACTTTATTCTCTTTACCTACCATATGATTTCACCTGAGCATGAAGTGCTCACTGAATTCCACTGCAAGCAATACTCCAAAAATTCCTTTAGTTCATTGGCCACTTACTTAATACTCACATTTATATTCAATCTTACTGTTTATAATAATACATTGTTGCCATAGAAACATGTTGTTGTTGTTTAGTCTTCAATCATTGGTTATTGTGTCTGTACATACCCAACTGTCTGATATATGTTGTTGTGCCTCACTTCTGTTCACTTGTATACATTCATTTTGTATTTTCTCGTATTTTGAGTACCTGTGTCCCTATACCCAATGCCTCAGATTTTAGTCGTATTTAGAGATAGCTAAACTTTTTCTTATGCTGGTTAGTAGGTAGACATTAGCACTTAGTATGTTTAGAAATGTTGCACTCAAGTTTTAAAAATGTCATTTTTTGTAGAGCACAAAGTTTCAGCTAGTAGCAAGTAGTTATTTGCTGCTGTTTAATTTATAGATACCTCGTTATTTGTAGAATATTTTTCTTAATTTGTTTTTCTCCATCTAAGAAAGCCTTTCATTTTCAGCTGTTTGCTCCAGTAATTTTAGTGGATCAACCAATGACTATGCGCGAAGCTGTTCTAGTCCTGCCTACTTGCCTTTAGACCACACCTCTTTTCCTGATGAGCACACCCCTTCGACCAATCAGAATGCAGCAGGAGCATGCTGTCATGCTTTAAAAAATTGCAACCACACATGTATTGATATTGATATCAATAAAATGTACAGCAAAATACAGATAAAATCTTCTCCAACCTATTTAGAGGGCTCAGAAAATGGCGAAGTTCCCTCATTTAAAGGGTACATAAGAAGTGAATACCTTATACCTCAGGAAGACAAAGCTTAAGATTGCTAGCTTGGTATTTCTGATTTGTTCGTTATGTAAATATTTCTGGATGTGATGCACTTTTTCATTGTTTTTGTTGAATTGATACATTCAGGTGGAATATATTCATTATTTTTTCCATGACTTTGATGGGATATTGGTCATTATGAACAAGCTATTTGATTCAGGTTCTTTTTATTCAATTGATCACTTTATACAAAACTCATTTTTCTTCTTACACAATCATTCTTTCTCGATTTTTTTCTTCAAGAATGTGTTTTCAATTTTGCAGTTTATGTGTTTGACTTGATACAGTACAGTATTGTAATTTTTGTCTAGATTTAATCCCGGTGAAAGTTGCAATAACCATTTTATGGGTGGAGCACTTATTTGTTTCGTAGGCATGTCATGTGTTAAAGTGGTTGAAACTAAATCAATAATATTTACATTTTTATCCCTTAAACAAGGTTTGCTTCATTTGTGTTCCTTCTTGGTAATCGAAAATACATTTGTTTATTCAAATATTCCTCTTTTCCTCCATTTTGAAAATGCCCATTTTTTCTTGACCAATCACATTTTTGCTTCTCATATGCCCCTCCCACCTGTTCAGCTTGACCCCTCCCAGTTTTGGAGTCATCCAATCAGCACAGCGTTAGCAGACTAGAATAAACCAATGGGTTTATGTTTGACATTCCAAGCTTTTACTTATTATTTTATCATATTACTTTGATTGCATTTTGAATTTTAGATGTTGCAGCTAACATGGACAGCGAAAACCTTATTTCAGACTTCAAGAACTTCTACAAATTAACAAGCCCTGCCAAGAAAAAAACATCTGCATTTGACCCTATGTTACCTCTTTAATTAGGAGCATCGCTTTGTTGAATTGAATCGGTCATGTTGCCAAAGCAAGTTGAATTGTTTTTCACAAATTTTGTATTATTTTTTTACCCATTGATAGATATTTTATTATGATTCTTAGGAAATATGGCTGCATTTTACTTGTTTTTGTGTTTGTTGTTGTTGTCTTGAGAAAATGATTTATTGTTATTATATGATTTGCCTGCCTTGTCGTAATGCCTGTTATTTGTTGTATGTTTCTATATAATTTATATATGTTAATTGGCAGCTTGTATAATATGAGTGCTATATGTAGAGATTGGCATGCTGTTAGATTAATGCTTCACTGACATACTTATTTACTTGTACAAAATGAAAAATTAGGAATTTTGGTATTTCTGACTCGGAGAATTTGCATTTCTAAGTCAGAGTTATCAAGCACATTTTTCATATTGTCTTGCTGCTTTTGATGTTTAGTGACTAGGCATGATATAGAAATTGCAAATACCGTCAGCACGCAATTCTACATAGTACCAGCATCCTTTTCTTGGGATTGGAACTACTGTGTTCATGACATTAATTGGCTGACCTCAGAATTTGGTTCAAATCTTTTGTGAAAGAATTTTTTCATTGGCTTATCTCAAAGTATCTTTGAAATGGTAAGACATATTTTCATTTGCTTAAACATCTGGTTAGTGTAAAATTGTTTAATATAGTGTTATTTGACTTATTCAACAGAAAACTTTGATTACAAAGTCCCTACCTGGAAAATAAATTAATCTAAATCTATATTACAAAGTAAATTTATTATGTGTTTTGTGTTATGTTTTTGTTAGTAAAAATGGTGTATTACGTTGCCCCTTCCAGTCAATTTTATACTCAGATTTAATTGGCATCTACTAATGCGGAGGCATATAGCGATGCACCTGTCCGTTTATCCATTACAAAATGTTGAAACTCAAATATTTTAAAGTTCCATCAATGCATTGCTTTCAAACTTGACATACTTGTTTATTATCATAGACACAATACACTTCATCAAAGCCATGTTACACTATCAAACATTTCAACAGAATTATTGCCCCTGAATGACTTAACTATTTGTAATGGACAAGGCTTTCATCAGGGTATAAGCATATTCCCTCCTACTTGGTTTATCTTCCACTCTGTCTGTGATTGGGTAAACACTACTGTTGATATCAATTAAATATTGTGACAAAAACATGACCAATAATTTAATGTTACCATAGTAATACATATTGATTTTGCTCTCGCAAAGCAAAGCAAAATTGTTTATAAACATTTTTATTGTAACTGGCTGGAACTTGCTCCTCAGGTTTCCATACTCAAGGACTAGAAGAATTAAAGCTTTTACAAATAAAAAGAATATATAAAAAAATTTGAAAAATAGTTTTCTCAGTTCTGATTTCTCCATGGCATTCTTAAGAGATTCAAATGATACCTTACGGATATCAAAACCAGATTTTCTGTAATGCTGGAAAAAAATAACCGCTGTAATATGAATATGGTAGACAAACAGTTATTATGAATCTATATATCTCAGTTGGTTCATATTCTTTTCCTGGTATCATATATTAGCTGTTATTCAGATATAGGCATGAAGTATGAGATCCTATTACCATCACAATGATCCCCAAACTTAATGGATCTTGGGAATATTTTTTATCTAAATAGAAACATATTGACTTTCTCAGAAATATGAATTCCAAGAAAGATTATCATTATGTACATCAATATTACTACATTTGGATTTTGTGGCAAAGATTGGTTTGGGTTTTGTAAGATTCTTGTGTTTTATATAGCAGCAGCCTTTAAAGTGGCAATATAAATTAAACAGAAATTCAAAACAGAAAACCCATCCTAAATGTCAGCGATTCTAAACACATTTACCACAAATGTCTTGGATAATTATAAAAAGGCTGTTTAAATTCATACCCTCCAAAAATGTTAAAAGTCTGCTTTTAGTGTTTAAATGGTCTTTAATGATGCTAGATAATTTGCTGGCTTTGAATTAGAAAGTTGTAAGTACAAAAATAGTTATTTTGAGAAAGCAAGAAAATACTGTCTGAAGACAGTAAAAAAAACAGTACTCTTTACTTATAGAAAAAAATAACTTCTTGGACTTCAGTTCGTTCAACATGACATGTACCAATTCTCATGAAAATAGGCTCATAAGAAGCGCCTTGTTGTGCAGATTTGTAGTGCATGAGTCTTATAAGGTTGTAAGTAGTAATTACGATCTTCTCATTCTAAGCCAGCAAATTATAAAAGTGCAGAATTTACATATTGATTATTTAGTGTCCTCATGATGATCTGCTAGTGTTAAATCGTGGCATTGTATTCACAGTCATGTTCCACCAGTGTCTCTCACTTTGATCTCATCAGATGGCTGTTAAGAGTACTTAAGTGCTTTATGAAAAACTATCACATGCTATTGCTTCATGTTTAGAACCCTGTCTGATGGGTAAATACAGACCACATGATCCTGCATTATTAGTCATGTCTCATCTCAAGATACTTTAAAATGATTGAGTAATAAGTATAGACTATAGATCATATATAAGAATTATAAACAAATTAAGTGCAAGGGGGCATAGTTTTTCATATTAGGAAACAACCGAATTGTCCTCATCAACAGATTTACTAAATCCTTATTTAGTCCATTGCACAAATAAATGAATGAGTGGTCCGAATATTTGAAAATCCCTGGCTTTTGATTGGACAAAGAAGTAGGGTCAATTATAACAGTACAGGGATAGTCTTCCGCCAGTGTTCACAAACCCTAAATCTGTCGGATAATGTTGGTTTTACATTATTGTCTGTTTGTATGTTGTTACATGTCTCCTCACAGTCTTATATTTTATGTTTGTGTATTTTGTTTGTAGACTCCTTCTTGCATGTTATAAATACCTGCCAAGTTCTCCTTTTAAAGTGGAGTTACTTTATAATCTTCTGTCCCATATTTATGAACACTAGAATTAATGCATTCCTTGTTTATGCATCTAAATCTCTTTTAAATCACCTCCAAGTGCATCGTGTGACTTGTTTTGCTTATCACTCCTACTTTGGATCTAACTAGCTTGGCAGGTATGATGTAATATAACAGAGGCTTTGACTGTCAAATTGTTAGCAAAGGGCTATATTCTGGTAGTCTCAGACCCTTTGTAGTTACCCCTTTCAGTCCACTTTGTATTAATCTAGTTTTTCTTTTTGCCAAACCCTTGACAATAATGGTCTCCATGCTCATTGAAACAATGTCTATAACATCCATGCATTCCTCCTGACCCTTCTCTTACCAAAGTTAAAATTCAATTTCAGCTTTTTGACCTTTAAAAAACTTTATATAAATGATTAATCTGATCTTTATAATTTTCTATTTTCTCTTCTATTTGTATCTTTGTAAAGTTTTCTTCAATCTAATTCTATTATCTATGCTATACTGTATTTTCCTCTCTCTATACCTTTGTAAACTTTTACTCTGTCAGGCCTGGTATATTTCAGACTTGCCTGATTTCAGGTTTTTTAATCCGGATATTTCCTTTTTTTGTCTATATAGAAAAATTGAATTTGAGGCTTTGAAACCTGAGAATGGCTGCTGATTACCAGGCCTGCTCTGTCTTCGTCTGTGCTGCCATTTTCTATATTCTAATATTTCTATAGCCAGGGTCCCATTTCTTGAGACTAACTTTGTCAGGAACACCTTTGTTTCTTTTAGGGCCTGTCGTACAATCCGAAGTCAAACCGGAGAAAGAGTCGAAGAAAACCAAGAATAAATCTAGCAAATAACAGAGATTAGGGGTCTTGTCCTGTATATGTTGCTTAGTAACAGTTTTTATGTTTTTATTACTGTTTTTGTACATTTTTAAGTGTTGAAGTAAAACAAAGTTGTGTATATTTATTAGAGCACTTAGGATGGTATAGTAGATGTACATTGTGATTACAAATGACTTCAATGAAGTGAAAATTGAATTTGTAGACTCAGGTCAAGAAATCTTGAGTTGGCCCTTAAAATTGAACTATTTTTGTCTCAGTGGACATGTTTTTCTCAGACTTTGCACTTAAATGTTGTAATAAAACAGATACATGTGTGCATGTACTTTCGTTGTCAGTGACTGAAACTCCGGTATCTACAAGTTTATGGTGTTTGCTCTCTCAGCTGTTTCGGTGTTTCATATTGTACATTTAATTCTCAGTACCTCCATCATTTTATTGTCACTGTCTCTCTCTCAGCTAAAATTCTAATCTTGATTGTAATTTGTTGTATTTGTGTATGTATGATAATAGCACCTGATGTAATAATAGTTTTGAGGACTCAGTGCAAAACTATGGTATACGTTGTCTATAAACTGATGTAGTTACCATAGTTTTGCACCAAGCCCTCGGTATGTTCTCTTTGTTTTTGATTGGTAAAAGTTAATTGGTTAATAAGCTATAAGGACACATTCTTGATTGGTAACAGTTAGTTGGTTAATACGCTATAAAAACACCTTTTTGATTGGTGACCGTTAATTGGTTTATACGCTATAAGGACACATTTTTTATTGGTACTGGTTAACTGGTAAATAAGCTGTAAAGACACGTTTTTATTGGTAACAGTTATTTGGTTAATAAGCTATAAAGACACATTTTTATTGGTTAGAGTTAATTGGTTAATAAGGACCCGTTTTTTATTGGTAACAGTTAATTGGTTAATAAGCTTTAAGAACACGTTTTTGATTGGTAATAGTTAATTGGTTAATAAGCTATAAAGACACTTTTTGATTGGTAACAGTTAATTGGTTAATAAGCTATAAGAACACGTTTTTGATTGGTTAGAGTTAATTGGTTAATAAGCTATAAGGACACGTTTTTTATTGGTAATATTTAATTGGTTAATAAGCTATAAGAAAACGTTTTTTATTGGTAATATTTAATTGGTTAATAAGCTATAAGAACACGTTTTTTATTGGTAATATTTAATTGGTTAATAAGCTTTAAGAACACGTTTTTTATTGGTAATATTTAATTGGTTAATAAGCTTTAAGAACTTGTTTTTTATTGGTAATATTTAATTGGTTAATAAGCTATAAGGACACGTTTTTTATTGGTAATATTTAATTGGTTAATAAGCTATAAGAACACGTTTTTTATTGGTAATATTTAATTGGTTAATAAGCTTTAAGAACACGTTTTGATTGGTTAGAGTTAATTGGTTAATAAGCTATAAGCACATGTTTTCGATTGGTTACAGTTAATTGGTTAATAAGCATTAATGACACTTTTTGATTGGTAACAGTTAATTGGTTAATGAGCTATAAGGACACGTTTTTATTGGTAACAGTTAATTGGTTAATAAGGACACATTTGTTATTGGTAACAGTTAATTGGTTAAGCTATAAGGACGCATGTTTGATTGGTAACAGTTAATTGGTTAATAAGCTATGAGGACACTAAATTCTAAATACTGTTTTCTAAATACTTATTGGTACTTTTATTGGTCATCTAAAAACCTGAATATCCAATTTACTTCATCTTGCTAGGCCCAGATACTTCTAGGACTTCATTGTTTCCTACTTTAATTCCAGAGAAGTTGGTTATTTTTATTGACTCGTGATTTAAGAAAACTTCAACAGAAAAAGAGCAGCTACCTGTATAATTGAAGAATAATTGCATTGTAATTTTTGGTATTTTAATATAGGCTGCTGTTAGGTATACCTTTCAGTACTCTCTACTTTACATTTTGAACGTAGACAAAAATATATATTCAACACTCAATGTTTACATGTTTTGTCTCCTGGTTGAAGATTCTGTGTTTTCAGACATTTGTAAATTTTGTGTCACTTTAAAAGCTATTTTTTGAAGATTCTGCTTTATTCATATTTGGTATATAGGATGGAGATTCTGTGTTAAAAGTATAAACACACAAATGGAGCACTCCTATTTTAACCAACATTTTGAGGTCTGAAAGCATGTACCGTTCCAAGTGCATATAACTAAACAGAACTGATGAACTCTGTACAAATGGAACATTTTTGGCTTTCAGGCTTTGATTTTTAACAGTTTCCGTTTCTGTTTAGAATAGGAGCATGTTATGTTACACATGTAGCAGGGGTAGATACTAACTATTTTTGGTCATTGGTCCGACAAAAAAGAAGTGTAAAACATTGTTAAAAAAATAGTTACCGGTCCTTCTCGATTTTCACTGGCCTCAGCGTAAAGTGTTCAGCCCTGGTGTAGTACATGTACATGCTTGATAGTTACCATGTGACTAGTGACCATATACTTTAACAATCGACCATGACGTTTGTAAATGCCTTGGTCCCACTGAGAATTATTTGCATCAGCGATGTACCATCGATTTAGTAAATGGGCATCGAAAGGCATTTTTGGAAAATGATCCTTGCAGTCTAGGGGAAATATCAGGGTAGACAATGGAAAATATGTGATATCCCTGTTCCCAATGACTCCCAAAGCTTATTTATTTAAAGCATGAGTACATCACATGGGCAAAAAAATACTGAGTGAGACCAAGGCATAATTCTGTACAGTTTATAAGTAGTATGTCTGTTGTCTGTCTGTATACAAACACAATAGCTAGTGCATCCGTGTATGATAGTCAGTTATAAATGCATGTTAATATTAAAACACTAGCTGACTCCTTATTAATACATCCATCATATTAAATGAAGTCATTTTTTATCACAATAATTATTAAGTTGCTGATGGTCAGATTTTCACAAAGTGTATTAGTTTTCTTAACAACTTATTGCTCAAAGTAGTTAACATAACTGTTAGAACATAAATAAGAGAAACCGGTTACTATCTGTCACCATTGTTTTTAGTGTTCGGTACCCGTAGATAACTACATACTTTCTTGTTGTCTTATAAGTTTGCATGACATGAATAATCTGATATTTTGCTTGTAGAAAAGTGTATTGCAGAATTGCAAATGATATGAAAGTACACATTTTCAAGGGCTTAGTGCAAAACTAGGGTACAGTCCTGTATAAATTGATGAAGTTATCATAGTTTTGTAGTGAATTATTGTTTTCTACCCTGAAACTCCGCTATTATATTTCTCAAGTAAATAAGTCAATGTTCCTTTACAAGGTTACAATGGTAGTATCTGAAAGAATATGCTTACTCTGTTGTTGCTGTTGTTGTTGTTGTTATGTTATTCTATATCTCTTTAACCATAGATAGGATCATTTTTCTGACAATTTAGATAATTTTAGAGATCTCATTTCAATGTGCTTGTTTTCTTCAAAAAGATAATTTAGCAGGTTAGTGTGGGTAATTCATTATAACATGATTTTATGCTACAGTTTTCTGACACTACAGTTTAATGTCACCATTTTGTGACAGTTTTTCTAACACCATTTAATGACAGTTTTTCTGGCAGCTTTCGTGCTGCAGTTGTTTTTCACCATTTTATCATGTGGTTTTCTGACACAATTTTGTGACATTTTTTCTGGCACCATTTTATGACACAGTTGTCTTACATTAGTTGATGAAAATATTTTGTGAGAGGTTTTATGGTACCATTTTTTGAAAAAAAAATTATGGGATGTGAGCACTCAGCTAAAATAGCCTAGCACATATAACATACAAAACTTCAGCACTCAATTATAATGAGTTAATGGCACAGCTTGGGTTGAATGTTATATGAGCAGAATTAGAATAAATCATTCCAGCCATGTATTATATTTGGTGCTATTATTTTGTGATCAGGTGATGATGAGATTTTGACTACTTGTTTAATGTTATTCAGTGCTAGCTATATGTATATTCTGGCTATTATGCCTCAGATATATATTGTGGCTATCTTAGGAGTAATGCTTTCTGTTAATTCATTTGTTCACCAAGTCAGACAATTTTGATTTTCTATTTCATACTCCCAACGATCAAAACCGATTATAACAAGGAAACACAAGTCATGGTAGCAATTTGTTAAAGATATAAAAGGGGTGATTCACGCTATTTCACTGTAACTTAGTAAAAGCTCTTTCCGGGAGACATATGTTTTTGTGTCATAAACCCTTCTAGTTGTTAGCTCACCTTCTATAAATATAATACTGTACACCATACCTGCCAAGCTAGTTAAATCAAAAATAGGAGTGATGAAGTGAAACATGTCACAAGATGCACTTAAATTTGATTTAAAAGGGATTTAGATTCATAAACAAGGAATGTATTAATTCTAGTGGTTCAAAATATTGGACAGAATACCATAAAATGAATCAAGTGTACTTTTAGTCAAAGTTAGGTGAACTTTGAAAACCAGAAATTAAAAACAAAAGTAGGAGTAACTCCACTTTAATAGGAGTACTTTGCAGGTATGCTGTTTTTAAGTATTTGAAGTATGAGCTGCCTTGAAATAACATTATTGGGCCTTGTTAATATGATTGTGTACAAAAAATGTTAACCTTGTATAAAAGTGGATATTGTTGTCTCCATGAATTCTAGCTACATGTCTGTGTTTACTGGTAGTGTAATTGTTTTAATACTCTTTATATAAAAATTATTCTGATAGTTGATATATTTGAGAATAGTGTGAATATTGGTTGATCTTAGAATATTACTGTAAGGACAAATTTAAAAATATATTTTGTTTGCTGTTGCTGGGCCTCATATTTGTAAAGTTGTATCATTTGTGCTCATGTGCATTGTCTTTTGCACTTTCTGTAATTTAAACAATATCATCAGCAAACATAAGTTTACAATTTTTTTATAAGAAGTTAAATTCCAGATGGCACTGCATCATTGTCTTAAAATAAAATTAACCTTTAGACAAAAGCAAAGTTAAGGCTAAATTATCAGCAAAGTCTGTTGACAAATCAAACTTTTTTGGATAAATATTAAACTAAACTATCCTATAGGAAAAACATTTCAGTTTTGTTTCTCTGGATCTCAAAGCTGCAATCACAGTAGATAGAAAACTGGATTGCCTCTCGTGCAAGCGATCCTGGTTCCATCTCTTCGATCTTGTTCCACGGCATAAAGGTTACTGTCCTTCCACATGTGGATGCTGGTTTTCTCAGTTGCTTGCTGAAGAACAGGTCATTTGGAATAAACCTTGGAAAATGGGCTAGGTCAAATAGATACTTTATACTAGATACTATATTGACTGATTTGTTAAATATTATGAAAATAATGTCAACCTGCTTAAAATGAACCAACTCAAAAGTCAACCTGATAAAGAAGATCTATACGTCCCAAGTTTGTAATGCTATTATCAGGACCAGTAGAAACCATAGGTGGCAGTATCAGTGTTTGGAAAAGAAAAAATCACTGAGCTAATACACTACATGGACCGTAATATATCGATTGTCTATCTAACTCTATGTACACTATCAAGGTATAAAGCGTTGTATATGTCGACATCCAAAGATTGTGGAACATCGCATAGGCTTGGTTCCCAACAATAATTACGATACTGTGAGCGCAGCGGGTAACCAGTGCATAAATAAAATGACCTTGAGCGAAGTTAAATAACGAAAAGTAACACTGTTTTGCTGTTTCGCAGTTATAAGATACAATTGAACGAGATTTTCGGTAGGGCCACAACAAATTGATCATGTGTTCGTCGGGAGCGCCCGCTCCTGATTTTTCCAAAATGAAAAATAAATATTTAAATTTAAATTATTGCTCCCGCACCTGGGAAAACCACGCGCATGTGGATTTTTTTCCTAAGTGTTAACTTACCGTCTCGCGTAATTAGCCTTTATAAGAACCCCTCTTCCGGACTTAATTATGTCACTGATAGCCATCAATAAACAGATCCACATTCTCATGAATCAGTGTATAGTCAAGTCCCTAGTATTACGGAGGAAAAACACGCTGGTTAAACGAGGATTGACCAGTTTATTGCCCCATTCACACCTATGGATACATGTCATAATGTATACCTACTCAGCTGGAGACATAATTAGCAGACAAACTTTTGTTTTTCTTGATTGTCAATTTGTGAACAGTGTTGCGTGTAATTTTTACAAGCGTGAGAAACACTCTGTTTAACGTTTGCAACAATACGTAACAGCCTCCGTTGCTTTAGATCTTTAATAATTAAAAGTCAATTATGTTTAAACTTTTGATACCTATTTGTTTGCAACGTCAATTACTGATGACAGGACTAGCACGTGTGTGCTTGAGTGGTCCAAGATGGCATGAAAACGAAAACAAGAAAATAATGGGGCGGAGGGGGCAGACAACTAATTGAAAAACTTTATTCAACAAAAAAATCACACTTCAGAATCATTCACAAAATCTAAGAAATATGTAGGAGAAGTCTGACCATAACCTTGAAGGTTATGCAACACAACACAACACAAAAGAAATACCTCACACAAGAGAGAAGATTTCTGTGATTAATGACTCCCTAGAGTAAATGCCAGCATTTTATAGCTGTTGTAACTGATATTTAAAAGGTTAACCCAGGTCAGCAAGGTCAGTCTTCAAGTACATACACAGATAATATACTAAAATGCCACCTTTGAACTTGTTAAATATTAATTGACCCATGATATAAATTAATAAACACACAGTCACTGTATAGATTTGTTCTGTTTTGCCCCTCCAAATAATGAGGGGGGGGGGGGTAGATTTAAATGAAATTTGCTACACATATTGTCTTACAACTACACCAAATTTAGTAAGAAAACAAGAGGAGCCATCTTAATGATCTACAATTTCAACAAATATAGCAGTGAGGTATAAACAGAAAGGCACCAAACAGAAAAGCTGTTGATCTGGGCTGGTATTCATCAAGCCATAGCTATAGATAGATAGGTGGTAAAAAATTAAGCATTCTAATGGAAAACTTGCTCAAATAAATTATAACTAAATATAAACACCATCATAATCAGTCACACAAAATTCACTTTTATTTAGGAAAAAAACACAGGAGAAGCAATCTTGAAGGTCTACAAATCCAAAATTTTCTAGGGGGAGGTCCCCCAAACCCCCCTGGCGGGACCTTGCATAGCATTATGCATCGGTGCGCTACTAACAGTGCTAAATAAACAGCCGTCTGAGCATGATGTGACAAGAACAAAACTGTACATGGTGATCATTGAGACTGACTAGCTTGATGCTTAGTTGATTTGAATCTTTAACCACTTGTCACTCAGTGCATTTGTGTTCATTATCATTTATATGTATGTGACAATGTCTGCCCACAATTACCTTGAATACCTGTATTCTGGTAAAATAATTTGATAAATCCTACACAACATAACAAGAAATATATAACAATCATTTATTTGGCCTCATTTCTTATTAAAGCTATTGTAATAATTTCAATATTGACACAATTTCCTAAAAATGGGTGCATCAGAAATGAATAGGGCACTTTTGCTCCTTCACGCGCTTTCAAAAATGGCATTTTCAAAAATAAATTTAAAAAAAAATATTTCGCTCCTTCGCTCGCTCTCAATTACGGGTTTTTCAAAAATAAATATTTAAATTTATATTTCGCTCGCTCGCCCCTAATTTTTCCCAAAAAAATCCGTAGAACCAAAAATTAATTTGGTGTGGCCTAAGAATGAATATCTTATAGTTTATTTGAATGACTTGTATAGCGATTTTTCTTCAGCGCCCGTATTTTATGTTGAAACAACGATATGCAATGTTCCACAATCTTTGGCATATAGACATATAGAACGCTTTATACCTTGATAGTATATAAGCTCAATACGGAATTTTTTTTATTATTTTTTTAATTGTTTGCGGACAAAACACTGATACTGCCACCTGTGGTAGAAACTGTTAGTTTCCCATTTTTTGTTTGTTAGTTACAGTTAGGGGTCGAAGGGCAGGAAACAAATATTGTTTTAATTTTGGCCTTAGTGGAAAGTGTATGTTGATGTTGATGTTGTTATATATGGTTTCTGTGATAGAAATGTTAAAAAGTGTTGTTGATTGACTTAGTTTTTATGCCTCAGCATCTACTGGTGCAGGATCATTTTGTGATTGTCCTGTCCATTTGTCCATTTGTCTGTCTGTCCAATCCTTTGTTGAATTGCAGACATTTTTGAAGTCCATGGAGTTGCTTTCAGACTTGACATACAAGTTTACCATCACAAACACTTTACATTGTCAACTCCAAGAATCTCTACCCAAAATTTCAACAAAATTATCATGCCCCTGTTTTACTTAGCTTCCACCGGGGCATAAGCCTTTACTGAACCCAGTTTTGTTGTATATATGATACCTACAGCCAGATTTAGGGGTCACATTAGGGTGTTTGAATGTATTTCGGGTATGATTTTGACTGTATTCCGTTGGATAGATGTGCACATTGTACATTAAGGGCTAAATAAGGTACATTTTCAGCCATGCTCGCAAACTGTAAATATTGTTAAAAAAAAAATCAAAGTACTGAAAGTACTGACAGGCTGGCGAACTGCTAAGGAACAATAGCTTTTCAAGTAATATAACATCAAGTGGTTTTCTAAGTCGAAAGAGAGGTAAGTGCTGGACTCAACAAAAAATTTTAAAAAAATAAAAATAAAAATAATTTTTGGCGCCGCCGTGATTCGATCGCTGGACCATAGCATCAGAAAATTACTAAGCGAGCTGCTTAACCACTCGACCACGATCTCGTTGGAGAATGTTGACCTAAATAATTTAAGATAATAAAATCATTGCCGCGCGCGCTATATCGCGTTCGTAACGCGTAGTAATAATTATCAACGCCTTTAAACACCTTTTCTTTTAATTTCATACAATTTCCTTCCATTTCAAGAAGAAACTAATATATTACAATCGAACAGAATAAATGAAACAAGGAAAGTCGAATGTTCTTATCTTGCAAAACTGATTAACGAGGAGGAACTATTTGCATTGAGTGTATAGATTCTGTGTTGTCAGTTTCGGGAGTAAATTCATCTTAGTGGATTTCATTTTTTAGGATTGTAATAGTCTGGCGCGAAATCGCCAGCCTAATTATAAAAATTTGAAGATAAAGTGACAACAATATTATTAGGTCAGTAACAAATAAATCCGTGATTATCAGCCCCTGAACTAGATCCAGTACTTTCTGACCCCTTTTCTTTTCGAAGTTTTTAATGTTTTATGGTTTTAAAGCTACAAAATCAATGCAAAAAGTCAAAATTGAAACTTAATAAAAAATAGAATCTAAATTGTGATAACCCAGAAATTGATTTTCATTGGCCTAATGTAATTAAATATTGTTTTAAATGTTCAAATTTCTAAAACATTTTATGTTACAATAATCAAGTATGAGAATAATTTTCTGTTTTTGTTTCATGTAGGATGCTATGTTGTTGTTGTTTTTTGGTATAATTGTTTTAGATGTCAACCTAATTAATAATCAATTCTAATTCTAATGGTGATTTTAATATTGGTTTTGTAGTTTAATATTTTGTTTTGTAAAATAGTTTCATAAAAGAGTAAAAATAATGCTGGTAAATCAACAGAATGAGAAAAGCATGAATGAAATTTAATAGGTTTAATTTTCATAGTCTCCTGGTAAATATCTGCTTATTTCTGTCATTGCCATGGAAACCAAATTGTCTGATAGTTTCTACTTTTATTCCTCTCCTATGAATTACTGATTTTATTTTTATAGCATCAGTAAATAGAACTGTCTGATAGAACTCGTTGGGGAATCTCTAATATAAATGACTTACATTTTTTCTTCCATTAACACCAATATTATTTCACCGTGATGTCAGGAGAATCACAATATTCTCACATTCAAGTGGTATGTCATAATATTTGCAACAATTACATTAAAGAACTCATTTTTAAAATGGCATTCAACAGAACACAGAGTTCCTACCACGTCATTTAATTGTGCAGACGTTTAAGTGCTATAAATTATTTCATTAATTGACCCTTAAATTGTACAGTTTCAGTATAATGTTATATGGTATTTATTTGCCTAACTATGGAAAAATATTTTTAATTGTCCATTTGATTAATTTGTTGCATATTCGGTGGTTTATTTGCTAATTTGTAATATAATAGTCTTGACTTTTCTTCTCAAACTTATTGGATGTTGATTAATTTTTAGGAAAAAAATTGCTGCACATTTCTTGCTGTCATAGTTAGTACCATGTATAGTACTGTTTCTGTCATGAGACAATTAGTGCATTGCTACCAATTCTCATCTTTGAGTTAATTGTTAAGAATTTATTTTATTTCTAAATTTTGAGATTTATTTCAAAATTTTGAGATTTATTAAAATGCCTTTGTTTGTTGTTTTATATGTGTAAGGCAAACACGCTTGTTTGAAATACAAACAGTATGAGTATGATGGCATTCTGTATGAGTTGAATGTTTTCATTTGATTTAATTCCAAGTAAACACATTGTTATTATAAGATATATTATATTTGTTCATTAATGTTTATAATAATATTATTTTATGTTGTTATTTATCTTGTTGCCATGGAAACTCAATAAAGCATGTTGTTTTCATTGTTGTCTAGGAAACCATTTGTAAATAAACTAGCTCATGTTGTTGTACCATTTAAATACATTACTTTCATACATTCATAATTTATTTGTATTTTGACCACACAAATACATTCATTTGTCAGTACCAATATAACCTATATTGAGTTTTTTTATTTCTTAATTCTGCATGATCATTTAAATTTATAGATTTAGACTATTATGGCCATCAAGTGGTCTTTCTAAGAAAATGAGTTTGTGCAGCTTGTAAGACAAAATAAATAACTAAACAATCAATGTTGTTAAAGAAAATACATTTATATACCATGTTACTATGCTCCAGGAGCTTCGGGGTCAAACGCCAAACTTAGAAGTGCTTCATAGCCAATTCCCTGTCATTGAAGCTTTATGAGTGATTTGAGGGTCAAGAAATTACTTCAGGTCATGTACCCATTCACCAATTTGTATTAAATTAAAAAAATATATTAGCAATAATTTAATTTTTCTTTTATAAACATGTTGCTTAGATGTGTGTTTGGACATGAGGATATAAAAAATCTTCAGCATTTAATATGATTAAAAGATAAGTTTTCTTTTGAAAGAACTTATAAAATGTTAGTTGTATTGATACTGGTAGATGAAGGTACATGTGTGGTATATATTGATCATGTTAAAGGTACTACCCCCGATCTATTCCTGATATTATACATTGTGATATTATTACTATTTAGCTTGTTATTTTTGTACCTTTAGACACAGTTTGTATTCATGTTGGTGTGACTGTACCTTTAATTATAGTCATTTATTGTTTCAAACTACTGTAAAATCATTTAATTTTGATGGGATGAAATTAATAAATTTCGTGGTTTTGGGAAAAAAGACCATTTTGATGGGACATTAATTCATGGATTATGCATTTCATGTAACAAATACCATGGTCAAAAGAACTGTACGATGGGATTTGATTTCGAGATTGAAGGTGAACCACAAAATCCATGAAATTTAATCCCCCTCGAAAATAAATGATTTTACAGTATTCTATAATCTACACAGATGACATCTTTAGCCCTTATTTTTTCATTTTGCAGAATTTTTATAATATTCAAATTGGCCTGAGATAAAATGTTTTTGTTTCCATCTCCCATGTCCTATCCACCCATATCACCCAACTAAAAAAAGCAAAATCTAAAAAAAACTGTATTTAAATTAGCAAAAGTTATTGAATATGATACTTACCTCATTGAAAACAATATAAATATTATAAAAAAAATATTTTTCCTACCTACCTACCCAACTCTGAATGATAGGTTGTCGGACGGGAAACAGAAAATATTTTATTTTTGGCCTTAAAAAATTAATGATGAAGAGAAGTATTGGTTGATGATTTACATCAAATTTTCAAAAATTGTAAAATCAAAATCTAATAAAATTATGGACAATCAAACCTGGTATAAAAACTATATGAATAAAATATTCAGAGTGTATCTATAGAGTTATGGCCCTTGAATTAATAAAATGTTATAAATCAAGAAATGAACCTCTTTATAGCTCGGAAACTTGCGACTTGGACTTTGTGAGTTCATGTTTTCATGAAACTGACATATTACTCTATATTAAAATTTGTGTTGATACTTTTTGGGTGATGCTAATGATTAATTACTTCCGTTTTCTTAGTGGCCCTTGTAATATCAGAGTTATGGCCCTTTTAATAATGTTAAATATCATGACTTATGGCTATTATCTTGATATTTAATTTCTGAGTTATGGCCCCGTATCAGGGTATACTATCAGAGTTATTGCCCTTGTAAAATGCCAGAGTTACTGCCCTTTTCTTTGTCAACATTTCCGTATTTGGCAATGTAGGTTCATTTAACAAACCGCTTGTCTAGAAATATTACCACTAGTTAACTATACCAGGTTTTGATTACAGGTAACTGTATAAATGGAAAAAAATGGGAAAAATTGGAATTTCTTTTCGCTTTAGTCTTTATCAGCAATACAGTTACCTGTGGTTTTGATTAGTCAAATAGTTACGAAGTTTAGGAGCTACTTTGTTACATTTTTCTGCGTTTTTTGTTAGATAATAACTCCTTCTTCTAATCTTGACTTATGTATTACATGTGTGCTTTGTCCTTTACATGAAAACTATCAATAAATTTTAGAAATGAATATCAATGTGTTTTTTTTTCTTTTAAAGATTTGCACAAATTCTCTTGAATTTTGTTCTAGAAACAATAGGGAGGCTGCGAAACAGACATATGTATACAAGTATGTTGTGCTTCACAAGCCATTTTCAGCTTTCTGCTGAAATATGGAAGGCATATTATGAGTGCCCCCACCTGGGTTTGAACACGGGTCGGCAAATTAGACGGCACTCATACCAGCCACTGAGCTATAGAGGCACTGTTTTGAAATTTAAAGTTACTATTACACATTACCGTGATAATTGGATTAATTGACAGCGGGAACCATTATAGATGACCCGCCCTCTTCTATGACAAAAGTGTTCTTTGGGTACTGTCAAATGATACAGTTATTACAAAACCATTTACAGCCATATTATGCTAATAAAATGGTTGGTAATGAGTTTGCTAAAAACTACCAATAATTCAGCTGACACCTATTTAAAAACTCATTAGAATATTTGTATCTCTCCACCTAGCTCTCTTACTTTATTTTCCTACAATAATAGATATTTCCATAGCTGCTAGCATTTCTACACTCAAATAATTGCTGACGTGTTATTCTATTTTCTCCTATGACGTAGGTACACGCTAATATCTATTAAATTCTGTCAAAGAATTTCATAACAAGCTTAATATGTTTTATTTTACCATCTAGGAGTCATTGAGAACAAGCTTCTATAAATACTTGCTATAAATCAGATGTAAATGACATATTAGCTAACTACGACGTCATCGTCTTTTTGTCGGGTACACATGTGCTTCAACAGATTATTACAAATGACCACACTTTCCAATATACAAAAATGTATATGTTCTGATTACAATCATATTTACATTATATGAACATATAATTTATATATGAAATGATAAAATTATATAAAATATTTTTTGAATGTTTATATATATTGTAAAATAATTTAATTTTGATGGGATGAAATTTCATGGATTTGGTAACAAAGACCATTTTGATGGGACGTTAATTCATGGATTTTGCATTTCATAACCTCTTTGGTCAACATTATTGTTCAATGAAATTTGTTACCTTGGTTGAGGGTGAAATAAAAAATCCATGAAATTTTATCACCCACAAAAATGAATGATTTTACAGTATATTATCTATATATATATATGGTAGGAATACAAAATTACCTATTTGTTGCCGTTGTGTGCAACAATCACCGGTGTCTTTTGTGTTCACAAAGGGTGTTTACTTTTTGCATGATTTTATGAGTTATCTGCCCATTCCCTTTTATTGCATGAACATTGGAATTATTTGTATGATAATATGTTTAACAATAGCGTTAGATAGTTGCTTATGCAGCATAGTACAAAATTGGGCTGGGTCACTTATGGTGATGACCAGTGCTTGCTTGCAGGTTTCCGAGATGAGGTGCTGTAACAGTGTAAAGGCAGCTGTCCGTTGTCTAAGTAAAGTGCTACCGAGCGCTTTCGTTCATTTACCTCCCATTCAATTAAATATTAAAGGCATGGAGTGCCTCTTGTGGAAAGCGCTACGTAGTGTTTTGCTTAGGCAACAGACACTTGGTCTAGATACTCTGATGCTTAATTCAAAGTTTTAGATAGTACTAGTCAACAGTAAGTTGCTTTCAATTCTGTAGTTATTAGCAAGACGTTTTGAAGAAAAAAGGTCAAGCTGTTGTCATGACGGAATCATGTGCATTTGCGTTGGTTAAGCTTATTGCCAGAGTAATATTCTCAAATAGTATAAAAGGAATCAACTTGAAACTCAACATAATTATTCACAATCACATATGGAGTCCATGTTGACAAGGCTGGTAACCCTGCTACCTATATTTATGGAGTTATCTGCCCTTGTTATTCTTAGAATTTTCACTCACAGATGAGCTTGGGTTAATACAATCAAAAACTTGAAATTTGAGTGTCCAGCACTGTTAGACTGTGCTCTTGTTTTATTCACATCGTACTGTAAGAGCTGCTGTAGAGTAGGGTAGCGGTAGTCAGATTTGATTTTATGCCCGGCATCTACTGATGAGGAGGCATATAGTGATTCACCTGTCTGTCTGCCTGTCAGTTTGTTCGTCCATTACAAAACTTTCAAATTGATTGACTTAGCTAGTTATTATGGACATGGCTACCACTGGGGCATAAGTGCTTATTGAACACATACTTGTTTTTTTCATAATTTTCTAACCCTATATAACAATATCCAGAATATATTATAGCAATTTTGGTATTTATTGTAGTTAATATGCTAGAGTTACCTCCCCTACTTTTTATTTGTAGTGTGGTTGCTAGGCAACTGAAACAAGTTTTATTTAAAGATAGCTTACTAATTATATAATTTCAGTTTCAATTATATCATAAGTACATTGATTTTTTATGTTTTAATTGTATTATAGATTTTGAAGCTCTTATTTCAAGAAGTTTCTTCAACTTAGTAAAAACATTTATAATCACTTATGTTTAATATTCTTAATTAATGGATTAAAAGATGCATTAATTCATTGTTAAAATAAATTTGAGTTTAAAATCACCTAAACACTTGCAATCTATTTTTTTTAATTCAGATTTTAAGTTTTAAAGAGTAATAAAAAAACTTAAGATAATTGCTTTACATTTTAGTATGCTGAAAAATTAATGCATGGTTTGTGAGATTTGAGTCTGTTACCTATGTATGCTTGTAGTGTTTTATTAATTCAAACCCTTTACTCCACGGAACCACATTTTATACCTCAGATGTTATACATATAAATGTCACATTAACTTAAAGAATGCTCATAATCGTTAACTTGTACTGCAAGGCGATAAAGCCAGAGGTCATCCACAGAACCACATTTTATTCCTCAACAGTGAATTCAGATGTTATAAATATATAATTATCACATAGTTAGAGAAGTTAAAGAACACTCATTATAGTTACTAGTTAACTAGTACTGCAAGGTGATTAATCCAGAGGTCATCCATGTGAATGACAACTTTTATCTATTTTTAGCATCAAGGTCCGGTTTGCTTTCAGAACTTGGCTTTCTAAGAACAGGAGTGCTTATGCACCCTGTTCAAAAATGTTGACGTAAGCTGCATTTGTCTCTTTTAAAATGAGCACTACCTCTTGACAAATTTGGTATTTTTCTGATGTCATAGACCTATCAAGAAATGTTTATGGCACTGCTAGACAACAATTCAAATGATAAATATAATTTCTATAATATAAAAATTAAAATTAGGATATGTATGAATAAAAAAAAACTTACCGGCGTTTACTTATTGTTCACCAGTCATTTTAAAAAATACATGTATTCCAACCAACCTTGGTATTTAAAAACTAATGTATCTTTGGAGTAAAGGGTTTAAGAATTTTATATATGTTTTGGTTTGGTTTGCCTTGGTTTGGGTTTGCATATAACATGTACATGGAGTTGGCTTATATCTATTTCTACAGTATCGCACAGTCCCAAGACAAGACGCAAGAAGTTGAATGCACGTATGAAAAGTTTTTCATTGGATACGCCCGAACCTCCGAAACAGCTACTTGGTATTGATGAAACAACGAAGAAGAAATCCAGTTCTTTTACTAACACTTGCTTTGGAGGTAACATTTCGGCTTTCAGTTTTTGCTAACATAATATTACAGTCACAGTCACTGAGTAAAAATGCATCCAAACAACAAAATATTTTATCTTTTATGTATACACACATCGAAGATAGCATTTAAATGCACCACAATATATTATTAATGAGGTTTTCAAACCAACAAACCATTATGATTTTGTCAGATTTGGTTAACAGGGCTAAAATTTGTTGTCTTGCGTAGTTCAAAAGTTTTAGAAACATGAAATTATGACCATCTACAGTTAAATGTTTATCAGTAGTTATGGCCTTTGTCAAGCAGGTATTCCCTATAACTAGCATATTTTTCTCTACTATCACACTAAATGAGCTAGATGTACAAAGCACTGTCAATTATCATAATTTGTCTGAAGAAAGTATGAGCAAATATGTCTATAGTGTCAAAAATATATTTAAATCACCAATAATAATTTATCGCTTCCAGCGATTTATTATTATGTGGTCAAAGGGAGACAACTTGTGACTATTTTGGCTCATTACGGAAATATGTTTTCCTCCGCAATTAGTGGGAGCTTTTTGTTGAAAATTTGAGGAGTTTAAGCAATAATGATTCTCATTTAATGTATATTATTCATGAATCGATTTAAACGATCAAAGTTATAGGGAACGCCTCTTTAAACAAACAAGAACCCAATTTGATGGATTTGTCATAAAAGCAAAGTATCTATTTATTTGCTCTCACAACTCCTGAGTTACATATTTTAACAATTTGATTTCCAATTGCAACACGGAAACATACCACACTACATCCATACACAACAAATTTGTGCTGAGTGTGCATAATTATATGTTCATATATTCTCAATCTGTTTGAAGTTTGTTTAATCTTACAAATGGCATGTAAAGGAATATAAAGAAGTCAAACCTGTTGTTTAGCAAACTAATTATTTCTTAGAATCAAAAGAAACAATATATTCCTGGTAAAAAGTAGAAAATATATTAATTTCGGATTTTATTTTTTAATTTTTATGATTACTGTTGAAAGTTAGATTATAAATTTTGGATTTTATTTTTTATATATTTTATGATTATTGTTGAAAGTAAGATGGCAGGTTTGACTTAGCTTGATATAGAAATGGTGTGTGTTCAAATCATTTAATAATTTACCCATTACTAAGTACAATTGAACTTAATGGATGGTTCTGCCTACTAAATATTCATAAGGTATGTATACTTAGCCTAATTACAAAATGGAATTATCGGTTAGAAATGAAGAATTTTAGTCCCAATGGCCAAGTACTGGATGCAATAAATGCTCTGATCAATTATGAAGCAATTATATTTGTTAGCCTCAGACAGAGACAGTCGTGTTTGATCATTAAATTGTGTTTTGCTCCCTGTCAGATAATGCAATAGCTAAAAACTGGAATTTACAATATTGTGTGTTCCGCTAATTGACATGCCGTACAAATAATGTTGTCCATTATCCTTTGCTAAAGTTATTAAGGTTTAAATAAGCATCACTCATCTCAATGATTCTTTTTATGAATATTCATCAAACAAAAACTTGGGTAACTGTAAAAGTTATTTGTACCCAGTCTGCATTTGCAGTCGGGACTAAATATTTTGATCCATGAACCCTTACTTCCCTGTTGATTCCCAGCTGCAGCTGAGGTCCTATTATATCCTGCCTTCCATGAAACATTTACTGAAATATCATTTTCCTCCACAAGTGGGGAAGTTGCTTGTTTTTTTGTGGAAGCCTTAGACTTAGTACTCGTTTGAGATGCAGATCAGAAAAATCTGGTTACATGAAACGGCCATCATATATACACTGAAAAATGGTTGAGTACTGGACTTAACTCATGATAATTTACTGGTTGTGCCCCTCACTTATTTATAAGTGGCAGGCCTTATAGCATTGGTGCTGTCCAGCTATATGTAATGCAAATCTTGTGTGTTAAACTCCTCACAAACTTTCACAGGTTAACAACCTTGATATGTAGTTGACTGTAAGGATGGAATTCTTGCTGTTGAAAATTTTACCAGAGTTTTGGTCCTTTGTTAGTTTTACTATATACCCCAATGGTGGGCACCCGTGTTGATGGACACATTTCTAGTTTGATTATATATGGCACTTCTTACAGCAAGTGTACAAAGTCCGGAAGAGAAGATGAGCGTGTTGACGGCCTCCAACTTACGAAAGAAGTTTGCCTTGGCTCGTGCTAGCTCTCTGGAAATAGAGGAGAAGAAGAATCGAAGTTATTCCCCGTCACCAAAAGGCTCGCCAGTAAGTATACAATGTACATTGAACATGTTTTTGAATTTGTTACGCCTATAATAAGCTAAGTAAGATAAATAGATGGTCTTATTGTTATTTTCAACTGACCATTTATATACACAAAACACCATGTTAAATATTTGTCAATCGACAAGATTGGAGCAAAAATTACTGAACTAAACTACTAAATGTACTTTCTGCTTCCTGACAAACATAGTCTTGAAATAGAATTTCATTTTACGGTTAAAGTAGCAGCCATTCTAAATATGGAAGCATTAAATCTATGTTAAGAATTAGAACTTCCTGCAGATGTATATGGTTTGAACATGCGACACATGTTATACTATGTGAGGCATGATCGTATTATGTGACTGCCTGAACAAAAATTCTAAAAAAAACAGGAAGATGAAGATATTGATCATACCTATGGTGCCACAATATTGTATCTTACTATTTTCTATATCATTGGCTTAGAATGAGATAACGCTCGACTTTCTGGAGAAAATTGTAATGGAATAATGCTATCTGCAAGAAATCAAAACTGGATAATCTTGGCTCAATCTACCTTGCTGGACTCATCCACAAATAATCGACAACCACTCCACATGTGGATTGTGTGGAGTACATAAGCCTTTAATAATATAATCTGCCTCTTCAAGCCAGAAATGCAAGCCTGCACAGAAGCTTAATAAGCCCATAGTTTGGAACATTGGCTTCTATCATGCTTTATCCTGGTCACCATGGTTCCCGTGGCTTCTATCATGCTTTATCCTGGTCACCGTGGTTCCCGTGGCTTCTATCATGCTTTATCCTGGTCACCATGGTTTCCGTGGCTTCTATCATGCTTTATCCTGGTCACCATGGTTTCCATGGCTTCTATCATGCTTTATCCTGGTCACCGTGGTTCCCGTGGCTTCTATCATGCTTTATCCTGGTCACCATGGTTTCCTTGGCTTCTATCATGCTTTATCCTGGTCACCATGGTTCCCTTGGCTTCTATCATGCTTTATCCTGGTCACCATGGTTTCCATGGCTTCTATCATGCTTTATCCTGGTCACCATGGTTTCCGTGGCTTCTATCATGCTTTATCCTGGTCACCATGGTTCCCTTGGCTTCTATCATGCTTTATCCTGGTCACCATGGTTTCCTTGGCTTCTATCATGCTTTATCCTGGTCACCATGGTTTCCGTGGCTTCCATCATGCCTTATCCTGGTCACTGTGGTTTCCATTCCAAATAAAAACAAATATCCTGCAGAAGATATTACATGGTTTTAGCTTGTAAAGCACCCATCCCATGTTTTACTGCTTTTAAAATATCAGATAATTTGGTCATAAATCACGTTCTTTGTGAACAGTGCAACTTTAATGTGCTAAGTGTTTTTTGCATCTGCATAAATCATTAAAATTTGCATAAATGCATTTAATTGAAAATATTTTTGTCAGTGAATATGAAAGCAACACCCTATTTCACTTGCCTAAATAGATAGAAATTCAAAAGAGTTGACACTGTTTATATCACCCACTTGCAGCGGGGGAGACATATTGTTTCTGTGCTGGATGCCCTTTCATCCAGCTGTCACTAATTGTCACCTCTAGTCCGTTTTCTATGCATTGTATTTCAGGCTACAACTTATATAGTCCTGCAAAATTATTGTCAAGAATTTTAGGTGAGATGATTTTTGACTGGAGCTCTGGTCCCTAGTGGGTGACATTTGTTTTTGTATAACAAACTCTTCTAGTCTAAAAATGTATTGTTCTCTTTTTTTCAGAAATCTCAACGAAAAGAAATAAAGAATTTATATGTGGCATTATACAACTTTAAACCTAAGGAGAAAGATGATATTGACTTAAGGTGAGTGTTGATTGGTCGTTATTACCTTAAAAACTATAGTCGCAAATGTCCAATGCCTATTTTGAGATCACATTTGCAAATTACTTTCAATAAGATTCTTAAAATTCTAGACAATTTAAGTAGTTTCATTGGTTGTTATAATCTTAAAAACTATGGTTGCAAAATGTTCAATGTCTATTTTGAGATCGCATTTGCAAATTACCTTCAATAAGACTCTTCTAGACCAATTTAAGTACTCTTTAGTTGTCTGGTTCCATCTGGTATTTTCACTAGTGTATCTTAAAATTGGTGTAAATGGGAATATCTAGTTGCCTAGGTAACACTGTGGCGTATGTTGTTGATACTTTAGTTATATGTAGATATTTTATCGACAAACTTGTCCACAAGATAATGATCAACAAAGACGTATATTTTTATTTTATTAACTTTATTTGTACTACCATAGATTATGTTGTCAAGTAATGTGAGATGTTGTGTTTATTTTATAGAGCTGGATGGCGTGTCAATGTCATTGATAGTTCAAAGAAAGACTGGTGGAAGGTAATACATTGTAATCATTGTCACATTTACTGTATACAGTCTAATCTAGGACTGGTCACATTTACTGTATACAGTCTAATCTAGGACTGGTCGCATTTACTGTATACAGTCTAATCTAGGACTGGTCACATTTACTGTGTAGAGTCTAATCTAGGACTGGTCACATTTACTGTATTCAGTCTAATCTAGGACTGGTCACATTTACTGTATTCAGTCTAATCTAGGACTGGTCACATTTACTGTATTCAGTCTAATCTAGGACTGGTCACATTTACTGTATTCAGTCTAATCTAGGACCGGTCACATTTACTGTATTCAGTCTAATCTAGGACCGGTCACATTTACTGTATTCAGTCTAATCTAGGACCGGTCACATTTACTGTATACAGTCTAATTATAGCAAATTTAGAGCATGACCAAAGGCATACCTCACAAGTTCTCCTATTAATGTTGAGTCCATCCTATTTTCATTGATAAATTCAAACTATTTAGACCGTGGTTAAAGGCCATGCAAAACATTAGCACAAAGTTATCATGCATCAGTAATTGGCCAATGAGTTTAATTCACTGTCCTATTCAATAATTTGTGGCATAGAGTTTTGTTATTTACGACTACAGTGAGTTTACCATCAATCTAATGTATGAACAACAACATCCTCCTAACAATAGCCGATAGTTTTTGCTCTCATAGGGTGTTCCTCCACTGTCTGTACACATTTCTCTTATAATTACAGGGTAAAAGTCATGGACGGACAGGGTATTTTCCTGCTACATATGTGATACCACTACAATATGATCAGAGGGTATTCCAAGTGCTCCAACCTCTTAATCTGTCAGATGGAAACTATTCCATAAAATTCCACAAAGACCAGGTAATCAATTTTATATTATTCCATAGGAACTATTCCATAAAATTCCACAAAGACCAGGTAAACAATTTTATATTATTCCATAGGAACTATTCCATAAAATTCCACAAAGACCAGGTAATCAATTTTATATTATTCCATAGGAACTATTCCATAAAATTCCACAAAGACCAGGTAATCAATTTTATATTATTCCATGGCAACTATTCCATAAAATTCCACAAAGACCAGGTAAACAATGTATTATCATTCCTTAACATGCCCCCTCAATGGAAGAAGATGGTATATATAGAGCATTCATTCATAGTAGCCAAATGTAAATTCCAATGTGTAAGTTAGCAAAGTTGATGCATATTTAATAGTAATATCCCATATCCACAATCAACGTGAATGTCACTCGTTTGCAAGCAATGTGACTTTCACTTCTTTGCAAGCAATGCGGATGTCACTTCTTTGCAAGCAATGGGGATGTCACTTCTTTGCAAGCAATGCGGATGTCACTTCTTTGCAAGCAATGCGGATGTCACTTCTTTGCAAGCAATGGGGATGTCACTTCTTTGCAAGCAATGCGGATGTCACTTCTTTGCAAGCAATGCGGATGTCACTTCTTTGCAAGCAATGCGGATGCCACTTCTTTGCAAGCAATGCGGATGTCACTTCTTTGCAAGCAATGCGGATGTCACTTCTTTGCAAGCAATGCGGATGTCACTTCTTTGCAAGCATATCGTATGTAATTAGCCATGAATGTAGATTTGTTAGCAGGCATCAGGTTGAACTGTTGCCATTGATTTTGTAAGCCAATGGATTATTATTAGTTACATCAACAAATTGCCATTACTTAATTGAAACAAGCAAAAGCAGAACTATTGGGGGATGTTTGGAGCTGAACACGAAATGTCTGGTACAATTTCTCTATAAAAAATGTAATTAGGTATATGGACAATGGCTTAAAATTCTTTTCCACCAGACGATTAATTCTGCTGTGAATTACTTCTTACATATATAGTAGGGAGAGAGACATCATAATGTCTAGACAACAGCTAATGGCATTGTTTTTATCTTTAAATGTTGTCTTTGTAAAACTCTCCTTATTGAATTAGATTGAGGTATGTTTAGTTGGTTAGAAATATTTTGTGATTTAATTCCTGCCAAAACGCAATGTTGTCACAGGTATTCATGTGCTACTGTTAAAACATTGTGGGTGTTTACTTTTCATTGATTTGCAGATGAACATTACAACTATAAACTTGTAGTTTCCACATTAAAACAGTAGCAATTTATGACTTTCTCATTGAAATCATTAATTTTTGTGGGGGATTAAATTTTGTGGATTCGTGGTTCATCTTCAACCACAAAATCAAACCCCATGAACAATATTTTTTACTCTTGTATTTATTACCTGAAATGCACAATCCACGAATTTACATCCCATTAAAATGGTGTTTTTTACTAAAACCACAAAGTTTCATCTCATCAAAATTAAATGATTTTACAATATTTGGTACAAAAAGGTTGTAACATATCATAAAGATCAAATTAATTGAAATTAATCGAAAATTTTGGCCGATCATTTACGGTATTTGATTTTAATGATTGTTGTTTCCCCTATGACTTATGGCTGTGTGAGACTTATAATCGATCATTTACGATATTTTATTTTAATGACTGTTTATTTTCTATCACACAGATTGTCTTACAAATCGGGGAGGAGGTGGAAGGCATGATACTAGTACGAGCCGCAAACAATCGTCAAGCATTATGTCCGCTTATATATCTACAAGAATTGTGATACAACGTTCATATTAAAAAACAATTTTCTGTTTTTATTTTTATTGCATAATTTGTTTTTATTGCATAATAGCAAATAGTGTTGATAATTTATGATAATGAGATAGATTGTGAAGTGACTAATGTTAGTTTGACGTTGATAATGTTTCCATGTTATCACAGGCCGGTGGGGTATTGTTTAAAAGATGATCATGTTTTCATGTTATTGCAGAGTGGGTGGGGTATTGTTTTGAAGATGAGTGGGTGGGGTATTGTTTTGAGAATGTTTTTACATTATCACAGAGTGGGTGGGGTATGGTTTTATTCTACTCAAAGATGTGCGGATTACATGATTTTTGTACTTTTATTGTTGACAATGATTTATTGGTGTCTTGTTACAGGATGCCTTCAATATTTTGTGTAGGATTAGCTAAATTATTCAGGAATGAGAAAAGCTAGGCCAAAGCAAATTCATAGTGTAGTTCTTGTAACATAATACTCCTGTGACCCAAGTTTTAACCCCTACCCTGAAGTTGAACATTTTACTTGGATTTTGCCAAAAGTCACTGTGGGTTGTTGATTTCCAGTGTATCAAATTGATAAAAAAAACGGAATTGTGTTTCCTATGCTATATACCCTACTTTATTACTGAAAGTTACTAGATCTACATTATTAAATTGTTTTGGCCAATGGAATGAACATATAAATAGATACCTTCTACACAGCCACGCATGGCAGAAAACTTTTAAATAAGCTCTAAAACATTTTGTTTCAATAAAGCCATGCTAAATTTAGAACATAAATTTCAAGACTATTTTTATTTTTCACTTTTTTGGTCTTTATTCAAGCATCAATATTAAACATGGGTGTCGTGCTTAAAACTTCTCATTATGCATGGCAGGAAAGTGCTTTAAGTGAAAATATCAAAAATAGTAAATGTTATGAAATTCCACTAATTTGATAAACTTTCGATGTAGTATTCATGGTTTTTACTTAATCCAATCTTGCCACACTGATGTTAAATAAGCCGACTTATGTAAGATTAAATAATATATATAAGGTTCCATACTGGCAAAGGAGTGATGACCGGACACAACTGGCCTAAAATACGTCGTATGAACTTAAAAATCGACTTTTCCTAAAAAAAATTTGTGTTGACACATACCTGTGTTCAAGGTCGTTGCTAAAAATAGAATACCCAAAAATATGACGTCACGTGAACTACCAAATTCGGGGCCGAAACATGTGTACTTTTGCCGCCCTTTTCAACGATGTACAGAAGTAATGACCGGACAGTCTGTTACGAATATTTCTCGATTAATATTTTGAAAAATATGGCCAGGAATATTTGGAACAGTGTTCTTATTTCGCATGCATGCAAAAATATTCATGATTTACGATATAACAGCACGTGACACACAATGTTTTCCTGATAGGGGACGTTCTGAGACAGGCTAAAATCAATAATATACCGTACCGTGTTTATTGACCAAAAAATCGAGAAAAATATTTTCAAACGACTTAAAAGTCTTTAAAATGTATGGACATGATATTAAAATGTTTAATTTTCCGATATCCGAGAACACATTTTATTAATTGCGGTAAAATTAGTGTTGGATTGAAATTTAAAAAAAAAAATTTTTTTAAAAATCAGCCGCCGAGGAGATTCGAACCCGTGCCTTCAAAGTGAAAATTTGGAAAATATTTCCTACGTCGTTAACCACTCGACCACGGTCTCAACATGAAAAATGCAATTTAATAAGTAATGCTTTGTTGATTTTGATAATTTTTTTCTACCAGAATCCTTTAAAACATGATTCTGAGTGTTATGATACAAAAATATACGATTTATTATACTAAACAAAGCGAGGAGACCGTTTGTCCGGTTATTGCTAGCAGCCGGTCATCACTCCTTTGCCAGTAGGTGGTTTTATAATAAAAGTTTTTCTGTATTATATTAAAGAGTTACCTCACTAAGCCTGATGTTTTGTATAGGATGAAGGGTTATTTAAGCCTAGGTCCCACTAAGCATTTTTGCCTTGGTGATTTAGTCCTGATTTAATAAATGAGCATCAGAAGGCATTGGCAAAAGGGTCCTTGAGGCCTAGGTAAGCTTCGGGAAAGTTTTGGAAATCGTTGTTCCCGATGCCTCTGGAAGCTTATTTATGTCAATCAGGTGTACATTGCCAAAGCAAAACATGCTCAGAGGGATGTAGGATTTAGGAAGAGAGATTGTATAATGGTCGATGTTTGTGTTGTATTGTAATGTAGGTTATAACATTCAGACTGATAGCTTGTCTTCTTGCCACACAGTCTATTACTTCTAGGACCATTGTCACAATAGGGGCTGGTAGCCACAAAGCATCTCATGGCATAGTAATATACTATAATCCGCCGGTGATAACGCTAGCCTTTCTTTACAATAGAAAATGGAAATAAAATGTATTTTTGGTGAACATTTTTGTGTACTTTTGTGTTCAATTACTTAAAATACATAAGAACTTTCAATTTACACTGAAAACAAGCAGAAATTTGACCTTGCAGTGTTGTTTATAGACATTATTTGTTTGTATACAAAGCTAGAGTTATCACCAGAGATCTAGCATCATAATTATAACAACAACAAAATTAATGCCAAACATTAAAGACCATGTGTCATCTGATTACTCAAGTTTCTGTTATTATTGTGTCCCCTCATTTATTTGTAAGTGGGGGCATATAGCGTGTGTACGTCCACCTATATATACGTAACGCAAATTTTATATGTTGAAATCCTTACAAACCATTGAGCCTAATTTCTTCAAACTTTTCACAGAAAAAAACCTTAATGTGTAGTTGACCGTAAAGGATGGAATTTTTGTTGGGTCAATTTTTACTAGGTACGGCCCTTTGTCCTTTTACTATATTCGCTATTGGGGATACCAGACTACCTGTGTTCCATTGGACACACGTCTAGTTTCTTTGGATTCAGGACATTTTTGCTCGTGTTCGCCTTCAAAACTCCAACTTTTTAATAAGTCCTTGAAAATAAACTAAAAGTACTTTTTAGGGAAGCTCTTTATCAACTATATACCAACTTATTTAAAATAAGATGCTTTGTGAATGCTACTCCTGGTCATTTTCTTCACAATGTAAATTATCACCCTCTGTTTATAGAGATATTAATTGTTTGCTGTGCAAATACTTCGTTGTCCATATCAATGTATTGTAAGATATATGTTATTATCAACTGGACCATATTAGAGCCTTGTTCATGAACACTGTAAAATTAAATCTTTAAACAGTTATATACATTTGTATATTTCTTAGAAAATAGACTAGGAATTTATCCGTTTGTCCATTTGTTCGCCCATCTGTCTGTTCGTTTGTCCGTTACAAAATTTTAAAACTCAAGTCCATCAAGGCATTACTTTCAATCTTGATTCACATCTTTACCATGGTAAACACATTAATACATTAGCAAAGTCATGTAACGCTATCCAACAGAACTATGGCCCATGAATGACTTAGCTATTTGTTATGGATGAAGCTTCCACTGGGGCATACCGTAAATACGCAGCCATAAGTCGCATGCAGCCATAAGTCGCAGGGGGACTTTTGAATAAAAAATCAAGGTTTTTGTCTAAACCCTTTCATAGGTCGCATGTATAGTTTTCCATTTTTGTGAAAGCTGAAATCATGTGCTCAGTGTCAAGTGTCAAAGAAAATGTGGTCATTTTCAGCTAAAGTTGGGAGGAATGTGTAGATTTTCAGACAGAATATAGAGGAGTGTAGTAATTTTCAAACAAAGTTGATGGGAATGTGGTCATTTTCAGATAAAGTCAGGGAGATGCGGTCAGTTTCAGATAAAGTCAGGAGTAATGTAATGATTTTCTGACAAAATCGGTAGTAGTGTAGTTAACTCTTCCATAAGTCGCGGGGTGACTTTTTAACTTTTTTTGGGACTGTTTTTGCCCGACTTATGGCCGAGTATTTACAGTAAGCGTTTACTAAACACAGTCTTCACTCCAGGTTCAAATTGCGTGTATTTAACAAGTGGGTAAGGAATAGGGACTATACTATTTGAATTTTGAATCCGTATTTCTGTTATAATTGGTTCTGAGAAACTACTTGTTGAAATTCTGGAAAGTGATGCTTGCTTTTTAAGGTTTATATTAATATCGTTGTTGCAATTGATATTTGAATATAATAAATTGGCTATAGTGTAGAATGTGAAAGAACTATAATTGCAACAGAATGTCTCTGAATGTAATTGAAAATTATATTTCAATTAACATACAAATACATTTTTTTGAAGATTCAAAATTAAAGTTTCAGTTTTACAATGTTTGTGAATTATAAGGTCACCCTTCACATTTTGTTGGTAGGGCAAAGCACTGATAGATTTGTTAATATTGCACTAGATGTAACAAGCTACATGTATTGCTGAATGCATTTTAATTTTTATAAAAACTATATGAGTTTTCATGAAAACGACATGCAGTCAATATTTTACTGTTGTAAATTTGTCTTCAAATAAATTTCATACATTTGTGTTATATTTACCAAAGACTTAACACCACAGTTGTGCAAATACACCATACCTGCCAAGTACTCCTATTTAAGTGAAGTTACTCCTATTTTCCTTGATAAATTTCGGTTTTCCATGTTCACCTAACTTTGAACAAAGGTATATTTATTCATTTTATGATCTTCTGTCCCCCATATTTATAACCACTAGAATTAATACATTCCTTGTTTATGCGTCTATATGAATCCCTTTTAATATTCACAATTAAGTGCATCTTGTGACATGTTTAGCTTCAATATCACTCCTATTTTAGATTTAACAAACTTGGCAGGTATGAACTTTCATACACTTTAAGTTTCCTTCTCTAATAAGATAAACAAGTGTGTATTTAGTATGTTAACTGGTGTTTTTCAGTAAAGTTTCGTAATTTACAGAAATCATGCAACACTGTTTATCTAGTTTGGTCAGTAACCCCCAGTAACTTTTATGTGAAATCATAAGAAGCACTATATCTAATGAGATTTGCCACCAGGTTTTATATTTTATGTTGTTCGCCTAAAGTGACAGATGTAGATTCTGATCTCATATTTCTGACTAAGTACCATGATCAAATTGTTGAGTTATTATTGATTAGACAATTTCGCAGGCAAACATGTGTTTTTAAGTGTATACCATGTTAACTGGTTGATCATTATTAAACCATGTTTGCATTGGTCTATCCTTAGTAAACCATGTTCTCATTGGTCGATCCTTAGTAAACCACGTTCTCATTGGTCAATCCTTAGTAAAACATGTTCTCATTGGTCTATCCTTAGTGAAACATGTTTTCATTGGTCGATTCTTATTGAAACATGTTTTCATAGGTCGATCCTTAGTGAAATATGTTTTCATTGGTTACCAATCCTTAGTGGAACATGTTTTCATTGGTCGATCCTTAATGAAACATGTTTTCATTGGTCAATCCTTAATGAAACATGTTTTCATTGGTCATTCCTTAATGAAACATGTTTTCATTGGTCGATCCTTAGTGAAACATGTTTTCATTGGTCAATCCTTAATGAAACATGTTTTCATTGGTCGATCCTTAGAGAAACATGTTTTCATTGGTTAATCCTTAATGAAACATGTTTTCATTGGTCAATCCTTAGTGAAACATGTTTTCATGGTTGCTCATTACAATTTTGTAAGGCATGTTTTCATTGGTCAATCCTTAATGAAACATGTTTTCATTGGTCAATCCTTAGAGAAACATATTTTCATTGGTTAATCCTTAATGAAACATGTTTTCATTGGTCAATCCTTAGTGAAATATGTTTTCATTGGTTACCAATCCTTAGTGAACCATGTTTTCATTGGTCAATCCTTAGTAAAACATGTTTTCATTGGTCAGTCTGTAGCAAAACATTTTTTCATTGGTCAATCCTAAAATAGTAATTTGGTCAGTCTTTAGATAAACGTGTTTTCTATTGGCTATTCATATGTAAAATAATAATTACTATATGCTGACCATATAAAATTTGTTAATCAACATAATGCAGAGTAATTTATATTCCATTTTGATTTTATTACCAGTTGTTGATCATATGATACTTTGGACAATGTTTGACATATGTAAAACATATTTTAATTGGCTAACCAACTCAAAACTGTGTTTTTTACTGTTACTAAATTAGACTTAACTTGTGCATTCATGATGTACTTTGTTTTAGGATTCCTATATATAACACTTCCATGTGTCCCATTATGGTTGTATATTTTTTCTTGCATGGAAAAGAATAAAGGGTGGACATAACACTTGACTTTTTGGCGAAGTCTGCTAGTAAAAATATGTCAATAAAATTTAACAGCTGTAAGTATCTCATTCTTTGACCAACTTTCCCAGATATGTTCGACGCTGGAGCAGAAAATAAGCACTACCCACAGAACATTGTTGACATATTTTTACTTGCACACTTAGACAAAAAGTCACATGGGGTGTCCACCCTGGAATAGGAGCACATACATTTTTGTATCATTCATTAAATCAGACTATTTTTGTTACATAACTTAATGACAATCCAATTATTGTTGAGAGATGTTTTGAAGTACTCTCTTGCACTAACTGTCATTTCTTAAGGTTATCCAAGGGAGATAATTCAATTTAAGCAATTTTTAGCATAACATGCCTAACAGTGATTCTCTTCCCTTGTCTTGTGCATAAAATAGACATAAAAATTTGAATCTGAGGTTTTCACAATATTTTACTTTTCACTTAATTTACATGAGGTACAAATAACATTTACCATAATGCTATTACTTTTGCAATTAGAATGATATGTAAGCACTCTTTTTTATATAAGTTGAATTCTTGAGAGGAACATCACTTTCAAAAGCATGCATATGTGTAATCTATTGAAGGACTAAACGAGATATTCTCCATTAATAACTAAAAAAAACCACCTTTTTTCAGTAAAGCTTTCTTGAAAATTTATCATTACTTTGATCCTGGAGGTGTTTTTAAGCTTTCTATTATTCAGTGATAAGATATACATACATGCCGTTACTTTCCTGAAGCCCATGCAGAAGATTGGTGAAGGAGAAGCAGGAGATTTCTCTTGCTCATACTTTAAACTCAAATAAATGAAGTTAATATGCAGTTTTCACCTATTTTACTTGTAGGATATAACCATGCATACTTCATAAAGCTATTAAATTGATATTCTTATCATTTTCATCATTTCAAACAAAAAATGTCAAAGTTCCAGTATTCCAAGAAATGCATGAGATTTGATCAATGTGCCTAAAATCATGCGGGAGAAGAGTCTCAAATGCAGGAGATCTGGCTCAAGTTTCATTGCAGTGTTGCAGGTGTTACGGCCCTTTTTCACACCTTATATTGATCTCTGATAAAGTATGTGATACACCAAGTAAACATAGAGTAAAAAAACGTTAGTGCTATATATTAAATAATCAAAACATAATGTCAAAAATATTTTGTAATGTTCCATTAAGACCACAGGTAACTGTACCATTGAAAAAGACTAAAACGAAAAAAAAAAATTGTCAAATTTATTTTTTATACAATTTTTCTTCTTTTTCTTTATCAATAATAGTTACGTGTGGTTAAGACTTGGCAACTTATAAATTTATGCTAGTTCACTGCTAAGCATATTGAACACTTTCATAGATTATGTTTATTGTTTAGCTTAACTTGTTATATACTGTAAAATCATTAATTTTCATGGGAGTTTAAAATTTCCTGGATTTCGTGGATCACCATAAACCACGAAATCAAATCTCATCGAAAAATAATTTTGGCCCTTGTATTTTTTTTACCTGAAATGCAAAATCCACTAAGTCATAAAGGTCCTATAGAAATGGTCTTTTGTACAGAAATCACGAAATTTCGTCCCATTGAAAATAAATGATTTTACAGTAACTATCCCTACTTTGATTTCCATGTGTTGTTTTTGTGTGATCTCAAACAAGCTGTTTTATTGTTGTTGTTTTTGTTGCTAATTTTTGATAATTAAGTTAACATGAGAAATAAGTTGTTAAGTTTAGTCATAGTTATACTCCCTTGTGATACTGGGTAAATTGATGTATATTTTGTTTTATAATGTTCTATTATGGACACATTGATTCCGGAATGAGATTTCTCCTCTTTTAGGCCGATTTCCTCCTTTTTATGCCCCCACCGAATATTGGGGGAGGGGGTAGGGGGTATATTGATTTGCCACTTTTGTCTTAAAATCTTGGAAACAAAGGGCAACTCTGGATAGCTTATCATCCCCGAATTTTCACTCATTTATTAGATAGATAAAATAACAGGTTTGAAACATCATGGTCCACCCCAACATAAATATACCATTTAACGTATAAACAGGCCAGCATAGTTTTGGTTGGGTCTAATTATATATCTACCACACAAAACAATTAGCATATACAAAATGTATACTTTTTATTGTGTTTGAGTTATAATATTAGGTCCTTTCGATGATGAACAGTTCGGGGTTAGAAACCATTGTCGCATTGTTTTGATATTTGTCAACGCTAATTGCAGTAGCAATGTTTGCTAATAACTACAATCTCCTGCGATATATTTAGCTCACCTGACCACAATGTGGTCATGGTGAGGTTTTGTCATACCGAGATGTCCGTCGTCCGGCGTGCGGCGTGCGTCGTGCGTCTGTCAACAATTTCTTCAAACGACTTCTCCTCCTAAACCGCTTGGCCAAATTTGATAAAACTTAACAGGAATGTTCCTTGGGTGGACCTCTACCAAAGTTGTTAAAAAAATTCCAGTCTGTCGCATAACTAGGTCACACAGGCTAAAAATAGATTTTCAAAAAGGAAACTTCAAAAATCTTCTTCTCTGAAACCATAAGGCCTAGAGCTTTCATATTTGGTATGTAGCATCACCTTGGGGTCCTCTACAAAGATTGTTAAAATTATGTCCCTGGGGTCAAAATTGCCCCGCCCCAGGGGCCCTTAGTTTTACATAGAGTTATATAGGGGAAACCTTAAAAAATCTTCTTCTCCGAAACCGCTTGGCCCAGGGCTTTCATATTTGGTATGTAGACTCAGCTAGAGGTCCTCTACAAAGATTGTTCAAATTATGCCCCTGGGGTCAAAATTGGCCCCGCCCCGGGGGCCCTTAGTTTTACATAGAGTTATATAGAGAAAACCTTAAAAAATCTTTTTCTCCGAAATTGCTTGGCCCAGGGCTTTCATATTTGGTATGTAGACTCAGCTAGAGGTCCTCTACAAAGATTGTTCAAATTATGCCCCTGGGGTCAAAATTAGCCCTGCCCCGGGGGCCCTTAGTTTTACATAGACTAATACAGAGAAAACCTTAAACAATCTTTTTCTCCGAAATTGCTTGGCCCAGGGCTTTCATATTTGGTATGTAGAATCAGCTAGAGGTCCTCTACAAAGATTGTTCAAATTATTCCCCTCGGGTCAAAATTGGCCCCACCCTGGGGGTCACCATTTTACTTAGACTTATATAGGGAAAACATATAAAAATCTTCTTGTCTAAAACTACACTGCATAGAGCTTTGATATTTGGTATGTAGCATCATCTAGTGGTCCTCTACCAAGATTGTGCAAATTATGCCCCTGGGGTCAAAATTGGCCCCACTCGGGGGGTCACCGTTTTACATAGAGTTATATAGAGAAAACCTTAAAAAATCTTCTTCTCCGAAATTGCTTGGCCCAGGGCTTTCATATTTGGTATGTAGACTCAGCTAGAGGTCCTCTTCAAAGATTGTTCAAATTATTCCCCTCGGGTCAAAATTGGCCCCACCCTGGGGGTCACCATTTTACTTAGACTTATATAGGGAAAACATATAAAAATCTTCTTGTCTAAAACTACAATGCCTAAGTGCTTTGATATTTGGTATGTAGCATCATCTAGTGGTCCCCTACCAAGATTGTGCAAATTATGCCCCTGGGGTCAAAATTGGCCCAGCCTCGGGGGTCACCATTTTACATAGACTTATATAGGGAAAACATATAAAAATCTTCTTGTCTAAAACTACACTGCATAGAGCTTTGATATTTGGTATGTAGCATCATCTAGTGGTCCTCTACCAAGATTTTTCAAATTATGCCCCTGGGGTCAAAATTGGCCCCACTCGGGGGTCACCGTTTTACATAGACTTATATAGGGAAAACATATTAATATCTTCTTGCCTAAAACTACACTGCCTAGAGTTTTGATAATTGGTATGTAGCATCATCTTGACGTGGTTTTCTACCAAGATGTTCAAATTATTCCTTTGGGTGAAAATTGTGCAGGGTTTATAATCAGGTGAGCGATATTGGGCCATCATGGCCCTCTTGTTTTGGATTAGTTTTAATTTGCCCTTATAACTGTTTTATTTGAATTTAGTGAATGGTACAGGCTATTTCTATAGTCTATAGTTCGGTTTTACAATCAGAATCCAACCCGACACATTGCAAACCTGTCAAATATATACTTCAACTTTATATTGAATGGATGAAAAGTTGGGGAAGTAAAAACTGTAGTTTGTGCTATAATTTCTTTGGCCTGTGGATTATGTCTCCCTCAGGTAGTATTCATTCTGTGGTCAAGTGTGGGCATGAGTTGGGAAACTTTCATTGTATTCATAGCTTGGAGGATTTGACACGATCCTGACCTTTATGCATCAATATATTACATTGTACAAGGCTCTTGCCTTGAATATATCAACTTCTTACTGCAGGTCGTGCAATATTGGTCCTTTTAGATTTCTGTTGATATAACACCTCGAGAATCTTCATGATACTCCCTGCTTATGAAAACATACATTGGGGGTCATAAATATACACAAGAAATCTGCTGTTAAATTTATCTAATTAAAATGTCAGGTTTGTGTCAAATTCTCCAAGCTAGATAGTCCAGTTAGGATATATTGACAGTGACAGCATCGTTTATGTGTACCCAAAAGATTAAAACCATTGTTTAAACAGGTAGAGTTTAGTTTGGTATAAGCATTTTTACTTGTTTTTACACCAAAATAGTAGATTGTTCCACTGCGTCACTGTATTTTTACCCTTACTGGACTGTACCTCTGATGCACCAAATGTTGTTACAAGGTGATTGGATATTGATGTTGTTATTTTTCATTTTATTGTTATCATATTTTTCTGTCATTTACAGAAAATGTACACTTTTTGGGCTGTTTAAACCCTGTAATAGGTATAATATGGTCATTTGAATCCCTTAATTTGTATAGGGTCATTGTAACACCTTCATATGTTTAGGGGTCTTTTTTAAAAATGCATAATTTGTTTGTTATTGTTAAATCTGGTTATCCCGATACTTCTAAAGGGTTATTTAAACCCTGTCGATTTGTAAAGGGTGATTCGAAACCCATTCATTTGCACAGGGGTCATTTGAAACCCCTTCATTTGCACAGGGGTCATTTAGACGGCTTCATTCGTTTAGGGTGGTTTAAACCCCTTGATTTGTATAGGATCATTTTAAACCCTTTCATTTGCACAGGGGTTGTTACACCCCTGGATTTGTATAGGGTTAATAAAACCCCTTGATTCATACATGCATATTTAAGCCCCTTGATTTTTATGGGGGTAAATGCCATGATTTGTATAGAACCATTTTAGCCCCTTCATTTGTTTTGGTTAGGGGTTTAATGCCTTGATTTGTAAATTAAGGGTCATTTAAATTCCTTGATTTTGCACATTGTAACCCCTTGATTTGTGTAGGGTGTTTTAAATCCCCTCATTTGTACAGGGTCATTTCGACCCCTTGATTTGTATAGGGTCATTTCGACCCCTTGATTTATATAGGGTCATTTCGACCCCTTGATTTGTATAAGGTCACTTTGACCCCTTGATTTGTATAGGGTCATTTCGACCCCTTGATTTATATAGGGTCATTTCGACCCCTTGATTTGTATAAGGTCACTTCGACCCCTTGATTTGTTTAGGGTCATTTCGACCCCTTGATTTGTATAATCTCTGTGTATAAGAGAATGGTGTTGTAGTATGTAAATGCACTGTTATTCTTCATTAAGTCTCATCATACTATCATTACATGTACATGGTCTCACTTTTACAACAAACATAACACAACAATCACTCACATTGTGACCAATTTTCACTGTGCCAATAAACAATATGTTGTTCCTTGAAAATGTCTTCTGTTGTCTTTTACCCCACAAAAAGATAATGAACAATGTGTTCCAGAAACACTTAAGCCCCTTGGTGACCTTGACCATATACATAGTGACCTCAAAACAGGTGGATGTTGTAGGTCTTGAAGAGTTGCATGCACACACACATTTTGAAGAACCTAGGTCAAAGCGTTTCCATGTTATAAGCAAGGTTATGAATAAAACAGTCTTGGTGACCTTGACCTATGACATACTAGTAGTGACATCAAAACATGTGGGGGTTGTAGGTCTCAATGAGTTCCGTGTAAACATGAAGTTTGAAAAGCAAAGGTCAAAACGTTTTCATTTAATGAGCAAGCTAGGTCACATTTTGAATAAAACCGTCTTTGTGGCCTTGACCCTTGGCCTAGTGATCTTAAAACAGTGGAGGTTGTAGGTATGGAGGAGTTGCATGTACACATGAAGTTTAGGCAAAGCGTTTTCATGTTATGAGCAAGGCTAAAGCTTTTGGACAGACAGACCAAAAACAATTCACCCCGAATGGCATAAAAATCGGACAGGGAAGGAAGCAGGGAAGTTCAGGAATATGATATGTAATATGAGCTTTAGCCTTTCCGTATTATACCCATGTGATAAGGGTTGTAGTTGTTTAACATAGCACACCTATGAGGGTGCAAAGGGAAATACTTTCATGAGAAAAGGGCATCTAGATTCAGGAGTTTTCTTTATAAGCATAGTGAATGTTATACAAACTACTTCAAAAGATACAACCACAGAACCGAGAGTGCTTGACACGTGGGTGCTCCAGTAGTTCGGTGGTTATACGAGGGGTGTTCCAGAAATAATAGGACTTTTCTCATAACTTCTAACCCACCTCTGGACCACTGGTAAATTTTTCTGAGCAAGACCCACATGCTTCACTCCACCATGGTGTAAAATGGTACATTCCTGGGCGCCGCAGATCGACGTTGGCTGTCACATCCACAGGAGAAAAAGTCTCCACAGGGGGCACGAGTGTAGGTTTCCAAATGTAGCCCAATAACCAGGGGAAGTTAAAATGAAACCGTTTCTCACAATTTATCAAATAACAATAATCCAAGCCCCGATCTGCCTAAGCATCTCAATCTGAGCAAGTTCTCATCTCAAATATTCACATACGTATGTGTCTTTATGTTTATTTCCATGTGAAGTTGGAATAAAAACTTATATCCCTATTTATTATGCTAAACAGGAATGATATTGTGAGTTTCTTACATGCTGGAATTTCAGATGTATGTTTAATTATGACTCTAATTTTAGCAAAACCTCCATTAGAGTTGCGATTTCTACTTGAGATGCTTTAGGAGATCGGGCCTGTTCTCGTTATTTAGTATCGTCCGTGATGACGTTAAAATTTTACCTCCGCAACATTAATAACTCATATTTTCTGATCAATGTTTGCCAAGCATATCCGAATTTTGAACAAAGGCCTGTTAATGCAGGTATTTTCGGACTAGTGGTCGTCTCATTGTTCGCATGCACAGCTTGTTCTATAGATTCGAAATCCTAAATAATATTGAAATCCGAAGACTTTTATAATAATGGAATACTAGTATTTAGTATGCTGTGATCAGCAATAATGTACCAGGTATCCGTTGCCTATGCAAGTGGCTACGTAGCGTTTTCAAAGGGAGGTAACTGAATGAAGGCGTTACGTAGCGCTTCGTGTCAGGCAACGGACACCAGTCAATGTTATGCCCGCCCGGTGGATTAGACAGACAACGGGCATGATCTTGACTGGTGCATAATGCCTTTGTTGCACATTCTACGGGAGCTAGAGTTCCGTCGTGCAGTATCACCCCATGTACCCCGATACTATGTGTTAGCCAGGATACTTACGTCGTAGCGTGTGCAAAAAAATGACGACGCTTGAGAGGTAATGTAGTGTGTGCCTGTTTCAATTACTAGTATTCCAATTTCGTGTCTACTGTATAGTACGGAAGCCTTGGAGGGCCCTTTTGACTTAGAACTTATGACTTATGACTAACGTCTTTTGTCTTAGTAATTATGTGTTATGACTTATGACATTTGACATGTATAGATCTTTGTGCACGTGCATTTGCTTCAACATGGCGGCAACATGGCGGAGAGCGGGAGTGAAAATGAAGAATTTTTGGTAAGTATATATTATATTAATCGAAATGTTTACAGCTTGACATATATACTTTATTTATTAAATGAACACCGTTAAACAATATTTGGCTGAACTTTAGAATAGCATCCTCATAGAGCAAAGGAGGCAATTATCGACCCCTTAACGTGATTTTTAGGAAAATAACATTTTATGTTTACTCTACAGATGAAACTTAATTTTATTTCATAAGATAAATGTATATTGGTTATTTTAAACCAATGAAAACGAGTGTAACATGCTCTGGTATGGTTGGCTAATAAGTTTATGAGGGTGCACTACGTCTGCTATTATCGACCCCTTGGAGGCAATTATCGACCCCCTGTCTTGTTGTTTTAAAAAAAAAGTCTGCAGCAGACAGAATCAGTATGTTTGATGCATATGTTCCGTAAGTATATTGGTATGAATTAAGAAATAGTTTGATACATATGTATTAAGCTAAATGGTAACCAACAGTATAATCGTGTATTCCATGTATTGAAAGATCTAAATTGGAAATTAATTGGCCATATGCATTTACATTATTTTACAATAAATTGTTTAATGGACATAAACAGTATTCTAACACGATTCGCGGATTAATCCAATACACAAAGAACGAACCGAACCATGTTTTATTGCCCCCATAAAACATACCTATCAAATTGGCTGTTTCTATTTACGCCCAGTATCACTTGACATATTTATGAATGAATGAACGTAAACTTTATAGTAAAATTTACTACGAGTCACGATGACAAGGCGAGTTGCACGAGAATCCAGTGTTACATCTATGACGCATCTATATTTAGAAACTCCAATGTACTCTAGAAACCAAGTTTTAGTAAAGCTTCTGATAATCAATCCATTTATATTTTTCATTTTATGAAATAGATACCATATACTCGTGTTATTAAAATTGTTTCAATGTTTAAATTGTGGTATTTCCTTCAGAAAATTACGAAGGTCGTTTTTATTAACGAGGGAGGTAATTGTACCAGCTAACAAGCCAATCAATTTCATCGTGGAATTATGTTCAATATCCAATGGGTGAAAATGGAATGCGCGCAGTTAAATAGTGCGGGATATTATCGTATTTAGAATCGAAATAAAAACTCTGTTCTTGTATATTGTCGGTGAATAAAACACGGGCACTCGTTCGGATGCGGAAAATTAAATCACTCGTGCTACGCACTCGTGATTTAATTTTTCCGCAACCGAACTCCTGCCCGTGTTTTATTCACCAACAATAAACGCGAACAGATTTTTATTTCTTAAATAAAGAACATACTTAAATGCTCAGTAAATCATTAAATGGCAATCGTCGGTAAAATATATCACATTACAAGGATCAAAATGGAAAGAATCCATCCCGTTGTTACGTATATGACACGTGCAAATAGGTAGCATTTTGTGTTGCATGTTTCATCAGAAATGGAGTAAAGTCATGCATGCTTAAACCTGCAAAAAAAAGCCAATTAAATCATTTTTATGAACTTTAGTTTCCCTGCTTCTAAATGGGGATACGTTACATCCCGTCAAATCCAGTTTAAATGATAATAACAGGGTAATTTTAATTATTAGCATATGCCTAATGCTGATTGGTCACAATGGACCACAGGCATACTCTCGATATGCATAGTCGTCTCAAAATAATTTGTATTTTGGTTTTAAGATGACAACAATATTATTTTTGATTAGTCGTTCATATCTTACGGGAGACAACTAAATATCAGATGACAACGATATCGTTTCAACCAGTCGTTCATATTTTATTTGAGGGGTCGATAATAGCAGAACATGTCGATTTATTCTGCAAATATCGACCCCCCTGTTTGACCTTGGTACTTAATCCCTGGAAATATAAGTACGGAATACCGTTAGGGCCATCGTGGTTACACATTAAAATCCAGAGGGCGACAATGCGATAGTGCGATAGTACGATGGCGACAATGCGATAATACGATGGCGACAATGCGACAGTACGATGGCGACAATGCGACAACGCGATAGTACGATGGCGACAATGCGATAGTACGATGGCGACAATGCGACAACGCGATAGTACGATGGCGACAATGCGATAGTCATATCGTACTGTCGCCATCGTACTGTCGCATTGTCGCCATCGTACTATCGCGTTATCGTTCTGTCGTCATCGTATTATCGCACTGTCGCATTGTCGCCATCGTACTGTCGCATTGTCGCATCATGGCCCTCTTGTTGAGTAATTGTCCTTTGTTATTTAAAATACTTATTTTTTTGTCCGGAGCATATCTTTAAAAGTATTTGAGATATTGACTTGAAACTTGATACATATATAGATCTCATTGTGTGGAGTTCTAGTTAGCTTTACTATTCAAGGAATAGCGGAACTCTTCTTACCACGGTGTTGTCGTTGGTTAAAATTTTCGTACCAGTCCAATTTTTAGCACACCTGTTACACTGTGACATTGTGAGCTTTTGAGATTTTGTGGAAACTGTCATCAGACTGTCCATCTATGTGTCCGTCAAACTTTTGCCTAAAATTACAAAAAATACTTCTCCTAAACCTCTGGGTCAATTGGTACCAAATTTGGTAGAAATGATCCTTTGGTGGTCCCATTTCAAAGTTGTTCAAAAATGGAATTTCATGAGGAACTCTGGTTTCCATGGCAGCCAAATTTAAAAAAAATCTTCTACGATGCAGCAAGGCCCAGAGCTTGAATATTTGGTGTGAAGCATTGTCTAGGGGACAAGTTTGTTAAAATCATGACCACCGGGTAAGATTGGCCCCGCGGCATATATGGTTTTGTATAGGAAAACTCGAAAATTGTTCTCCAGAACCACAAGAGCCAGAGCTTAGATATTTGACAGGTAGCATGGTCTAATGGACCTCTACCAATTTTGAAGTTTGATTAAATCATAACCCCAGGGATCAGATAGACCCCTCCTCGGGGCATCTCTGGATTCGGATGGGAAAAACTAAAAATCTTCACCAGAACCACATTTCCTAGACCTTAGATATTTGACATAAATTGTCCTTAAATTCAAGTCCTTCAAGATATTGCCTTGAAACTTTGCATACGTGTTTATGATCACACTCCCCATCAAAAGGCGCGAGTAGATAACTCTGTGAATAATAACTGAAAGGAAGTGGGGGTATACTGTTTTGCAAATGTTGATGGGCCGGTCCGTAGACCTTTTTGTTCTGATCAATAACTAGAGATTGCCTTTACCTAGGGTAGTCAAACTTAACAGGATGGTTGCTTGTATTAAGTAGATGAAGCCTAATGTTTTTGGGATCAGTAGATCAAAGGTCAAGGTCCCTGTGACCTTACATTAAAACACAGTTGCAGCTAAATAACTAATGAACAATTTGACCAATGGAAGTGAAACTTCATAGCATTATTGCTTATATTCAGTAGATGATACTTATCAGTCGAAAAGTCAAGGTCACTGTGACTTTATGATAGAAAAGGATTTTGGCTCAATAACTGGAGATTACTTTGACCTAAGGTATTCAAACTTCATAGGATGATTGCTTGTATTAAGTAGATGAAACCTACACTTTGGGGTTAGTAGGCAAAAGGTCAATGTCACATGACCTTACATTGAGCAAGGTTAGTCAAACTTCACAGGATTATTCCTTGTATTGAGTCGATGAAACCTAGTATTTGGACTCAGTAGTTGATTGGCGATAGTCGACAACGCGATAGTACGATGGCGACAACGCGATAGTCTATGGCGACAATGCGATAATACGATGGCGACAACGCGATAGTACGATGGCGACAATGCGACAGTACGATGGCGACAATGCGACAACGCGATGGCGACAACGCGATAGTACGATGGCGACAATGCGACAATGCGACAGTACGATGGCGACAATGCGACAACGCGATAGTACGATGGCGACAATGCGACAGTATGATGGCGACAATGCGACAACGCGATGGCGACAATGCGATAATACGATGGCGACAACGCGATAGTACGATGGCGACAATGCGACAGTACGATGGCGACAATGCGACAACGCGATGGCGACAACGCGATAGTACGATGGCGACAATGCGACAGTAAGATGGCGACAATGCGACAACGCGATAGTACGATGGCGACAATGCGATAGTACGATGGCGACAATGCGACAATACGATGGCGACAATGCGACAACGCGATAGTACGATGGCGACAATGCGACAGTACGATGGCGATAGTACGATATGACTATCGCATTGTCGCCATCGTACTATCGCGTTGTCGCATTGTCGCCATCGTACTATCGCATTGTCGCCATCGTACTATCGCGTTGTCGCATTGTCGCCATCGTACTGTCGCATTGTCGCCATCGTATTATCCCATTGTCGCCATCGTACTATCGCACTATCGCATTGTCGCCCTCTGGATTTTAATGTGTGACCACGATGGCCCTAACGGTATTCCGTATATAAGAATGTTGTCATATGAATGCTGTTGTTCAGTACTCGAGGAATTTGCGTTGTATCCATGGGTTGTATGCTCTTAAATTGCAAAACCATGCATTTTTAAAAGTCTCCTTCCTTAACGGATCACGTAAAAATTTACTATAAAATTTCTTCAAACTCGCATTGCCTCTGTTTATCTTTTAAAACAACGAGGATGCAAACTTTATGACGTATGCATGATAGGCTATGACGTCATGGCCATTCATCTATGTTTCTTATGGATTAAAGAGAGATAATTGGGAGGGGTCGATAATACCCGACGGTCGACATTACCCGCCCTTGCTCTACATCGTTAGTCAAGTTCCCGGACCAACCATGTGAAGAATACGCTGGTGAACGAGAATGTATAATAGCAGCTTTACCATTTACAAGGCAATATTCATTGAATTTTTGTTTTCAAACCCGCCGATCCTATTTTTCGCTATATAAATTCCCCTATACATGTATATTGCACAGTATTTTGTTAAATTTAGTGTGCGTTTACCGTATTAGCAACCTTCATGCATCAATTATAACACTGTCACCCGACAAAAATGGAGCAAGTTACGACTCACGATTTGGTTTGTTTTCACTTTGTATTTTTTGAGAAATAAACCTGTCTAACACTGGCACTGTTCAGGGCCTGATTGTTCAAACCCCTACGCAGTGATCTCCTTTACCGGTACGCTAGGTGAACACAGCCGCCACAAGGTGGATATGGAAATCTAATATAATCCGGAATTTCCGGAAAACGGGTTTTATCCTATTATGTTTTTATCAAAAACGAAAGTAAAGGATAGTACGAAACTGTTATGTTGGTTATTTCACTCCGTCTATATTGTATATACCTACAAATGCTAACATGGCGTTTTCTTTTATCACAAACAAAACATTTTGCATTGACAAGCTTCCGCGGCGTTACAGAGACTGTCATGTTTTGGATCACATGGCTTATCCATCCTGTCCATCGTCGCATGATATTCTTCAAGACTGCAGTATCGTTAAAGTAGCAAACGCGTGACATAATCGCTGTGAGGAAATTTTTATATCCTATTTTATTTTCATATAACCATATTTTCGATGCGTCAGAATGTTTAAACGGGCATTCCCTACATCTAGCATATTATTCTCTACTAGCGCATTTAATGAGCTAAATGTACAAAAAAAACTATAAATCGTTTTATATACGTTACCCAATTATTGCTTTTCTGAAAATTGAAATAGCCATTTGGATCTTATTGTGGCTTTAATTTAGAAATGTTGTTTGTTTTTAGCTTACCTGTCACAAAGTGACAAGGTGAGCTTTTAGGGTCGTGCATCGTCTGTCAACATTTGCTTTATAAGACATCTCCTCCTAAACCACAGAATGGATTTTCATCAAACTGCGCAGGAATGATCCTTAGGTGATCCTCTTCAAACGATGTTGCATATGTAGGTCATGGGGTCAAAAACTAGGTTTAAATAGTGTCAACTCTTTAAATGACATTCCTCCTGAACTACTGAATGGATTTTGACCAAACTGTACAGTAATGATCCTTAGGTGGTCCTCTTTAAACGATAGTATCAACCGTGCCAGTCCGCTAAATATGTAGGTCACGGGGTCAAAAACTAGGTTTAAACAGTGTAAACTCTTTAAATGACATTTCCTAAACTGCAGAATGGATTTTAACGAAACTGTACAGGAATGATCGTTACGTGGTCCTCTTCAAACGATAGTATCAACCGTTCCGGTCCGCTGCATATGTATGTCAGGGGATCAAAAACTAGGTTTTAACAGTGTAAAATCTTTAAGTGACATCTCCTGCTAAACTACTGAATGGATTTTAACCAATCTGTACAGGAATGATCTTCAAATGATAGTATCAACAGTTCCGGTCCACTTCCTTTGTAGGTCAAAGGGTCAAAAACTTATGTTTAAGTGAAAACTCATTAAATGACATCTTCTATACCACTGAACTGCTGCACATGTAGTTCACTAGAGCCAAAGGTATTTTAATTTATTCAAAATGTCAATGGCATCAGGTTAGCGATCCAGGGCCCTCTGGGCCCTCTTGTTCATACATCTGATACATAAATTTGTGTACATTAATTGGGTAAATTCTGAAGATGACACAAACTTCTTTTATAAAATATTGTTTCCTCAAAATTTATCATGTAATGATAAACTATGAGAAAAAAATATTTTATATCATGTGTGCAGTATACTAATCTAGGTACTTGGAGTAATGAAAAACATTAATAAAAGTTCAAATCATAATGCCAGGATTTTTTTCTTTTTGACAGCTCTAGATCTACTTTCACTTTCATTTTCAGTTTTTATAATTCATTGTTTGTTACATTTTTAGCTCATCTATTTTGTTTTTAAAAATATAAGCTAATGTTGTCACCTGAGCATTATCTGAGTCTGCGTCCGGTAAAGTTTTGTGTTTAGGTCCACTTTTCTCCTAAAGTATCAAAGCTATTCACCATATCGACATTATAGGATAAAACCCGTTTTCCGGAATTTCCAGTGAAATTGTGCGAGGTGTTTTGATTGACTTCGTGGGGGTAGAAACATATAACACGTAGAGCAAACGAGTACAATATTCGCGATTATTAAAAAAAATATATACCAAAAGATAAGAATTTATGAAAATTCTTACTTGCACACAATGACAATTAACACAATTTTACGACCTCGGCAACAAAATGTTTGCATAAATAATGTGTTTAACTTGAAAATTGCGCATAATTTCACGCCATCGGTATCGAGCTACGGAAGCGGCAGTGTAGAATAAAATACAATATTTCAAATAGAAAGTAGATTTTGAGGATATTTTTTGCTGAATCTTAAATTCAAAAATGATTAATTATAATCTACAATATTTTTTTATACATTTTTCCGTGTTTAAACCTTGAAAATAGGATAATACTACACCCTTCCGCTATACAGCCTATACGTTTTTACCCCCCTGACCATTAGTCATTAGAAATTCCGGAAAACGGGTATTATACTATAATGTCGATATCTGCTTTCAAACTTGCAACACTCATTTACTGTAATAAGGGGACTGTGCAGGCCAAGTTACATAACTCTGGCTGGCCCCTGTAGACTTTCGTATCAGCTGCCAAACTCAAATGCTCAACTAAACCTAAAATGCTTTTTACTTTTTAATGACAATATATATTTATACACATATTCTAAGCTGCCAGAGAAAAAGGTACAGTAAAATACACTGCAGATAAAAGATATCAAATAATTGTATTAAAATATGTATAATTTATGCTTGAAAATTAAGAAAGTTATTTTCAAAATGTTTCTGACAAAATACAGTGTAAAGACAAAGACGTTCATACACTGGATTTGAAAGTCATCGATTTTACCGAAAATCGTGGATGATCCACAATGCACTGCGCACGCTTCGGTAATTATCGACCGTTTCCGCTAAACCTTGATTTTACCGCGTTCGGTTAACTCCGTTAATTTCCGCCGATATTGTTTACGAAAACGGCCATCTTTAATGGAGTTGACAGGTGGTTTAAATGTCTGATAATCGACTTTTATTGAAACAAATTGGCTATTTGATAGAGTATTAACATGTTTATTGTCATTTGAAATGTTTTATACACCGAAACTTCAACTACAATAGGAAATTATTATGTTTTTCACACATTGATCACGAGCAGAAATACGAACGAAATTTGGATTTGGACGCCCAGGTAAGAATTCAAGTTTACCCCCATCAAATAGAAAAACGAAGTTGTTTCATTACCACAAGTATTTTTAAGACAGCCCAAAGATTACAAAAAATAATATTCCATAAAAATAGCGAGTACGAATAGCTCTAAAAGAATAAAAAACAAACTGCATAATTTGTTGCGGGCCGATTTGTCGGTTCGAAAACTCCATTTCGATAACTCGCACAAATCTGAGGTTTATTTTAATATAGTGGACGTATCATACAAAATATTGTAACTTAAACATAGAATACATATTTTAGAGTCAGTAAATGCCCACATTTGTCCAATTCGACGGAGGATTAAACATTAAAACCTCTTATCTAAATCGAACAAAAATCTTCTTTCATCCGAAAAATCCAAGATGGCGGATAGCGTAGTCTTCAATCGTGTGACGTAGGTGGATCACGTGACTGATAATCTCGGGTCAGCTAATCAGAAATGCTCTAAGAAATACTCTACTTTCCTATCCAGTGTATGAACGTCTTTGGTAAAGAGCATAATACACCAGCCATTTGTAACCACGCCCCCACATCCCTGTAAAATAGCGGGGACTTTTGACTTTGAGCCCAGCAAATTACTGGTAAAATCCTCAACATGCAGGGACAATCAGATGGTAAAATCCCCGCACTACAGAGACACCCCAGTTTATGCCAATACCCTCGCTATTTTTATGCGAACACAAAACCACCGCATTCAACCAGCAGTGCTGGGACATTGTGGGAAGGTAAAATCATGGTTCATTTCTCCCGGGGGTTTGGGGCCGTGGTTACAAGTATCTGGTGCTTAAGCATTGGTATTAAAGGCTACCCTTACTTTAAATCATATAAACTGGGTACGCTAGTGTTCTGTAGATAATTCATTAAATTTAGAACAATGAACACAAAAACATCAAATCAAAACCTGGTGGTTATTTTTTATTTTCAATTCACATCGATCTTGTACATTCACATTTTCCAACTCCTTTTATTGATCACTTGTTTGTATATTCGTAAAATGTTTATTTATTCTCCATCAGGAAAGTGGCAGAAGAAAAAGAATACAAGAGTTGGTGCGTAATATAGGGGCAACAAAAAAGCCAAAAAAGCAAAAGTTGATGGGAAAAGATACACATTTGGAGAATCCCAAGAAGGTAAATAGAATGAACATTCAGTTGATTATATAATTAATCTGAGCACTATATTTAGTCAAGGATACATTAGTGCAATATAAGCACACTTTTGCTTGGCATTATGTGACCTTTGACTGTTACATTTGTATTAAAATGATATTCGCAGAGCTCCAGATAAGCTTTTGGTGTAATTGGGTATTTACTCATAATTTTTAACTCATCTAATCGGGTGATGTCCGTCTGTCAACAATTGCTTTAAACAACATCTTATCCTTAACCAGTTGGCCAATTTCAACAAAACTTCACAGTGATGATTGCATGAAGTTCTACCAAAGTTGTTAAAAAAATTAATTCCATGCAGACCTCTGGTTGCCATGGCAACCAAAAGTTAAAAATCTTCTTCTCAAAAACCTGAAGACCTACAGCTTAGATATTTGGTGTGTAGCATTGTTTAGTGGATCTCTACTAAAGTTGTTCAAATCATGACCCTGGGGTCAAAGTTGACCCTGCCCCAGGGGTCACTTGATTTTTCATAGGTTTCTATAGGAAAATATTCAAAAATCTTCTCAAAAGCAAGAAGAACGAAAGCTAAGGTATTTCGTGTGTAGCATTGTCTGGTGGACTTCTTCCAAGTTTGTTCAAATCATGACCCCAGGGTCAAAATTGACCCTGCCACAGGGGTCACTTGATTTTACATAGGTTTCTATAAGAAAATCTTCCCCTCAAAAACCAGAAGACCTAGCTAGATCTTAGATATTTGGTGTGTAGCATTGTTTAGTGGACCTCTACTAAGTTTGTTTAAATCATGACCCTGGGGTCAAAATTGACATTACCCCAGGTGTGACCCCTGGATCATTATTGACCCCCGCCCTAGGGGTTACTTGATTTTACATAGGTTTGTATAGGAATATCTTCAAAAATCTTCTCCACAAAAAACAGAAGACCGATAGCTTAGATATTTGTTGTGTAGCGTTGCCTAGTGGACCTCTACCACGTTTATTCAAATCATAACCCATGGGTCAAAATTGGCCCTGCCCCAGGAGTTACATAGATTTCTTTTGGAAAAGCTTTAAAAAAATCTTTAAAAAACCAGAAGGCTTAGATATTTGGTATTGATGATCATCATGGTGAGCAATTGTGATCGACCTTTGTCCGTTATCGGTCACTGTCCATTGTCTGTCAGCATTTTCACTTAGAAACATCACCTACTAAACTGCTAGACCAATGTTGCTAGAACTTAGCAGGGATGTTCCTTGCATGAAGCTCTTTCAAAGTTGTTTAAAGAATACCATTCAACGCAGAACTATGGTTGCTATGGCAACCGTAAAGAAAAAGTAGGATATACATAGTAAAAACTTCAAAAATCTACTTCTCTCATACCGTAAGGTGTAGAGCCTAGATACTTGGCATGTAACATTTTATAGATCTCAAGATTGTTCAAATTATAGCAGTGAGGTCATTTCTTTTTCTTAAAATTTATTTATACATACATGTAATATAAATTTATTTATACATAATATAAAAGACGTAATTCATAATACAAAAGAAAGAAGACATAATTCATAATACATAAGACATATTATATAAGACATAATTCATAATACAAAAGTAAGAAGACATAATTTATAATACATAAGACATATTATATAAGACATCATTCATATTACAAAAGAAAGAAGACATAATACATATTATATAAGACATAATTCATAATACATAAGACATATTATACAAGACATCATTCATAATACAAAAGTAAGAAGACATAATTCATAATACTTAAGACATATTATATAAGACATCATTCATATTACAAAAGAAAGAAGACATAATTCATAAGACATATTATATAAGACATAATTCATAATACAAATTTCTTTGTTTATTTTGTGTAATGCCCGTTTCAAAGTATGGCATTTAATTATTGTGAAAGCCTTTGTAGTTAAGTATGATATATTTGTCTTTAAACATCATTTCATGCTTTTGGTACCCTTATTATGTGGAGTGTACCCTTTTTGAGAAAGATGTACATGTATATCCATGGCCTGTAGTGATGATCTACTCTTGACGGCAACGTTTAACTAATTTCTGAAATAGTTACATGTATTTCAAAGTAGTAAGAGGTATTTCCTCCTGAATGACATTTTCGTCATTTTCGTGCAGAGCTAGAAATGTGTACACTGTTCTTTTTTTGTGTTGTTCGTGCTCTGCTGTTTCTGTTGAGTGCTACTTTTCCTGACGATTTGTTATTTTCTTTTTGTAAGTTTATATACATATATATTTATCTTGTCATTTTAGAGACCAAGGGGTACTGGAAGACACCCAATGTTCAAACTACAGATTGGATGGCTCCATCAAACCAGAGGAAAATACAGACAAGTGACAGCTCGGAGAGGAGGGGGCACAAGAGTCTATGAATTCAACAGGGACGATGAGCAAACGGTCGAAACAGTCACCAATTACGCCAAGAGAATCTTCTTCCCTGATGGGAAAAATGATATGGGCGAGTTGGCAGACATGGAAGTTACTCTATCCTCATACAATGGAGAAGCCATCGAAAAATTCACTGGTAATGATGGAACAGAATGTTGTCTTCAAGACTATTTGAAAACTATTGGTGTCTATTCATCACAATACTATTTGTACTTGAGAACTTCAAAAAAGCCACTCAGTGAAGAGCCCCCGAGTGAAGAGCCACTCAGTAAAGGGAGCTTACCTGTTCCAAGTGTAACCTCATTGACAGTAAATGGTCGAACACCAGGTGAAATATGTGTTCATTACACTAAAACATGTCACTCATCATACACAGAAGAACTCTCACAAAAGACCTGTTTTACTATTGATGATTGCTTTAATGATACATGTGTAAATGCTCCTGACACAGAGAGAAATAAGTATAACCCATTGGAAAATGACTTTAAAGTTACAGGGTTAACAGTTAACCAGATCACTCTTTTGAGCTGTTCGAACATTAATTCTAACAAGTTTGAATACCCAACGGCTACACAAAATTCAAAAGGAGTTATTCACATACCTGACCAGGTAATGGGTTTTGAGAACTCACAAAACAAACAACTACTCCTTGGAGTATTATACAAAGAACATAATTCTGGGGCAAATTTCCAATGGTATAGGAATAGGGAAGAGTTTGCGAGTGGAATTGACTTTTGTATAATCCCTGTTACCGAAACTGGTGAATACGTTGTGAATGTGTCTGATAATGAGACACTATATGAATGTGGATCTGTAAGTGTGGAGGCACAAGGATTGCTAACTGATCATTTAAGTGCCAGTAATTCTAGTCAGGACATTCCACAGAACACGGCTGGTTTGACAACTCAAGGCTTGCTAACGGATCATTTAAGTGCCAGTAATTCTAGTCAGGACATTCCACAGAACACGGCTGGTTTGACAACACAAGGATTGCTAACTGATATTTTAAGTGCCAGTAATTCTAGTCAGGACATTCCACAGAGCACGGCTGGTTTGACACCACAAGGATTGCTTACTCATAATTTAAGTGCCAGTAATTCTAGTCGGGACATTCCGCAGAACACAGCTGGTTTGACAACTCAAGGCTTGCTAACTGATAATTTAAGTGCCAGTAATTCTAGCCTGGACATTCCACAGAACACGGCTTTTTTTCAACACAAGGATTGCAAACTAATGATTTAAGTGCCAGTAATTCTAGTCAGGACATTCCACAGAACATGGCTGGTTTGACAACACAAGGATTGCCAACTGATTATTTAAGTGCCAGTAATTCTAGTCAGGACATTCCACAGACCACAGCTTGTTTGACAACACAAGGATTGCAAACTGATAATTTAAGTGCCAGTAATTCTAGCCAGGACATTCCACAGAACACGGCTGGTTTGACAACTCGAGGCTTGCCAACGGATCATTTAAGTGCCAGTAATTCTAGCCAGGACATTCCACAGAACACGGCTGGTTTGACAACTCGAGGCTTGCTAACGGATCATTTAAGTGCCAGTAATTCTAGTCAGGACATTCCACAGAACACAGCTGGTTTGACAACACAAGGATTGCTAACTGATAATTTAAGTGCCAGTAATTCTAGTCAGGCCATTCCACAGAACACGGCTGGTTTGACAACTCGAGGCTTGCTAACTGATCATTCAATGCCCAGAAATACTAGTCAGACTAACTTGCCCAATTTGTCAACCGATAGTAACGTGCCAGAAATCCCTTTTGATAGCTTACACATAGGACCAAAAATTGGGGAAGGAAGCTTTGGGACAGTACATAAGGCCCATTGGCTTTTCACACCTGTGGCAGTTAAAACCGTGAAAATACGGCGTATGAAACTAGTACAGAAAGCACTTGCACGTGAGGTTAATGTTCTCAGCAGAGTTAGGCATCCAAATATAATATTGTTTTTGGCATATGCAATCAAAAATAATGCATTGCACTTTGTGTCAGAGTACATTGAAGGATCTGATTTAGATGACCTACTGTTTGGCAATAAATGTCAACAAATACCACTACCTAAATTAATTTAAAAATCAAAAAGTATTACTGATAACCACATGCTCGATTGTGATAATATTGTACATGTTCATAGCAATTTTTTAGCTCACCTGAGCACTTTGTGCTCAAGGTGAGCTATTGTGATCACCATATGTCCGGCGTCCGTCGTCAACAATTTGACTGTTAACACTCTAGAGGTCACAATTTTGACTTAATCTTAATGAAACTTGGCCACAATGATGGTCTCTATAAAATCTAGGTCTAGTTCGCAACTGGGTCATCTGTGGTCAAAAACTAGATCACCAGACCAAATCAAAGAAAAACATTGTTAATACCCTCGAGGTCATAGTTTTAACCTAATCTAAATGAAACTGGATCATGATGTTTGTCTCTGTAAAATCTAGGTCAAGTTCACAACTGGGTCATCTGGGGTCAAAATCTAGGTCATCAGGCCAAATCAAAGAAAAACATTGTAAACACTCTAGAGGTCATAGTTTTAAACACTCTAGAGGTCATAGTTTTTAACCTAATCTTTATGAAACTTGACCATGATGTGTGTCTCTGGAAAATCTTATTCAAGTTTACAATTGGGTCATCTGGGGGTCAAATACTAGGTCATATCATAAAAATTTACTGATTTTGCCTAAACTGCAAGTCCTCAGGTGAGCGCTTTAGGGCCAATGGCCCTCTTGTCTAATTTACCTTTGCATAACATAGTCAAATTTGTTAAATTATATATAAAAATAATATAAATGGATCTAAACATGTGATTTCCGTGCAATACCCATTGCCATGCCAAGTATTGAATTGCCGAGTAGACAATGCATTGTGTCGAAAAGGTTCAAATGTCCAAATATTTGTGACTTAGTTTTTAGGTTGTCTCATTTGATCGTCTTTATCTCACAAATTATTTGACTGATTGTTTTGAAATTTACAGTGAATTTATGACATAAATTATGTAAAATACTATTTGTGAAGTTTCAAGAAAATGGATTCCTAAACTTTTAAGAAAGCCTAGAAATTATAACTGATCGGTTAGAACATCCTCTCAGTGTAGAGTTTAGATATTTGTTGCAGACCCGCATCGGTTGGTAGACGTCTTCACACATTGTTGAAATTATGGCCCAATGGTTAATATAGTCCCCTCCTGTGGCGGGATGGGGGTCACTTCATTTTACCTAGATAATATAGGAAAAAATGTTAAAACTCCTCTTTGATATTTGGTTTGTGTAGCATATTGTCTTGTAGACACTTACCACAGTTATCAAGTGTTATAGAGGCATTCCCTACAATTTCGATCTTTTAAATTGATTAAAAAATATTAGACATTAAATATGAATTATTATTGCTAAAACGTTTTAGCCAACAAGCTTGAATGAGTTGTTTCCCTTTGTCTATAAGTGACCGTGTTGTAATAAATAGCTGCAGCGATTAATTTTTTGTGATCATAGAGACATATTTCCACCCATTTTCTTCTTGAAGATTAAAACGATTTATAGTTTTTTGTACATTTAGCTCATTAAATGCACTAGTGGAGAATAATATGCTAGATGTAGGGAATGCCTCTTTAATTTGAGTTTTCATAAGACACCTATACTCAGGTACCGTAAGCGATATAGGGCCATATAGGCTCTCTTGTTTTATGTTGATGTTCGTTTTTTATATTTGAGAAAATAAAGTTGATATTCTAACAGCGTTCCTTTGTTTCTGTAAACACAACAGCTAGGTTACTATTTTGTGAGCTTGTTTTGTCATTTCACCTTTTCAAATAACCTCAATGAATGATGTGAAATCACAACAAACCAGCTTGTACTAGTTCGGTCTCTATGTATTGTTCTCGAACAGTATTCTTATGCTTCCAAGACCAATAATTTCTGTAACAGTAATTCTTTGGAAGCGGTAAAAAATATATAGCAAATTTGAATAGCAGTTTCGGTTCATGACCAATGTGAGTACAATGTACCAAGTTTAGAGGTCCAAATTGAATATCATAGCTCTTGCCAGTTCAAAAACTAATGTCCTGAAAATACATATTGTCATGACATATTATTATTAAGCTTAATATTAAAAATGCAGGATATAATAATCGGTTTACTGACTACTTGCGACACTGCACATACAATGCTGCGCAATGTTTTAAATTACAAAACAGTACAACTCCAGTATTATTTGACCTTGAATGGTGACATGTAGAGCCGGTAATGTGTCAGCCATGGTGTATATGCAAGCAAACAAAAATACCATAATACTGCAAACTTGACCTCTGACATGTGGACATGATACTTGCACATGGGGACTCGCTATTTGGCCAAGGTGTACATTTAATTTTCAAATTCAACCTAAAAAATACAACTAGAGTTCATGGTGCGTGATATAGTTGTGTCCGTACTCTTGAGTGTCACTTTTAACCAGCGAATTTGTATGTAAATAAATCGGAATACTTTGGTGGACATGTAGCTTGTGAAAGTTACCTGCTCACGGTGTTGATCAACTAACAAATTACTTTAAAATCTGTCAATGCATGATATAGTTTCAGCCTGGTCAAGGTTTAACATGTCCATTTTAGACATTTAAAAGCTGCGTGTGACCTTAACCTTTGGCAAACAAATGTGGGACTTGCACATGACATACGTCTTACGGTGGTGAACAAATGTTATTTGAAAATTTATCCATGCTTGATGTAAATATACAGCCCGGACATGGTATAACCTGTACATTTTTGCAACTTCTAAGCGTGACCTTTACCTACAGACATGCGTCTTGTGCGTGACAAGCCATCTAATGATAAAAAAAACTGTGCCAAGTTATTTGTAGTTGCAGCCCAGACAAGGTGAATGCGGACGGACGGACGCACTAACATACACCAAACCACCATGTGTTGACTACATTGTAAATAGAGCTACCAAATCTAAGCAAAGAAATGCAATAAAACGTTTATTGTAACAATGTAGAACAGAACAGTTTTGCATAAATTGTAATTCGCTGAAAATGTGCTTTAATCTCCAGTGATATAACTTTAAACAAACAACTCGACGATAACATGTTAACATAATATTCAGATTATACATAAGTGTACATCTCCTTGTTACAGTCAATAATAATACAGTGTGACACTGGTGGAGAGTAATTAACACAAGTACATGTGACGCCATGAGTTCGGACTGATTATTCCATAGATTCGTCAATGAGTTCCAGCAGCTCCATGTATAGCTCAAGAGCACCTTGTGCAGTAATGGGAACATGAAGGTCAGGTTTGAGCAACTTTGCCAAGTCTTGAAATTCCTGACAACATACTGTTCTGCGTACGCCGTACATTTCGCCACAAACCTCAACGTCTTTTTGATCCACTTTCTTTCCGAAATTGTGACCACCAAATACTTCGGGCATAAAGTACATCAAATCTGGCTTTCCATTTGGAACCTCTGCATTTCTTTGTGAACGTATGGAATGCAGGTTCCAGTTTACCGCTATTCTGTCAAGTTCGGTTTGAATCAAGTGTGTGAAACAGAACTTTAAGCATTCGACATGCAAAGGATTTAATTCGTCATACTCATAGCTGTCCTTTAAATCTTTGAAAAAACAAATCCACCAATGTATTCCTTGACGTCTCATGGTTCCCCACCAAGCCTCTATTCGTTGATTGGAAACACTTTTCCCATACATAAAACTCCGAAGACCGGACACACGATCTGTATCATTGTATCGGAAGAATGGCTGGAGTAGAGACAGAGTTGAGTTTTCCGTTCCGTGGTCACAACGGAGGAGTCTTGGGGCAACCCCAAGTGTCTTGAGAGCTTCAAGATAATACATGGCGATGACTGCGGGGTTGTTGTTACTTTGTGAAACTTCTAACCAAAGTATCCTTCTGCTGTAACCGTCAATAGCGCCGTGTATACAAAAGCCATAAGGTTTCAGTTTATCATATCCGTCAACATGCCAAACGTAGTTGGGTCCTCTTGCTCTGTAGCTGCGTCTTTTTAGTCGATGAGCCTTTCGAATAGCAATTCCATCGGGGTCAATATTTCTCATTAACGATAGCACTTTATCCCTAGGAATTCTTAATCTATGTTCATTTACCAAACGTTTCCACATAGAACGGTACCCAATGCACTGACCGCTTGTCTCAATTTCTTTGGAAATGCAATTAATAACGATATGGTCTGGTGTGTACCCAGTCCGACGTCGTAGGTTGTTACTTCTTAGTATTCGTTTAAGCTGCCGCAACGATAGTTTGATGTTATTCATCACAAACAACAGTAGAACAATTTCAGGATATGTAAACCCACAGTAAAAATAGTGTTTCACCAAATCTAGCCGTGTACTTCCTGGTGTCAGTGTTTCAGGTATATTAGATGGTGTCACTCCAGTAACAGGGTACACCTGATGTATCCACAGGCACAGCCACAGACTATACAATGCGATCATATTGTCAAACTTATCTGAAAATATACGAACAAACTGCATGACTTGATCAAATAAGTGCAATCATAGATCGGACCATGTTTACGGGCTAAGCGGCTCATCGTGCCGTTCTAATATTGCTCTTACCATTCAACGATGTTGTGTGGCAACGAGTCATTACATAGGGTGTGATATCGTGTGTACAAAATCAAACTTCCTTTAGCTCACGAACATAATTATATCGTTTATGCATTGAAATACTTCACAGTTTGGCCGTTTCACATGAATAAGTAATATAACGTCAAAATATATGACTACATGTATATAATTATATATAACATACTAAATGTTATCAGGATTACACAATCAAAGTATTTTATTACTTACGTCAACATAAACATCGCTTTCATTTTCGATCCGTTTGTAATTGAGGAGTGATTGATGTCTCGTCCGCCGTTGTTTTGCCATGTTGCCACTGCTTTGCCGTTGTATCGCGTAAGACATAAGAACTAAGTCATAAGACCTAGCTCATAACACACAATACCTAATTCAGAACACAAAACACATAAGTCATAAGTTCTAAGTCAAAAGGGCCCTCCAAGGCTTCCGTAGTATAGCCTACCAGTAAATCGATGAACATGTATAGATGTAGTGGTTCTTCCTCCACATGCAGATGTTTTTTTCCGACCCGGGGTATTGGTTCGGAGAAAATATCCAACATTTCCCCAGCAATGCGGGTGAAGCTGGGAGGTAAAAAACCCGGGGTTGGGGTCATGGATGCAACTGCCTGGTTAGAAGCAGAATTTGGCTTTCTTATAGATCTAGTCCAAAAATATTTCTTAAAAAAGTATTTCTGAAGCACAATTTAAAATATATATTAAATTTTGTGATCCGCTACTGCCAAATTAACTAATGTATGATGATGAAATTATGATCTAATTGAGCGTTGGTCGCACGTAAAATTAAGTGACGTCATAGATCTACTAACTTTACCTTTGGAAATGACGTCATTTAGCTGTTGAAAGGTGCACGTGCGAACGACGTTATCTTACAAAGTTCTACGTTTTGAATATGAATGAAGAGTTGGCTGCGGGTAAGAAACATGTTTCTTATTTTTAAATCAAAATAGGCTTAATTAAAAACACTATTCCTCCTCCACAACCCAAACCATTTTAGAACTGAGTAGAATCTAGAACAAATATATTTTTGAACGAACTGCTTTCGCTATTTTCGTTCTCATTTTTTTCAGGCCCCGTGATTATAAACATTGGAGGACGTACTCCATGCTCCAACTCATACTCCATACTCCAATTGGAGCACATTCTCAAAAAACCTTGATTATAAAACTTATTTACAAATGTTATCGGTGCGTGATGAATGTTGAATGATGAATGTTGTGCAGATATATATTCTTAGTTTCTAGTTTCACAGTATTTTTCTTCAATTAGAAAGTGATTATGTCAGTAGGGGGGTTCGGGGCATACTCGCCCGGAAAAATTCAAAACAATGGATGACTCTGGTTCATTCTTAGTCTATCTGGGCGTCCAGACAGAAATATCTTATTTTGTAATAAAAATGACGCACTTTCCTTCATTTAAGTCGTCGTGGTATGGGTTGTGGCGCGGTATCAGAAATGGCGCACCTAAGATGAATGCTCTTTTCATGAATTTAGCACCATGAATGACTTACATTACCAGTATCATTTTGAAAGGTAGTTTGTTTTCTGTTTATGATGTAAATAAGTAAGACATAAAATGAAAGATCATGCTTTAAGAACTCAAAATGTATGCCCTACCAATATTTTTTGTTATTTTCTTATGTCACTTTTTTCCTCCAACATTATAAATCCAAAATTTTAGGGAATGGAATATTTATTTGAGTTTGTTTTGATAGAGACCACTAGTATCCATGCTATCATAAGGCCCCACAATTAAAATGTCCTGCACACCTGTCAAATTCATGGTATGGTGTCCGGGAGGATGCGATTTTCTTATCTTCAAGAACGAACAGAATTGGTCCAAATCGAAAACAGGCGGTTTGATAGGTATTTGTTATAATTACTGTTATTGACATTTTTGGCTTTCCCAAACCTCGTGGTTTACAACCCTGACTATGCAGATGCCAGTACTAATGCTTACATTGTTGTAATAGATAATTACATCTTATTAGGGCACATTCAAGTTGACTTGTTTAATCAATTAATGGCCATTTACAACCAGTGTTATTCTGGCATGCTATTTGTTATCGATTTATTATCTGAGCATGTGTAAAAGAAGTTAGCCAACTGTTATTTAAAATTGACCTATGAGGACGTAAAATAAAATTGAATACATTTTCATGATGATTTCTTTTAGTTTTTGTGCCATTTGGTACCTAGACGGTAGGTGCGCCATTTCATATACCGCGGACATGGTGAAATAGACCGAGTATGTCATTCCTTGTAATGGACGTAAAATATTCGATAAGGCAGTTAGCAAGTAATATTTAGTGTCAAAATGTCCCCAATGAATGACCCTATCAATAGGTAAAGACTTTTATTATTGATGTTTAATTTATAAAACAAAATGACCATGTAAACTGTTAAGTGCGCCATTTCCCATACCACGGGGATATCTTACTAATGCTTGCACAAGTGACCGAATTCCAAGACTTAACCTATAAATGGTATTGTAAGGGTTATTTAACATAGAAATGACAAAGCACGTATAAATGCAATATATGAGCTGGAGAAAAAACGGCCGGTGTCCCGGGAAGCCTACCAATCACTCATCCCCGGGTTGGGGAGGGGACGTGGATGCAACTAACTGGAACATAACATAAATGAAGTGTTGATGTTCTTATAACACTTTTTTAAAATTTTGATTCATTGATTCAAGGAATTCAGTTGTAGGCCTATGTATAGAATATATGCCGAAATTTGGTCCCCATAACTCTGAATTTAGGGCCGTGCATATGTCGCGTGAATAATTTTTTTATACATTTTACAAATATTAATTTCAGTTAAAAGTCACGCTGAACTTATCGTTGGTGACTTATTGAGAAGAACTTTAAATATTTACGAAAAGGAGTTATCATCCTCAGGGGTAGAGACTACCACTGACAACACTGTGCCGGAAATGGATAGCATTGTAAGTTGCTTGGAACTATAAAGTTGGTATTACTTTCAGCGTTTCTCCAGAACGGTACCATCACCGATCGCCGCGTGGTTAGCATAATGATATCGATAGCTTAGAATGAGAAGGTCGTAACTACAAAATCGATATTTTGAGAAAACGAGAAAATACTGTCCGATAATTACTCTTTACTCATGGTAAAACAAGCCTTTACAACTTCGTTTTGGTCAACATGACAAGTTCCGATTTTTATGAAAATAGGCTCATAAGAGGCGCCTTATGGTGCAGATTTCAAATATGTATGAGTCTTAAAAGTTTGTAAGCATTCTAAGCCATCGATATATGTATTTGATTTCAAAGTATTTTCATGCGAGTCCATCAGTGTATCTTAGAAGAGACCTGATTGACTTGCGGTGACTATGAACAATAATTAATTTACACACACTTGAGATCAAATGCCTTTGGTGGTATGAGCGTCCACTTCTGGGTACTGTTTTATCAAAGGACTTACGAAAATCTTAAACTTACGCTCAAATTTAAATTACTTATAGTGCGTTTGCATCTACAAATGAGGTAAATATATTGTTTAAAATCATTCACTGAATTAATTAACTGATGTTTTACATATTGCTTTACCAGAATTTGAAGCCGTTAGATAATTATAAAGGAATCAAATTTGAATATAAGTTTACGATTACCGAAAATGCTTTGATAAAACAGTGCCCTGGAACAGAATGATGTGTGTTGGACGTAAGGGCAACATACTGAACCAAAGTCATTTAGACCGGTGCTGATATAACTGCTGGTTGGTACGGTGTCATACGAAAGCCCGGTAGTAACTTCATCATGAATTCGCAGGTCACACTTCACATTTCATACTTCACACTTGATACTTCGCACTTCATACTTTCCAGCTCACCCTTCATAGTTCACATTTCATACTTAATTCATTCGTCCTGTAACGTAATTTGAGTTTTTCTTTCAATAACATGTAGAAACAATAACAATAAGCAATATCTGTATATGTAAAATACTATGTATCACCAAATACCTAAATAATAAGTTAGGTCTTTGGTATCACGATCTCAAAATAAGTCACAAAGCCGGTGACATATAGGTCCATTGGGCCGGCGTTTTCTATTTATATTATAATTACTTGTTAATATATGTTATACTCATGTCACGTTAATAAACTATTTACTTACTTTACTTTACTTTCGCTCGCTCTCCAGGTGAAATTGGAAATTATTGTATTTTTAGGGAGACCAGATGTTAATGATTGAACGGATCAAAGTCGGTGATAGTAAAACAACAAAAGGCAAAGGTGAGCATGAAGACCAAATACAGATGCATAGCGGGTCACCAAAGTCTACAAGTGTATATACAGAACATGACTGTGACGGTGCAATTGGTATTATTGAAAAGACAAAAGCAGATACAACGAGAATAAGCAGTACTCTAAAACTGTTCAATAGACATAAGACACTTCCTGCTATACCAGAACGAGTAAATGAAGAAAAATAGAAATCATTTTGGTCGATTATATACATGTATCTATGAAATTTACAGTTGTTATAATTATATCTGCCACTTGGTTTGACTTGTATAAATGTACCATAAAATATATGTCATACTATCTTTGTAAATATGTTTTGCCATAGAGGCTCACAGGGAAGACTGGGCTTGCCCAACTGTGTTGCCTCTTAAAATAAAGTCGTTATTATTATTATTATTATTATTATATTATTATTATACATGACTGTATAAAAATAGCAATGGTGTTTTGAACTAAAAAACCTCTGCCACACTGGTGGTAAAATAATGATAGTGTGAAGTAAGAACTGTATCAATTTTTGCACGGGATTGATAATGTATTTTGTTTGCAATTCTCTAAATATGCAAACAAAAAACGCGAAATGTTGATAGCATTGTAGTGTTGTCTCATCGGTCAAATAATATCAAGTACGGCATGAAGGGTAGGCCTACATATGTGTACAAAATGAGGCACACGAAATAAATCCAATCTGCTTTTAACAAGGGGTATAACCTAAAGCATGGAGATTGGTGGTTTAAATAATAATTTGTTCGTACAGCTTTCGAAGTAGTCGGTAGTGCATCAAATAGAAAATCAGGTGAAACTATGAGTTTATCAGTATATCAATTAGTTTTCACATCGATATCTCGTTTCCTGAATTCCTATTGAATAGGTTTAAAATATTTCAAGCATGGCAGAAAATAGAAACATTCAATATTCATCAACAATTGTCATTGAATGTTTGTCAAACAAATCGACAACATTGATACCTCGTTTCCTAGAAATAACTGTCATCGGAATTGTTGAACGGAGGTTACAATCAAAATAGAATGTTCTTATCACGTTTCATTAATTATTGAACGGAATTCTAAAGTCATCTATTAGCAGTATCTATACTCGGCAAACGTTAAATGATTGATTTTCTCGTGTGGGGGAGTGCAACACGTGTTTCAGTGCTGAAACGACACAAAAAGATAACGTGGCCTTGTACTCTTGTTTGAACATGGTCTATAATCCAATAATCCGAGACAAGGTTTTTACTTTTCAAACAACGCGTCTGTCAATAGTACGGACAAAAGACCCGTGTTGGTTTCATTTAGATAGTATTGCGTGATGCATCATGAGTGTAGTAAAGTGAGTCTAAAATTTATATTGAGAGCGCTGATACGCTTTATTGTACTTTTTCATTCAGATTATGTGCAAATATATTAAGCAAATCATTTGAAAGTAGAGCCCCCGCCTACTGGGTTTAGTAGGTCCTACTTGTATATTTTATGTACATTATATACTGTTTTAACCATGTATTAGTCATGATTGTGCAGCACTTTTAACGTGTGTATACATGAAAAAAGGGCTATATAAATATGGTAAAATAAATAAATAAAATAAAAATAAATATATTAAATTTAACATTTTTCGTACAAGGAAGTTTTCACTTATATCATATACATGTAACGCTGAAATCGAGAAAAACACAGTAATTAAAAATGTCACTCAACTTACCCGTTCGCTATATCTGCCATTGTTGTTTGGTTAAGCATACTGCCAGGCATAGCATAGCTTGACCAGATTTAGTAGGCACTCCGAACATATTCCGTGCATATTTCGGACAAAGTCGGTGCAAAAATAAACAAATATTTTCGATAAGTACCGACTACGCTTACGGAAAATAGACACGCTTCCGAAGTTTAATGAGTGCCTACAAAATCTGGTCAAGCTATAGTAGAAGTCCGTACAGTTAAAAAAGTTGCGTAACGCTCTAACCGCTCGATATATCCAGAATTAACCGGGCTGAGTCTATTGTGAAAATGCTATTTCAAACAAAGCATACAAACAACATAGCAGCATTAGGTCATATCTTCTTCATAGTTCCTGAAACTTTCAAATGATTTGCTCAAATATTAACGACATGTACATACACACATAAAAATTGCGCAACACAATAACCATTCATGGCCGGATCCAGGATTTCCGGTTAGGGGGGCGTAAGAAATTTGCTGGGGTCCAGGGCATAGTCCCGCATGGGCGTAGGAACACTTCATTCATGGAAGCGTATTTTGGTTATATCTATACACTGATATATAACAACTGAGTTTATGAGTCTCTGGTAATTTTGTTATTAAATGGTAACTGGAAGTTAATCATTTTAAGTAGGGGGCGGAAGGGCCGGTGGCATGCTCCCCTCGGAAATGTTTCTAAACAATGGATCAATCTGATGCATTCTGAGCGTTCTGAGATACCTTATTTCTTGTGAAACAGAACATGTTTTATTATTAAATACAAACTGTGCTTACATTAATCATAATGTAGTGTTTGCACAAGTGCCCGATTTTGAGATCTATGCTTGATGTGAAGACGTTTATGTTAACCTTTAAGGGCTTTATATCTAATTGACAACCTCTAAAAGTAATATAGTAGATGGGAATATTTATAAATGTAAAAAATATTTCTGGAGTGTATATAAACGTTTTGACAAAGACCGTGTGTGAAGACATTTTCAAATATTGAAGTTACTTTGCGAACGAAGCGAGCAAAAAAAATTTCAGTAAAAAATAATATAAAAATGTTCAAGTACGTTATCTGCACTGAATCATAGTTTTACAAAAAAACTCGCTTTACAAAATAAATGATATTTAGAATCTAATTGCAAAAGTAGGGGGTCCGGGGAGGAATGCTCTGCCTGGAAACTTTTCATACGAGGGATCAATCTGGTGTATTCTGGTGGTCTGAGATACCTTATTGGCTAGTAAATAGGGCATGCTTTATTACAAAACCAGACATATTTAAGCCTTAAAGTCTACAGTGTTTCATTCATTGCAGAGTGATCCAGTATATAGGCGTACTTGTAGCATCTTTTTTGTGGATGCGCCCCTTTTTTCATAGATTAAACTTCGCAAACGATTTCCGGGCTGATTGTCAATGTTCTGGAATCATGCGTTTGCCAAACGTTGCTACTCGGTGTTTCTTTGCATTTGTATGATTCTGAAATTCGCGAACAAGTAAGTTTTGTTAATATGATATTATGATGAATGGAATTATGTCAGTTCTTTTGAAAAGCAGAGTGCTTTGAAGCAAGACCACGATAACTATTTCCCGATGCCTTCCGATATTCATTAAGGAGACCGGGAGTACAACGACGAGCCAAAAAGGTTCAATGGGACATAGCTCTGCAATGTGGACGAAAACAAAATGGTTTGTTTATTTGTCCTTCATCATTGTAATATTAATTGTGTCACTTATTGCGTCTTTGGGCAGGGTCCATTTAACATAACCATTACGTTGTTGACTTCTTTGATGATAGCAAAGATATAATAGAAAATCGGACACGGAAGGGATCACTCAACATAAAAAACACGATGAATCACAATTACACGACAGTGATGATATTAAAAGATACAAGGAAATTAAATCAATGACCATACCTAACCTAACGAAAAAATAAATAACCCAAGTTCCCGCTTTAAAAGAAGAGCAGGATGACATAGTTTTAGAAAGAAATCAAGCGCTAGATACATTGCGATTGGTCATCTTTTTTAACAATTGTCTTCTCAGACAGATGTATCAACATTGTTTCTCCGTAGATGCATACCAGAGTATCATACCGATGTATAGCGGTTGACAACCATAGATTTTATAATAATGTTACAAAGCATCAGTAGTACTTGCATTCAATGACTTGTCTTTGTCAGAATTGAATCTACAGGTATGTATACTGAACAAATGCTCTAACTAGACAACTGGGTATACCTCAATTTCTCCTAGTATTGTCGGGATTTTTTGGTCTAACAATATGCATTACGGTATTTGTTTGGTACAATTGCAAGTTTCTTATTGATCAAGGATGTTCTGTCCTGTTACACAGCAAACTGGAATAAACATGTTCAAACTTATTTACTGATTTCAACTTCAATGCTCTTCCATTTCTGTCCATGAACATAGAAAAAGCAAAGATGTATATTTTAAACTCTTGCATGGTATAGATTAAGTGTCTACAGAGAAGAATGATGGTTTAATGATGCTGTGGCCATATATCACTTACATGTACTTATACTCGTAAAATTGTTATTGTACCAAGCGTTAGAATAGTTTGATGCTTGTTTAAGTCAGCTACATAGTTTACTAAAACAGTAAAGCTCGTAAGTGATGCTATAATGTTAACAATGTATCTAAGTTAGGGAAAATAGCTCTACCCTTTTCCGTGTATCTCTTAAGTCCAGAAAGGTAATTGCATGAGAATGTTTAGAGAAATTACACTACCATGTATAATCTAAAACAAGATCAGGTTTCTACGAGTGCGGATGCATTGCTATTTTCCATTTTATTTAATTGGCATCGCAAAAGTCCGTTCGTCCACACCGAAGTGCATTCAATTTCATTAATGACACGAGTTATTGCAACGCACTGTGGTGTTGAAAGTGAGTGCGTTCCTTTTATATGTTCAACAGTATTTTTAATGCGTGTTTTGAACCGCTTTTTATAGCCCAACATAAGACTTGTTTAATCAAGTAAAATATCCAATAAAATAGAATTAACAATAAATCGCTTGATACACAAAACAGGAATAAAATACTGGTGTTGTATGTATAACAGAACATAATGGCATAGCGTAAATCTAAGTTAATAGGAATTTACTGCTAAACTATCGTTTCCGGTTCCTAAGCAAAGCGCTACCAAGCGCCTTCATTTGAAGTTATCTCCCATTCAATTAAATATAGAATGTATGGATTACCTCCCATGAAAAGCGTTACGTAGCGCTTTGCTTAGGCTACAGACAAATTGTGCTATTTCAAGAACAGTCAGTCCTTTTTACAACGACATTCGATATACCGTCACTTTCGTTTAACGACATTGATTTGATGGGAACGAATTTTAGTCCACGATATTTGTATAGCGACATATTCCTATACCTACTCTGACACCAAACAGATGGGAATGAGGATTGATGCATGTATAATTTGGTGTAAGTAATATGTTATTTATTCTATTATTATTATATAACTCTTTTATGTGATATTCGCTATTTAAATATTAAATGACAAATTTCAAGCATATACTCGTGTGTTTGTGATCACTGCTATTATGAAACAGTGCGTGCCAGTGAGCTAACATAAATACTATTTGTGTGAAGTTGTTAGCATTGATCACACTGCAATATAACTTTCACCGACAAATGTTCTATGAATAGAATCCATGAATAGCTTAGAACGTTTCATTTACAGTACATAGTTCTACATTCACTGGTGAAGACTATATACCTGTACTACGTCAATGGAAGGTATCAACATTATGATCATACTAACACACAGGGATTACGTATAACAGACTTCACCACGTGTAAGAATTTGTTTTGTTCAAAGGATTTGCGAAATTATTGACAATATAGCAATACAACATGCCTATGACATGACTCTTTGACATTCACAAAACTTCGAAAATAAAAATAGTTTCCTTTTCTTCATCGATGTCTATGAAACATACTCCATTCTAACGTAAATAATTCTGAATTTTTTTTTTGATTTATTTCGGTAAAGGTTGTACATATACATGGTTATAATAAAACAAACATGGATATAATTAAAAATAAATTATAGCATGATTATTAATAACCATGTCATGCACACCAACACCAAGGATTACACAAAAAAGAGAAAACTCTTATTTCCATTGTTGTCCTTGAGTTAATGTCATGACATAGAGAGGCAAAAGTAATTTACTGTCTATAATGGATAAATAAGAATACAAATAAAATAAGGATATCACAGAATTATTGCATACAAATAAATATATATATCACAGTGAGATAGTTAATAGGTTATAGTAAGAATAATTATAAATATTATCACAATGAATTATCACTACAGTAAATTATTCTCAATCACAATTAGCCTCAATGAAAGCAGATAAAAAGAAAAATCTAACTAAATAGACCTAAACCGAAATTAGTATGACAAAATTTAAAGAAATAAAACCATACGTCTTAGATTGTGTGATGTAAAATAAACTAAATAAAAATAATCAATTAAATATTGTCAAAAAGATGTGATTTCAGCGCTTTTTTGAAACCTGGATAATCTGCAATTAATGTTATACTAAAAGGAATAATCTGCTTGTTTGTTTTCATCAGCTGAACCGCTTTTCAAGCATCCTGTGAAACCTTCGGAGTGGATGTTTGCGATCGGAATGCAGTTTCAGACCGTCTTCTTTTCTTAGATTTCACAAGATGCAGGAAAATGGCTCTCTGATGCTAATAGGGATCATGCGTTTCGGGAGAAAACTGACACTTTCTTATAGACTGGTACATGTTTCATAGAAATCGGCATAGAAATGAAATACTTAGGACACCGATTAAGTATACGTACGGAATATTTGTGCCGCAAGATAAGCGCCACGTCTCTTTGTGTGTTTTATGGTTAACAAAAAGCAGTTTAACTTTTAAAGAGTACTATGACGGACAAGTACAGAATATGTATTAGTTAATTAATTATCGATACTAGTTAGTAACTAGAAATTGCTACATTAACTTAAATGAAATACATATACATTACAGAGTGCATGTTAATTGAAATCAATAAAATGTAGAGCGAAGTCACTAAATGATAGTTTCCACCAATCATATGTAATATTGATAGTCTGAAAAATCCCTGTTTTATTCATATAAATTCTATATTAAATGTTTCCAATATAGAATTCTCACCAGCTTTCCGTTATGTTCCCACAAGCATTTCTGTATGCTTCTCGGTACGATTGTTCCGTATTTGTTTAGGTTAGAACAAACATATTCATTGATTATCATTACAGTATAGCAATACGAAAATCTCAAATGATATTGTGACATATCATAGAAGTGAAAATACAAACAATTTCCATTGCACGATTATATTTTGCTACACTCGTTCATAGAAGATCTGAAAGAAGTTAGCAAAATTTGTATTGCGAATGAATTTCCTCGATAAATAAAGTCTGGATAATAATTGCCTTAAATTTTTAAATAAAATATTTTAAGTGCCGTTCATTGACCATATCTTTTCTTTTACGCTGTTTGCGTATTTATAATGTTGATACGATACATGACTGTATAAAAATAGCAATGGTGTTTTGAATTAAAAAAACCTCTGCCACACCGGTGGTAAAATAATGATAGTGTGAAGTAAGAACTGTATCAATTTTTGCACGGGATTGAGTATGTTTTTTGTTTGCAATTCTCTAAATATGCAAACAAAAAACGCGAAATGTTGATAGCATTGTAGTGTTGTCTCATCGGTCAAATAATATCAAATACGGCATGAAGGGTAGACCTACATATGTGTACAAAATGAGGCACAAGAAATAAATCCAATCTGCTTTTAAATAATAATTTGTTCGTACAGCTTTCGAAGTAGTCGGTAGTACATCAAAAAGAAAATCAGGAGAAACTATGAGTTTATCAGTATATCAATTAGTTTTCACATCGATATCTCGTTTCCTGAATTCCAAATGAATTTGTTTCAAATATTTCAATCATGACAGAAAATAGAAACATTGAATAATCATCAACAATTGTCATTGAACGTTTGTCAAACAAATCGACAACATTGATGCCTGGTTTCCTGGAAATAACCGTCATCGGAATTGTTGAACGGAGGTTACAATCAAAATAGAATGTTCTTATCACGTTTCATTAATTATTGAACGGAATTCTAAAGTCATCTATTAGCAGTAGCTATACTCGGCAAACGTTAAATGATTGAGTTTCTCGTGTGGGGGAGTGCAACACGTGTTTTAGTGCTGAAACGACACAAAAAGATAACATGACCTTGTACTCTTTTTTGAATTTATATTTAGAGATTAATTATACAGAAACGCACAAATTTCCCCGCATATTTTATGATTACCATTGTATCGTATCATTCATTAGGAAGACTGGATGCTATTGTAACCGTAGACGATTTCCGGACTGTTTTCATAGCTCTGGAATTATGCCTTTGTCAAAAAATGCAACCAAGTGTTTCTTTGTATTTCTAATATTCTGAAATTCGTGAACTCATGGTTTTGGTTAATATAGTATTATGATTAATGGAATAATGTCAGTGCTTTTGAAAAGAAGTGTATTTGTCACGAGCACCAATTATTACGTGACCTCCTGTCAGTTTAATTGGAGTGTAGCAACCTTTCTCGTCGTCTGCTTTGCTTGAAACGTATTTAACGGTCATATGGGACTCGTTCTAACGGATATATTATCTCGGTTGTATTGCTAACCCAGTCAAAATGTCCATCGGAGAAGCTTGTTGTAGATATAGAGGATCTATCACGAGTTGTCAATTGATATAAATTCATATTAAACGAGTTTCGGAAATTTTATTAAGCGAGCCTATTTCCTGAACGAGTTTAATATAAATATATCAATTGGCAACGAGTGATAGATTATTTATATCATATGACACTAAAAACGCAAAATACGCATTGATTTATTGGAAAAATCCAATAGTTTATACTACACGTGGTACGTATAACTTTATACGTACTGGCTATACTAACCTAGATACAAGGAAAGTCATGTGATATAATGTAAAATGGTTCATAGAATGTTAAATGTTTCAATCTCGATTAAAATATGAAGAACTCACCTTTTGTGGACGCAAACGTCATTGTTATGACTACGAATGTTATTCGTTTGCTCAAGTGATTCTCCATACTGTAGATGTCACACTAGAACGTTATATATAGATATGAGCCGTTCTCCAGGAAAACCGGGTTTAGTGACAACATTGCGAAAATGTTGATAATATATCGTTAGAAAGACGAGACACTTATGTGAACAGTTTCTGAAATTTTGAACAAATTATTACAAACATTTGCAAAGTTACGGACTTTTTAAACCAACCACTACCGCCTACTTTTTGAGTGACTTCGCAAACGCCATTCAAACGTTGTTGACGTAACGTTAAGTGACAGTCCACAATTCAAAACCTTAAAATATTGTATCAAGACATAGAATCATATTCTTATTATAATAAAATGTGTCAAAATTGTGAACGTTTGCTTTCAAAGAAACATAGTTAGTGTTGAGAACCATCAACCCCTTGTTTTTCTCGATATGGGTGCTTTTTAGAAACTGATCACCATAGCAACGACAGAATTTATTTCAACATAATTTATGAGAAAAGTGAAACCTAAGAGATTGTACTATACTATCCAATTACTTAAACATTAAATCATAGGACATTATTTTTTCTCATTTTAGACCAATTTCTAAATCTGATTGCATAATTACTTTATATGCAATGTTATTAAACCCGATTTTCCTGGAGAACGGCTCATACAAAAATGTATATATACGTCCATATGTCGGGCGCCATCAGGCAAATATTCATTGCAATGACATAGAATACAATTCAATTCAATTCAATTCAATTTATTGGCATATAGACATATTTACATACATTCTTCGCCATATAAGGCGGCATAAATAACATAAAAGAGAAGAGTATGATACTCACACGCACAGATACACACACACACACACACACACACACATGCGTGTGTTTACGTACGTATGCAAATGAGGACACACGTTAGGTAACACAGCAGCAATTGAGGACAGTTGGGAAGACTGGGGACCGTCTCAGTCGTCACTTAGGCAAAACCACGTAAATTCGCTTATTTTTCGACATATTTTGGTCTAAAGTGATAAAAACGGTACGTCCCATTCGCCTGCGTTTTCCAAGCTGTGTTTGCTTAGTGCGTAGCGACTTCTTTTTTTCTCTTCCGTTGACATTGAACTTTCGCAAACACGCTTCCGTCCACGCATGCGCAAACACTCTGATGAAGTTGGAGGTGTCCGCCATTTTTTTAAAACGGTAAGTCAGTACTCATTTTGATACTTAATAATAATTTGCCATCATGCGTACACTAGTAACTGTAGTCCGTTTATGAGATAAGAATATGTTTCGTTTGTTTGAGCTAGACATACAAAATGGGCGCCGTACAAATAAACTGATAAAGTCATGTGGTGAACATTCTCGGTCGGAGCAGCTACGTTTTAGACCAAATAACGTCCTATTATACACAGATACTTGGGGTATGGACTCCGCCCCCTCCCCCACCTCCTCCAGATACGCACCTGGGTTATTTTTATCATCAACATTGTAAACCCAGACCCATACACTAATCACACAAACATTATTAAACGTATTTGGGACTAATAGAAAATTCACGTAAATGCCTCTCTAGCTAAATAACACAAAGATAAAAATGTTTCAATGAAATTTCTCCCACACCAACCTCGAATATCTGGTCGTTTTGAATTCGTTGTGCAACTTTCCCATATATATCTGGTGTCATTCGATCAAGTAAACATTACTCTTCACGATGGTGATAATGACAGAAGCCAATCTTCCTTCCTGCCTCCACAATTTGCGAAAAAGTTGACAAATTTCGACTCAAAACGCGACTCGCACATAATCTTTCGACGATTTTAGCGATGGTACCCGGCCCGATAAGGTAAGTAGCGCGTCGCGCAGTAAACGTTGGAACCAGGAGAACAAATCACTGGAACCAGTCTACACTCGAAGTTTAAGGCGGTCAATTCAAAATTCAAAATAAAAAATATTAAACTACAAACAACGGATTATTATTTGATTGAAAGACGTAAACAGCACTATATTTGATTGCAAGATGTGGAACGCACAGTTTTGTGTATCTTGGTAAGCATTTTTATCGATAATTAAGTGTAGACTGGTTCCAGTGATTTGTTCTCCTGGTTCCAACGTTTACTGCGCGACGCGGTACTTACCTTATCGGGCCGGGTACCATCGCTAAAATCGTCGAAAGATTATGTGCGAGTCGCGTTTTGAGTCGAAATTTGTCAACTTTTTCGCAAATTGTGGAGGCAGGAAGGAAGATCGGCTTCTGTCATTATCACCATCGTGAAGAGTAATGTTTACTTGATCGAATGACACCAGATATATATGGGAAAGTTGCACAACGAATTCAAAACGACCAGATATTCGAGGTTGGTGTGGGAGAAATTTCATTGAAACATTTTTATCTTTGTGTTATTTAGCTAAAGAGGCATTTACGTGAATTTTCTATTAGTCCCAAATACGTTTAATAATGTTTGTGTGATTAGTGTATGGGTCTGGGTTTACAATGTTGATGATAAAAATAACCCAGGTGCGTATCTGGAGGAGGTGGGGGAGGGGGCGGGGTCCATACCCCAAGTATCTGTGCTATTATATATCTGTCATGTTAAGAAGAAAAATTATTTCAATTTTTATTCCAATCAAAGTTTTAGCATTTTGGCAAGTCGATTTAAACTTTGTGCAATTGGTTAAAGTGTACCTATCTTCGGATATTGAAAAAATCCGAACACGTTTTGATAGGGCTGCCGAACCCTTTTTCGTAGGAGGACTCCTAGAGTTTATCAATTTATCGTTGGCACATTACGGTCGGATCCATTTTTCTTTCAAAGTTGTCATCATATTAGTATTATTATTGCCGATATCAGCACAATTAGATTCCTTACAATAACAGAAAATAGTGTGTTTATGTTGAACACTGAGGACTAACCAAGCATGCAATTGAGGACAGTGTTATGTTCAAATGAGGACACTCTGTCTGAAACACATGTTTTTTTGTCCTGTACTTGCTGTTATGAAATCGTTTCAATATCAGTGTAAAAAAGTTGATTAGGCAAATCATTCTTCATTTCAGGGCTTCTTTAAATTGTTCACAACCTTCAAGATAGCGGAGAGTATTGATGACACCAGTGTTCTTGTAGTCCCAGCCTGTAAGTGATTTATCAGCACTCGCATTAGATACTGTTTACTGTTCTTATAACAGCTACGACAACCGGTAAATTAATTTATAATGTAGTACAGTAAAACTCAGTGGCCGAGTGGTTAAGGCCGCCGACTTCAAATCACTTCAATGTTCAGGCCGAATTCATGTGAGGAAGCCATCCAGCTGGCTTACAGAAGGTCGGTGGTTCTACCCAGGTGCCTGGGCACTTTGGGGTCTTCCTCCACCATCAACGCTGGAAAGTCGCCATGTGACCTGGATTGTGTTGGTGCGAATTTAAGCCCAATTAAAAAACAACAACAACAAAAAAAACAGTAAATAAAAAAGAAACATATATTTTTTGTTTCAAAAGGAATAATGGATAATGATTTACTCCACTTTTGCCAATACAATAAAACAACTACAACTTATTATATAAATATATCACCTTTTGTCTGATGCTTCTTGCCCCAGAAATAAGAAAAATACCTAGGTTCAATATCCAAAACAATGAAAATTTGACCATGGTTTAGCCAAATGTGTGCTTATTTGTACTCTCCCATAGCTTCCTCTGACTACAGTATTATATATTGAATCAGACTCTGCTATATTGAGCGTATTTGCTTGCTATGATAGGCATAGGGGCACCTGTGTTTACTACTGTATCTATTTTTAGACAGAGAGTTAAGTACGGGTTTAATAGTGTGTTATGGTAAAACACCCCACTACAGTCCATCATTATGAATGAATATTTATATTATTAAATCATATCTGATTATCCTGTAGGACTTTGAAATGGATAAACGTAATGCTACATAGACTGATCAAATGCATAGGGCGTACACTAACTGATTTAAACCGGTCAAAACTTTGTTCCATTCTGTATGATTACTCTCTACACTGTGAATAGTACACTGTCTATGTTTGAATTTCACCTGACCAATGAAAACCGCGTATCGGGTAAAGCAGAGATTTTGTTTACAGCGACAATATGATTGGATTAATCATCTATACAGGCTGTAAAGTTTACATATCAAAATATGCTGGTAAATAAGGCAGCGTGAGAAATGTAACAGGGAGCGTAGCTTATTTGGTGGTCCTTTTAATTGGGATAAATTTGTTTGGATACCTCTTTCTATTATCAAAGCCTGGTAGAAATCATTCACATTAATATTATGTATAGACCAAATTAAAAATATTAACATCAGTACAAAGGCATTCTCTAATGAGTGTGTCATAGTCCGATCTAGTGTCATGTTATCTTGTTGTGTTGTGTTATCACGTTGTAGGTTGTGTTAATGATTTTTTTAGTTAGGCCCCTTTCAACATTGTAAAACAGACCAGCTTTGGCATTCGCTCAATTGCGGCTACTTGTTTTATTTTACTGTATTAATTTTTGTACAGTCATGTCTCGATATAACGACACCCGATATACTGACAAATTCATATACTGACATCATTTTATGGGGACAAATGCTTTAAAACGCTCTTTGTACCAATTCAGTATACCGACATATTCGTTACAACGACATTTTGCTTGGGAACAAACCGCGTCGTTGTATCGAGACCTGACTGTACTTGATGTATCTCAGTCTTTGGGCACAACGTTCATTTTCAAAATGCCATTTACTATTACATTTTTCAGCAAGTAATGGACACACAAAGAATTCTACAATAAAAGTCTTCAAATGTTTGCTTGGAAGAAAAAATGTAGTAAGCTACAATTGGATCAAAGATTCAATACATCTTGGAAAGGTGCAGGACATAGTAAGTAGAGTTAAATGGTCCCTTACATATGCTAAAAGAAGCTGTCTGAGTTTTGCGTAAAATGTGCTAATTAAAACAGGATTGCCTGTGTAAATTTTGATTAGGCATGATTAAATCTAAGTACAGTAAATTTCAACTGCATTAATTGAACATTTTTAGAAGCATATGAACATTGAAGGGAATGTTTCTAATTTTTGTGTCGCCTGACTAGGCGACATATAAGAATTACTTTGGTCACCGGCGGCGGCCCATTTTGCTTTTCCGGAGCATAACTTTGTAACCATTGGTTTGAATGACTCAAAACTTGCTATGCATGTTTCTTGCAATTAGTCTGAAGTGCAGTGCGCAAGAACCATAACTCTACCTTGCGTTGTTTTTTAATTATTTCCCTTTGATTGATTTTATTACAGCATTTCTTTTCCGGAGCATAACTTTGTCACCATTTGTTTGAATGATTCAAAACTTGCTATGCATGTTTCTTGCAATGACATAAAGTGCAGTGCATAAGAAACATAACTCTACCTTGCACCGTTTTTGAATTATTCCCCTTTGATTGATTTTCCTTGTCCGGAGCATAACTTTTAACCATTGGTTTGAATGACTCAAAACTTGCTATGCATGTTTTGTGCAATTAGTCGAAGTGCAGTGCGCAAGAACCATAACTCTACCCGGTAACTATGATAATATGATAAAAAGAATGCGCCACCCGTTGTCTTTGAGATCTACATCTCCATAGACAACTCATGACGGATCCTATATTATTGCAGTAAAAGCAAGGTTAAGTGCACTTTACAACATCAATGCTCACATTTCACATAGACAGGCGACACATCTGACTCGCGAGCTTTTATTAGTTAAACTACTAGTATTCAAAGAATAATGAGAGCTGTTGTACTACCACCTGTGTCGGCGAAAGGTAAAATGAAATATTGTTGCTGAAACAACAAAAGAAAACACACACGGGCATAAAGATTACTTTCTATTATAGAGAAATGCAGATTTAAAATCTGGCCATACGCCTGCTCTGACAAACACCTTGTTGAGGTATTATTTACCTTAATTGATGGATATACTTGTATCTTTAGGACCATTATCTTGTCAAGTCTGTATCCGACTATGGAGAAGTCAGGAAAACAGAAGGATTCGAGAAATTTGAGTTTCAGATAAGGGGAAAGAAGTGGAACGATATTAAAGAAGGTATGGTTTAAAGCTTTAAAAAGATAACAGATCTGACAGTATAAATACTACGAAGGCTGTAATTAGGTTGCTCAACAGAGCAGGATGCTGCACCCTATTTGCTGTACGCCCTTTCCTATTGCAATCAGCTGTCATTCTTCTTTCAAACCTTTGCAATTCATGTAAAATAATTTACTGAATAATATCAGTGAATATAAGAATTCATCATAAGCGTACATGTTGGATAAGGATATAGGATAAGGATATCCTCAGTCAATGCACTCAAGAAAATAAATATGGAATATTATCACTATTTGAAGCACAACTTCCATAATTATATTGTAATTGCTGATCTTAGACTATTTGACTACATCATTTGAAAACCGTTACTAAATTCAAATACATTTGTAAAAAATTTCAAGTGTGTTAAGTCCTCATTTGACACTTAAAATGTCCTCAATTTCATGTTTTGTCTGTCCTCAATGTGTAGCACAGAACACTTAACATTATTTTTTCAGTTTAATAGCCATATTAAAATAATTAAGGGCATGTTTTGTAAGTTATAACTTTGTTAATATGATTGTTTTCAGAAGATATCAGAGACATGCTACTGAAGATAGGTGGCATCGAAACCATGAATATTGGTCCAGAAACGATAATTTTATGTGCTGATGATGAAATCCATACATCAGGTACACTGTTTATTTCTTTGTTTAAGTTTTACATGCAAGTAACATTAAGACTATATCTCGCCTACTATCCATGATATTTCATTGAAACTTTTAATGCTTGTTTACCATCATTAGTCAAAAAGGGGTCACCCGTTTTACCGGAATCCACGTAAATTACCGGAATAGACCGGAATCCAGATAAATTACCGGAATAGGCCTACATTTCGTTAATAAACAGTAGTTTTACATAGTTTTTGGTTTAAATCAATCTTATTTAACATAAGCAACATATAAGCAAAACTAAAATAAAATATGTTCACGAAAAAGATTTTTATTCGAGATGCAAAATTTGTTCATTTTACGATGTCATTACCATATTTGATCAGAATTAGCGTGTCTGGAATAGACTGGTTTCTCGTTATTTAATGGTAATTGTGGTTAATTTCTTCTATAATTCATTAATATATACTATTATAATATTGTTTCCAAAAGAAAATTAAAATATTGTGTTGAATAATGATTTTATACAAGTTTTAAAATCGCTCATTTCCCGCATTGACCGCGCATATTGAATAAGATTTAAAATAACCGGAATAGGTTTGTATCAAGTTTTTTATTGGTAATTGTGTTTAATTTCTTCTATAATTCATTAATATATACTATTATTTTATTGTTTCCAAAAGGAAATTAAAATATTGTGGTGAATAATGATTTTATACAAGTTTTAAAATCGCTCATTTCCCCGCATTGACCGCGCGTATTGAATGAGAATTAACATAACCGGAATAGGCTTGTATCACGTTATTTATTGGTAATTGTGTTTAATTTCTGATATAATTCAATAATATATACTATTATTATATTGTTTCCAAAAGGAAACTAAAATATTTTGGTGAATAATGATTTTATACAAGTTTTAAAATCGCTAATTTTCCCGCATTGACGTAACCGAAATAGGCTCGTATCCAGTGTTGGGCGGTATTTACCGCCCCGGTATTTACCGGGCGGGAAATACCGGGAAATACCGTCCTGTCCAATACTCCCAAAGTGTCCAATACCGGGAAATACCGGGAAATACTGGTCAATTGAATGATCAAGTGGGATTTTTTTGTGTACTGGTTATTTTAAATGCATTATGAAGCAACTGAACTCTCAGGTTTTCATTTGTTGTTCTTTATTCAGTTCTATATCATTCAATAGATCCTTAATTTATTTGAGACTATGATCTACAAGTGGTCAAATAAACTGGTCAATTCATTTTCAAAGTGGTCAATTGGACTGGTCGATTCAATTTCAATGTGGGAAATACTGGTCAATTGAATGGTCAAGTTGGATTTTTTTGTGTACTGGTTATTTTATTAAATGCATTATGAAGCAATTGAACTCTCAGGTTTTCACATGTTGTTCTATATTCAGTTCAATAACATTGAATAGATCCTCAATTTATTTGAGAGTATGATCTACAAGTGGTCAAATGAACTGGTGGTCAAAGTGGTCGATTGGATTGGTTGATTCAATTTCAATGTGAAAAAAAATCTAAAACACAATAATTCTTTAATAACTAAATTTTAATTTAAACATATAGATCAAATACACTTGTTATAAATCTAATTAAAATATTTAGTAATAATTAATATATTAATTTCAATTTAAAATGAAAGTTATAATGTTATAGTTATACTAGAATGTGCATAAGAGAGACTGTTATAAATAATTAATATTGATAATCATTTAGGCTTGTATAAATTGGCTTAAACTAATTTAGCACATTGTTAAATCAGGTCAACTAAGTGTGAAGTGTGAAACTGACAACTAACAGATTATGCAATATTGTGTCATATTCTTGCAGTTAACAAAGGATTAGTCTGGGGGAGTGTTTACATAACTGGACATAACCCTAGTACCCTACAATACAAAATAAAGATGTTCTATGGGCAATTGTCTACACAAAGTGCATGAGTTTCAAGCGTCCCATTGAAGAGAACTTGCATGAAAAAATAGAATTTAAAACAAATAATTTAAGTTGATATATAACCTTTACACTAGTAGAGCTAGGTATATAGATGAAGATACATGTATGGAAGCATATTTTCACATGACCAATTCAATCGACCACTTGTATTGTCCAATTGACCAGTATTTCCCAGTATTTCCCGGTATTTCCCAGTATTTCCCAGTATTTCCCGGTATTTCCCGCCGTCCTGTCCGTTACTCAATCGACCGTCCGTTATGCCAACACTGCTTGTATCTCGCTATAAAATGGCAGTTTTGCTTAGTTTCTGCAATAACTCGTTCATATATACTATTAATAAGTTATTTCCAAAAGGAAATCAAAATATTTTGGTAAAACAAGATTTTGTGCAATTTTTAAAATCGTTCATTTCTCGCTTTGAACGCGCGTACTGAATGAGAATTAACGTAACCGGAATAGACCCGAATCTCGTTTTGAGACTTGACTATACACTGATTCATGAGAATGAAGAATACTATAACTAACTAGATTTCTTGACATCTAGCATACTGATAAGTGACCTGTTTATTGGATATTCTGTATGACATCTTGTGTGTCGATTGTATACTTGTAGCCCCAGGCATGACTAATCATTGTGCAACAGTTGGATAAAATTAAACCTAATGATCGTTTTTGAACCGCAAAAAGCAATTAATGAATAAAATTACTGACATATATCAAGGGTTCTGAATATTATCATAGAACAGGCCACTGTTACCTACTTATGTATTTTCTATCACTTGGTCAATGCATTCACAGACCCTGTCGGCTGAATCCTTTATCATGCAGGGAGTCCTTATGTTAATCACAAATGACACAAATGATATAGACGTAATTAACATGTATTGCGAAGACACGTAACAATTACCTTCAAATAGTATTAGTAATCCATTATGATACAATAAGATTTATAATCTGTTAATGAACTGCCATGAGTTATTCCACTAACAAAGATTAAATATACGTCTTAAGCATCACGAGGTCTATAAAATGAGCGATGCCGCAATATGTTTCTATTTTCATGTGTCAAAGTTCGGCTGCTTTACCTTTGATGTATATTTTTCACACAGGTAACTGTTTCACTGATAAAAATACTTTTTTTTTTGGAAACATTAATTTTTTGTACAAGGTCTATATGCAGGGGAATCGACGAGCCGGTCACTAGTGTGCATTTTATTTTCCCTAATGTGCAATGCAGTAATACAATACAGTATACTTATTAATCATCTATAGTATTAATGCTGTGGTTTAAAAAAACATTAAATTTTATACATACGAGTGTCTCACAATAACCACTGAGCTACGGAGTCATGTAGAAAATATAAAATTTAGGAAGTTATTTTTTTAATTTTCTCTAAACATCAAATGGCAATGATACAGTTACCTGTGGTTTTCTCACACAGTTTCCTTTAATCCACCGACGTAAGTCGGCAACGTCTGATATTTGGCCGACAACATTCTGTGATGTACCCAGCGTCGGCGACATCTTAAGTTACAAAGTGATGCCGCGCGTCTCTTAGACACTTTTACACAACATATTAAATTTTCCTTTTGAATATGATTTACTTATGGTATATATGATTGATTTAGATCAAAAACAAAACATTTCTGCTGTTTATTAACGAAATATAGGTCTATTCCGGTTATAGAAAGTGGATTCCGGTTACGTTAATTCTCTGTCAAATCGCGCGTTCAAAGCAGAAAACGAACGATTATAAAACTCGTATTATATCACTTTTACACAACCTATTAAATTTTCCTTTTGTATATGAGTTACTTATGGTATATATAATTGATTTAAACCAAAAATAATACAATTCTACTGTTTATTTACGAAATATAGGCCTATTCCGGTTATAGTAAGTGGATTCCGGTTATGTTAATTCTCTGTCAATACGCGCGGTCAGAGCGAAAAATGACCGTTTTTAAAACTCTTGTAAAATCAGTTTTCATTTAAATATTTTTATTTCTTTTGAAGAAACAACTTATTTTTCGTATCCATGATTGAATTATACCAGAAACTTAACAAAATTATGTTTTATTAACGAGATACATGTCTATTTCGGTCAAGTAAATTCTGCATAGATGGCGTAATGACGAACGGACGACGGCCAATTTTAAAATTTCAATAACTTTAGTTTTTCATAACATATTTTATTTTAGTTTTGCATATATTTTGCTTATGTTAAATAAGATTGATTTAAACCAAAAACTATGTAAAACTACTGTTTATTAACGAAATGTAGGCCTATTCCGGTAATTTATCTGGATTCCGGTCTATTCCGGTAATTTACGTGGATTCCGGTAAAACGGGTGACCGGTCAAAAAGTACTTGTTTTGGCTAAAGTTTTGCATGCAAGTTACATTAACACAAGATCTCACTTAATGTCATGTTATTGCAGTGAAACTAACTTCACTTGCTAAGCATCATTAGTCAATGCTACCAACCATGTGCATTTTTTTAACGTGATGTCAGACAGGAAGTAGGGACTAAACTAACTGCACACGCTGCTAGGCTACCAAACTAATCTACCGTTTATTTTCATTACTAAGGACCAAGCAAAACAGGTCAAGATTAAAAAAGAATAAAATAAATGTGTGTATCTGTAGTCACCCGACTGTCCCTAGTTCCCCAAAAATTAGAGTTATGACCCATTAATATTTGACTTTTCTTGGTTAGTTTGCATGCAAGATACAATGAAAGTCATATTTCAACAACCAACATGTATTGGATTACAACTTTATTCTAGCCTTCCTTTACATTTAATCAACCAAGTTAGATATATAAACCTTTGATTGAATTTATTGCAAATTAAGACCCTTCTTGACTTAAAAATACTATCAATGCCACATCTCACCTACTATCCATGCTATGGCATTGATACTTGCACCATTTGCTTACCATTGTAAGACAATGCTACTGACAAAGGGCAGTAACTGTATTATGATTTTAGTAGGAGTAATGCCCCTTTAGAACTTAAACCTTTCTTGGTTCAAGTTTCATATTCAAGTATGCCTCGACAACTATTGTATGTAGATGTATTGGAGTTTATTTAAGCTTTTTCAAGTTTTTGAAACTCAAATATTTTCAAAGTCCATTAAGGCATTGCTTTAAAAGTTTGTCTCCTTGTTTGGTAATTTCTGTCTGAACTTATAGCTTTTTTTCTCTGACACTTGCTGTGCTCGTGCAATAACTTCAGTCTCTCAAAATATTATCAAGAAGCTGATAAAAATTAAACAGGCCTGAATTACCTATGCTCTTTCAATATAAAATATGCATATTTTTCTGGCTTGCTACACTCACATTTATAATCAGTGAAGACATATCAAGTAGCAGATGACAGAAAGCTTAGTCTGATAATACCAAAATGTCTGTACTAAATACTAACTTATAGTATAGAAAGTTTTGACAAAAATAATCCTATTTTTTGGCCGCATTGTTCTTGAAAGTCTGAGAAATGTAAATTATGTATATAAAGGTTTACATAGAATTTACAAAAGTTAACTAGTTGAGGTATTAATTATTCAGGAAAAAGAAATGTTTCAACAAGTTACAAAGATGAACTTGAAGAACTTGATGATGATGTCAAAGATAGAGATTGGGAGCCACCAAAAACAAAAAGCTCAAAGGCACAAGGTAACCAACTGCAGTGGTTTAAGCTCAGATTTATCTTAATGAGGGTTGTTCCAGTAAAACTTTAGATTCTTTGCATACCTGGACTTATTTCAATCAACTTCTTGAAGATTCATTACCCCTAGATTCTGTTTCTTCAATGATAAAAAGTATATTTCCTACGTCTCTCAACTGAAACCTAATGTTGATATGTTCTCAATAAATTCCATGTTTTTAAGACATTTACATATGGAGATCATCAGATAGGACAACTTTAAAAGCTCTCTTATCAAAAGATTTGTAGGGCCACAATCTGACTAAAGTACTGATCTATATACCTGACTGTTAGATCTGATGTCCACCAATCTGGTTTCTATTCTCAGAAATTGGACTTTCCAGTTTCGCTGTTAATATTTATTTATAAATGAGCCATCGACACTCATAAATATTTCGTGCTTATCCGTGGTCCTCTCAGATTTGTTATTTTAACAAATCAAAACATTCAATACAATAATTAAAACACACGAAAATGAATGAGTCTCGGTTCGATTGTGATACTAAATCGGCAATTGTTTTGATAAACACAATAAAATCCAGATAAAACATTGAGGCCGCTTAACACCCACCCATTGTTACTGTTATGCCCTAATGCGTAGCGGGTTTTAGGGTATAATTTTAATTAGACTGGTAGGGCCACAAATGAAAAGACACCCAGTTGACTTGCTGCTGCATGGAGTTCTTGTACTAGATCAAGTTCAAATTTAAATTACTTTCTTACAGTTTTATCTGTTACCTCTGATGAAGATGATTAGTGTGATGATGCACAACCAGGAGTGAAGAAACAGAAAGGCAAGTTAAACAAATGTTTACTGAAGTCTTGTGCTAGGAACTGTTAAGATTACATCGATTTCACCTCTTGAAAAATTGCTTGAAATCAGTTATGACATCTGATAGTCAGGTACATTTTATTGTTATATTTATTAGTCCTTTTCAACCGGAGGGGACTATAGATTGCCATCGTCAGTCCGTTTGTCAAAAATGTGGATCCTCGCATAACTTTAAAAGTGTCCAGGCTAGGTTTATGAAACTTGGTATGCGGATAGATGCCAATAAGGAAATTATACATGCCTAATTATACCTCCACAAAACGAAGTTTGGGGGTATATAGGAGTGAGCTTGTCTAACGGTCTGTCAATTTTTGGTTTCCGGACAATAAGTTTAGTTAGGAATGAGATATCGTTATGAAACTTGGTATATAGGTAGCTTGGGTGAAGACGCCGCTTGGGATTGTAATTGGGGCAGGTGGGGTCGAGGTCACTGTTACTAAAAATAGAAAATCAGTTTCCACTCAATAACTTCAGTTAGAAATGAGATATTGTTATGAAACTTGCTGTATAGGTAGCTTGGGATTGAAAAGCTGTATTGAAAACTATTATATATGATAATATTCAATAACACTTAGCCAAAGGCTCAAGGTGAGATTTGTGACTGCTCAATGTCCATATTTCATCATTAGTAAAATGTTTCCTTCTCACTAATATGTATATTATTTTTTTGCAGGAAGAGAGTACATGAGTGAATTTGAAAGAAGTGTTGTTCAAAAGTCTTTTGAAAGTCATATAAATCTGTTCAAGGTGCCAGGGAAACAAGCAATTGTTAATGCTCAGAAGAAAGAGCAGATTCTGTCAAAATTCAACTGGACGAAACTCAAATACTGTGTGCACAACATCATCCAAGCAAAAAAGAGAAAGCTTAAGGGAGCTCAAAAAACATCTTTTTATGCTCCGTGAAAGGGGAAAATATAGTTACTGTTTTGTCCATCTGTTCTTTATGAATCCTTGGCAGTGGAACAATCGGGCGATTTGGGGGTCGTCATGGGCCTCCTGTTTAACCAATGCTTATAGCATGTAGTTTACAGATCAAGTAATTTCCATTAGCATTAAACCTGCACTTCATTAGTTTATTGATGTGTGTTTTAGTCCTCATTGATATGTTAACACTGTCCTCACTTGTCTTTTTTATTGTGTCCTCATTCAGAAGTATACTATGTAGTTATAGAATAAGAGTCTTAAATTAATAAAAAATACATTTTACATATATAAATGTGATATGCTATGGTAGACCGGGCTTAAAGACCTTAAGTAAAATCAAGCGTTTTTCATAAACCTAAGATGTAATTGATTTTTTTGTATAAATGCTCATTATATTCATGGATTATTTTTACCTTTGCATTTTGCTGTTGCTATGGATATGCTCAAAAGAACAGAGGTGTAAATTAAAACCTGACCAAGGTAGTTTTTTATGTCTCCCCCAAATTGTTTTTGTGCTGGATGTATGTCTCACTCTGCCACAATGTTCTCCTTAACCGCTGGTCATATTTCAATGAAACTTCACATGAATAATTGGTATTGAGCCTAGTTGTGCATATTGTCGGGAACTTTATATAAATCATAAATGTTATGGCTCTAAGAGCGATTCGCTCTTGATGGTCAAAAAAGTTTGGAGACAAGTTTTTGTGCCAAAAACTATTTTAGTTGGTCCCTATTTGGTCAAAAAGAAAGAAAATAATTTCAGTTTTCATAAATTTATGCTGGAAGCATTGTAACAGTAGATACTAAATAATTTAATTGACTGTTAATCATATGTAAATATATCAACTTTTATCTTGATGTCACAATGTATCTTCAAGTCTAATTAATCACTTGTCAACCTCTAATGTCAATATCTCGGAAATTATAATTTTTTTTTAGATTTGCACAAAGATCTTCAGAATTGTGTACAATTTTGTGTTTCTGTGCCACAATCCAAATGTCAGATTTAGCCAGACATTATTATTTCTGACTCAACAACAAACCTTTGGTAATGTTTTATATTTAAGCTATTGACCAGAAACTTCACATGTGGATTAATGTACAGAGTGCAAGAACTCTTGCTACTTTATTTTTAGCTCATTTGTCATGTAATGGCAAGGTGAGCTTCTGTGATCGTCCGTTCGTTCACAATTGCTTGTGAACACACTAGAGTACCATCTATCAGTAAGTGCACTTTGCAGTTATTGCCATTTGTTTGATGTTCCTGTAAATGTAGATACATATTGATAGATATCATTGAAAATTGTTGAAAATAAGAATTGAAGGAAATTGCTAAAATGTTTGTTCTGATGTGGCTGATCATGTCGTTTACATACCTTGTGTGATTTAGGCTGCTGTAATAATAACTTCATTTTACACAATCTATTCGACGTGATCCGGCATGTTTAAACAAAACACTGAAGTAATATTCCCTATACGCTTATGAAATCTATAAAATTATGAGCAAAATGAAATGATGTTCTGAATAAAAATTAACATATTATTAATTTGTCGTTTTGAAATTGTTGGTGATGTAACCTGAATAGCAGCAGGTGGCTGGCAATATTGAATCTGTCCAAATGGTCCCATAAATGCTCCAAAGACGTACCAGGCTGTAAGGCAGTCAATCTAGTGAGTTGTTTAATATGGGAAAACTTCGTGACTTGACTATACTGCGCCGACGAAGGGCGATGGTCAGGGGCGGACCTACATACGGGAGAAGTGCATTCATCCCAAAATAGATTCCATTCAATAACGGCTTAAAATTATGGTAACTATATGTACCGGCTGTATAAAGGGCTAATACATTAGCAATAATGTGACGATTGTATTATATTATGCGAAATTATTTACCGGGCACTCGTGAATATTCAGTGCTTGTCCGCCTTCCTGTCAGGACTGTTATTTTATCACATCAAAACATTCTTACCGTACAATTACAAAAACACACGAACATAAATGAGTGCCTGGTTAATACTTTCGCACAATACAATGCATGAGGCGATTAAACATGACGTCCAGAGTAAACGCCCAGATGTGGGTATGTCATTGATACACCAGGGGTCCGTTGCCTAACGAAAGTGCTACATAGCGCTTTCCACAGGAGGTAATCCATGTCTTCTATGTTTAATTGAACGGGAGGTAACACCTGACAAAGCTCTTTGGTTAGACAACGGACCCCAGGTTTGCCTGAGATGTCTAGCAAACAAGTACACTTATACAACTCAAAATTTGATAAAGGTTAAGAAACCAATATTCCTGTACTGCAATTATGATTTAGTCTGCTGCTAAATTAATAAAAAGCGTGAAAATTGCAGCCATTTTCAAGGTAACTGATAAGCCCTAGTGGCAGGAGTCAAAGTGGAATGAATAACCGGGAAATCTTTGTCTCGTTTGTATTCCGATACGGTGTAAGGTCAGAAATGCAAAGATCCGGACCGCGTTCTGTTATCACAGATGCTCGGATGCGGCACACACATTTGAGTGAGTCTGGGCTTATCAACTTAGACATCAAGTTGTGAAGCAATCTTTATTCAATTACAAACTTGCAGATATAAATTCCATTAGTCAATCTTATCAAATTTGCAAACTCGCGGCAAGGAAATTTTGTCGACCCTTATCAAATGTTGAGTAGTATAGTCCGTCGACGACAACACTAGCCTTGTTAACAAATATAAATTGACAATCAAATGCATTTCTGACGTAGATTTTTTTCGATCTCCTGTATAATCACTTTTAATGCATATTCTCTTTCAATCTACACTGATAAGGGGCCAGTCGACCGTGCAGTGTTGATATTATCAATTTCTGTTTATATACAAGGCTAGAGTTACCGCCGGCGAGCTATATATACTGAAACGAAAAAGAAACGCAGGGTGGAGTTTGAAGACGTCAAATATTATGTTTAATACCTTTATGTAAGAATGGATATTAATCCATTGAGAACAAACTGCAATAGCAACTGGTTGTGGCTGGTAAGTGATTTAAAAGGGAATAGAAGGGGACCCCTATAAAGTGAAATCAAAACTGGCTGATTGTGATAAGTGGCTCGTCAAAAACAGCGTATGTCATCATTTGCCATCTGCATTGTATTGATCCTTCTAGGCAGATAGTTCATGAGTGAGTTTATCTTCCTTTTTGCGAATCTGGCACTTTCTTCTAGAGGGTTACTCTCAGATGAGCCGGAATAGCAGTGGTGGCTGGCATCATCGAATCCATCTCTTCAAATGGTCCTATGAATGCTCAAAAGGAGACAGACCGGGTTGTTTGGGGGTCAATCAAGTGAGTGGATGTTGCTTTTAGCTGGTAAGTCGCCACCAAAGCCATATACCGCGCTGACGACAGGCAACGGTCAGTGGCGGACCTACATGCAGGCGATGTGCACTCGGGATCATCTCGCTACCGATTCCTTACAATTTTGGCAGGGATGTGGTGATTACGAGTACCTTTTGTATAATAGGCGGATTCAGTGGCATTAAGGTGACGATTGCGCAATGTTTGAGACGAATAAACATGTCCTGACGTCACGCGTGAACGATCAGACCTAGGTCTTTCATTTATTCACTAAGTTTGTCTTAGATTTATAGCAAGTCGTTCTAAAGTGCTAACAAGTACAACTAAACCCCTTGATGCCGGGATCAGCCTTTGACTTATATAAGCATCGCAAAGGCTTGACTCTCTGAACTTCAGTCAGCTGCGCCATTGTTGAATAAAATGAAAGCAAGAAATAAATATCGGAAACTGATTTGTCTCTGATTTTGCTTTCGCCGGAAGTTAGCGGTTCGCTATCACATCATGCTACCGTAAATGGTGGACCATGTGCATTATAACATAGACTAATGCTTGACCGATTTTCATTGTTTTTGAACAACGCGTTCGCACTTGATATTGCAAATAATGTTACCCTGCGTTTCTTTTTCGTTTCAGTATATAAGCATGGTTAATTGCTTTGAAATTGCATTAGCTTTGCAAATTCGTGGCCCTCAGCACTTCAGTTTTGTATACGATAAAAGCAAGAAACTAATATTGCCTCTATGAACACAATTGTGTGACGAGCTGTGAAATTAATTTAATGCAACAACACGTACGGCTATGTACGAGATTTGTGCGTTTTTGCTCTCATCGGAAGTAAGCCATGGGTTTGCAAACACATGATGCTTGAAGGACCAAGTAAAATGTAACATAAGACAACAATTGCTTGATCAATTTTCATTGTTTTCGAACAACCCGTTCTATAGCACCATGCATTTCTTTTTTGGTTCAGTATGCATGTTAGCTTTCAGTTTCAAATCGATAAATGTCGTGTTTTTCAATCTATTGGTGTGCCACATATGAAAACCATGTGCAGCACGAGGAAACGGTGTTTCAAAAGGTTTAACAAAATAATACAATGATAGGCTACTACCGGGTACGTCACATCGTCGCATGCTAATGATTCCACGCGGGCAAGTTTTACATAAAAAAACATGTACTTTTCAGTATTATCATGATTTAGCGAGATATTTCAGAAAAAAAGATCTAGTATCGCAGAGTATGCGTCTATAGCTAGGGTATCCACGGCATGTGTCGATTCTTTACCCGATTGATGGTAAAAGCCTGAAAGTCGACTCATGTGTTCATTCTTACATGATTCCCCGCGGACGCATACTTGTTTTCTAAGTAAACGTCAATATTCGGCGACTGTTGTATCTATTTCACATGCACGATATAGCCAAAATGCTCCATAAATATTGTAAAATTGTTGCAGAGCTTTTAACTCTCATCGTCTTGGTGAATAGTTTCACCATGGTCTGATATAAATGACATATATTATTTACCATGTATAAAAATTGTTAATACATGTAAAACAAAAAACACAATATAGGTGTGACATTGGCAGATCACTCATCGATTTATACACAAACATTATACAATGTACACATAAAAACGACCACATGAATAATGATGTGGGAATATTACACCAGTTATCTTAGTGGTACGAATGCCCTAGTCGCTTAAACGCTCATTTGTTTGTTTGATTGGGATTTACGCCGTTTTTTAAACACTATTTCAGTTACTATTATATACGGGGCTTGTTTTCCTGAACCGTGCCATCACCAGTACCACGAACGAACCAATGACCTACTACATCTCAATTTGACTACTCTCAGTTTTGCAACAACAAACATTTGCTAAGTATTTAATTAATTTATACTACATTGTAATTTAATTTAGGTCGATTGTGAAACAAGTTCTTACAACTTATACTGTATAAATCACTCTCAACACCTCATTCCTGATGGTATAGTTGTCCCATTTATGCTGAGCATCTAGCAAGGGAATTACTAGTACCATGTTTATTTAGTCTTTGGTATAACGCGGCCTGGGATACTGGGATGAGACTTTGTACGTTTTTTCAGTGACGCTTTGACGTTTGCATGTAAGATTTTGAACGACATCCGTGCTTGCAATATTACGAATAAATCATAGAACACAATTACTTACTCGTCAAAGCGTCAACTGATTAAAACATCAAACTGTGTTACCAGTTTGGAAATGTATAAAATGAATCAACAAGCGCCATTAATTAGAGAACACTACGGGTATGTCGTAGACAGGTAGCAGTGTAATTATAACAATTTCACGTGTAGAGTTCTTATTATAAATTGCGTTTGTTTTTGTGATTGGTTTTAATGAAAGGAGGACACAATCTCGGTATATACCCCGATACACCGCTTCTCAGTTCCGTCAGAGGTTTGTACGGTTTTCATATAACTAAAACGCCATAACGCTCTGATGGACCTCAGGATACACGACATCTCAGTTCCACCAGAGCGTTATGCTGATTTTCAGTTCCGTCAGAGCTGTATGAAAACCGTACAAATCTCTGACGGAACTGAGAAGTGGTGTATCGGGGTATATACCGTGACAATTAGCAATGAAAAAGTTGTGTTTTCACTTGAGATTATATTTAGTATCTTGCTTTATCATCCATCTCTGCTGTTTATTCAGCTCATAGGTCGAACGTAATTTGTTCTCTAAATACGAGGGGCAATCCAAAAGTTCGTGGACAAACTTCATAAAATCAAACGCAATATCGATGTGAAAATAACCATATGATGTATCCCGCTATATCTGCATGCGCATGAAAAATATTAGCGAGATAGCTTACATAATAACAAAATTATTACATTAACAAAATGGTCATATACGCACGGGTGCCGCAGTTCAAACGCGTAACGTCATTTTTACCCAGGCGAAAATGTCATTCATTTTCAATGCAGACGCCGCCTGAAGCGTCAAAACGGTGGTGTTTCTCTGCCCAAAGTTGAAAAATGTCCAGGGTAAGAATTCACTGGAAAGTGCCGTAAACCAAGTATATTTCCTTGGAAATGTCGTTAATTGTGGACTGCCTGTCTCCGATTATCGCATTAACAGCCGTGACGTTGCATGTTCGTGTATTCGTTATATTGGTCGCCCGCATTTATCATCGTCCGAAGCTGTTTCTCTTCCTCCACCTAAATCTCTTATGCCGTTTGTAAACAAGTGATCTTGCTATACGAGTTTTTCTGGAAGCCGCTGCCAGCATTTTGATTGTTTCTGATGGCGTCTGCTGTAGATTTACGCAAAAGTGTATATGCCCGCATTTTCAACTTGTCTTCAGGTGTCATTTTTCGCTCTAACGTTTGTTTGGTGTTAGCGCAATTTGCAATGCAAATACTTAATGTGAGCGTGATATTTTAAATTTAAATAACGTACTTGCGCGAAAATGACGCCAAATTGCGCAAATGACGTTTGTGCGCGTAAAACTATGGAAATTATTATTATTTTGACATGGAAACATAACAATAACTTTGTATTTTTGAGCTGCGGCACTTGGCGTTTACTCGTGTTGCCATAACAACTATATAAGACGAACGCCATGAGTTACATAAGCAAACCTTTTCACATAAACTCGAAATAAATATATATTTTTGCAAACCAAAAATGATGAGTGTACCATGTAAACTAAAGAAAATATTAAACTTTTCCACGAACTTTTGGATTGCCCCTCGTATATACAGTCCCCTACTTATCTTGTCCAAAATTTTATTTATTTATTTAATCCCTTTTTATGGTTTCATTGGCTAAACTATTTCAATGATAAAATAGCGTGATCTAAATATTGCACTGAGTTAAGTTATTACGTTACAAAACCAGTTACATGCTGTGCTCAGTTTATTAATATGTTAATAATATAAGTATATATTTTTCGCCAAATTCAACATTATACACAACTAGTTTATTCTGCAATAAGGCATATTTATTCATGTTACAACTATATGCAACATATTTTTCATTTTCATACGCCCATCATGGCGTGCGGGCGGCGGCGTCCGGTGAAGTGTTCACTCTCGTTTTCATCTTGGATTGAACTTTTGACAATGTTTATGGGCATACTACCCCGGCCAAGTTCGATTATCGCCACAGGCATTCTTGGATTATGGCTCTTGATTTGAAATTAGCCTAGTACGGGAGCATTTTGTGACAGTTTGGCTTCTTATTGTTAAAGTGAACAACATTATCAAAAATGGGCATAGGATGTCTCTCAGGTTGTTCATTCTTGTCCCATGGTTGGTGTTAAGTATATAGAGGCATGTGTATTTGTTTTCAAATATATTGACAATACAATTAACATTTGTATAATATAACTTATTTACACTTGTATAATAAATTATTTCAAAGTTTGATTTTATTTGTATAACTAAATTGGTTGACAGCGTTAGAGTATCTCAGGTTAGGGAAATTAGCGACATTTTAGTCTTCCTACGAGCTCCATGCAATACTGAACACGTTCGTTTATTGAACATCTTTGAAGATGGTATAATACTTACATCCATTGAACAACTTGATTGAATTACAGCTGTATTGTATTGATCACACTGTTTATTAACCCCTATATTTTGATATTTTGTTTGGAACCTTTGACTCAATACAAACTAAATGTAATGGAGCTGTTTATAAACTACATGTATCATAAAAATAAACGATTTAATATGTATTGTGCCTATTCTGGATTCTCAGTAGGTGTGTATAGTCCTTTAAAGTACTTCCCCAACTGTTCGATCAATTCTTGTTGGTCTCTGAATATTTGTCCATTGAATTTTATTTTGATGAATTTGTTTTATTCTTCCGCTAACCAATTTCCAGAATGCTTTGAGTTAATTTCTGCAGTTTTATCAATTCCATTGTCCAGCTTCAGTAAATAATCACAACACACTGTCTGTGTACACGACGAAATATTGGTTTAGCATCTTTGTTGTTGATATATGCTACGTTAGAAGTTGAGCGGGGACGACCTTCCTTTAACCAAATGGTGCGTTTATCTTTCATAGAGTTTCAGTGTTCAAGTATGGCTTAAAGTACGGTTTAAATTTAGACACTGGTAGACTTGCAGATGCTGACTGAATTACGTCGATAAGATCCTGGTAGGTTTTATCAATACCCCCCTTGTCAAGCGACGAACACATCATACTTTTTGACATTATATCATCTGTTAAACTGCTGTTTGTCACATTCTCTAACCTTGCTCCAGTTAATGGTTTGTGCATAACTCACTTTGGGTAATTTGAATTCATTATAAACAAATATCATCAACAATTTCACATTTGACTGAACAGTCAATATATTCGGTCGGCATACAAATATAGTCAAGTAATGTTTCATAACAATTTCCATACGATACAATTTTGCGCCCAAACAGTTATCTAACATGTTAACAGCCACCATATTGGTATCATTCACAAATTTTCTAAACAAAGGCCCCCGTATGTCACCATGGTTATTAAGCAAATTAACATTGAAATCACCAATAAAGATCGGAATGCCGATCTCTGCATACATGTACTATATAATGTATAATTTGTCTATATAATCACGAAATGAGTCAATAGGATGATTTGCACAATCATGGTACATATACATGGAAGACAAAACATATAATCGTGGTTGGATTTGTAATTGGATACCAATTAAACGATCATCTTCAATACATAACGTTTTGTGCTATTAAATTGCAACATCACCTTTACCGACTTTTCGTTGGCATGGCCGTGATAATTTAAAGTCCGCAACAGCATGGCAATTGTAATATACGTACATGTAGTTTTTTTAGACAATTCATAAAATGTAAGTTGTGATTATAAAGCCAATGTTCTGCTGCAAATGTTCTGAAATACCACATATATCAATTTTATAGTTCATTAGCATATTGCTAAGATAAGAAGAGCTGGAAAATATACCAGTCGCATTTCACGTCATAACATTAATATTGAGGCCAGTCATGTTCACTCTGAGTTTAACAGTCTGTATCTGTAAGTACTGTTCACAGTCGGAGCATCAACACGTGTCCACGTTCTCTCCGAGTCCGATGGGTCGTGATGTAGGTTTGTTGATTCCCGTTCAATACGGTGTAGTATTTGAGTTATTTCGTACTGAGTATTTGCCACGTCCAATTACAATTGTAATATGATGGATATCTGACATTGGTGATTCAGTAATGGTAGATTTTGTCATGTTCGTAGACGCCTGTACAGTAGGAGCAGAACTGTGTTGATCTTTATTGTCTGGTTTTACTCAACAGCGATGTATCTACCTCTGTTTGTTCATTGGTTAACATAACGTTTTCGTTGCAAGCCTCGGTCTCTTCAGATGGACCAGGTGTGGGTTCGTGCACTGAAAATCCATTCCGACAAGATATCGAAACGACTTCGGCACTGTCAACGATTTTTTCTAACTCAGCTAGTCTGTTGGGGACATGTTTTATATTGAGTTCCAAATTCTTGTGTACAGACTACGAGGAGGTAAATGATCATTCATATTTAATTATTTATGGTGAAACATTCATTTACGCTTTGCACACAGTTGGCGATGTCTTGTTTAATATTTTGCACACTGCTACATACGATATTTATTTGATCCGAACGCATTTTTTTGAGTGCGACAGACGACTGCTTCACAAGTAGTACATCCGACTGCAACGTCGAGACAGTATCCTTTAATACACTTAACTCTGTTTGACACTGACATGTATGATGATTTTGAGTGCGGATCGAAGATTGTAAGACGGATAAAAAATAATAGTTTTCTTACCAGTAGGCTTTACATGGACTTATCATATCTGAAGTCCCATATTCACAACAGCTCTTCCACTCATACTCACTGAGTTATACTAAGGTCACAAATCCAATCCGATCGCCGTCCGATGATCGGCCGGCGTACTTTTGGCTAATCGGGCTGGAGGACGGACGGACATCGGACGGACGGACGTCGGCGGGTCATGGGGGCATTGTCGGACAAAATCAAGGCCTGATTTAGCGACAAAGCGATTTGTCGGTGACCATCCGATGACCGGTCGATGTCCGCAGGACGGCTGACGGGCCTTGTACGATCATCGACCGGTGATTTGCCGATGATCGAACGACATCGACCGGCGTCCGGCCTATACATAGAGATCGGGTACACATCGGATACACGGACATCGTCCGGCGTCCGGGTGATTTGTGACCTAGGTAGTAATTCAATTTTAATTGCCGATTAGTCCGTGCGTTTGAGTAAGTAATCGACCTAACTAGAAATTGGTATATATTCACGAGGGTGAGGATAGCTGGAGTTTACTCGACTGAGTCGCGATTTTTCGAGGGAGAGAAACGGCCACTTGAGCGTGACTCCAGCTAAACTCAAGTGTCGTTTCATGAATACCAATTTAGTGCTCGCGTGTTAAAAAATAAAGTTTATTGTATTTTCGTTTTAAATTAAATAACAAATACATATATGTGTGGATTGATCAATATACCGCCCCCAGATACAAATTTTGTTATGGTAAGTTATCTCAAAGTATATTAATCAGACAAATCAAATTGTAATAACATTAATTATTTTGAGTTGTCAGGCATGTAGGACAAATCAGTGGACAAAGAAAAAATAGCGGCAATCGTCCAGTATGTCTCCAATCTCAAAATTAAAATTACAGATGTAATGAACGATAAAAACGTATTCTGGCATTCTTTTCTTTTAGGGTTCTTTTTGCCTTAAAAGGTATAAAATTATCGCCAAAATTCCATGTTTCATTTTTTCAACGTTATGTGACGCGCGTGGGACAAATCAGGCGAAAAAGAAAAAATAACGGCATTTCCCGAATATGTCTCCGATTTCAAATTCAAAATGACGAACGAACGAACGAACGAACGAACGAACGAACGAACGAACGAACGAAGCCCAGGCAAGATGCGAATCAGATACTAGTATATTAGCTTTATTTAGGATTAAATTCAGATGGATATACACTTTGTCAATCATGTCCTCATTTACATGTGTGCATTATACAATGACCTCAGTTTCATGTGTGCGCTGTGCGTATGATGTCCCCATTCATGTGTGTGCGTATGATGTCCTCATTTATGTGTGTGCGTATGATGTCCCTATTTATGTGTGTGCGTATGATGTCCTCATTTATGTGTGTGCGTATGATGTCCTCATTTATGTGTGTGCGTATGATGTCCTCATTTATATGTGTGCGTAGAGTGTCCTCATTTTCATGTGTGCGTTTGATGTCCTCACTTACATGTGTGCAACTATGTCCTTATTTGCTTGTTGAAAGTCATAGAGGGATAGGCAAATTTAGACTACAGAAATTTAAATCTTAAACGAAGCAGACTTTTGTGTTAAAATTTGATGACTCTGGCTCTCTTAAAAAAGTGAGTCCCCAGTGGGCTACTCTAGGTTTGTGTCCTCAATCTACTACATAGCCCAGTATGCACACACGCACACACGCACGCACGCACACACGCACGCACATTTTGGCTGTTTTCATTTCTCATTGAGTTCGAATCTCGACACAAAATTATTTGTTCTATATTTATTTCAACATGTATTGACCATATGAAAAAATATACAAAGGTCATGTGCCAGTCAAAGCATGCGGCGAAGAAGTTCAACTTCAGACATATATTTCCGCATAAGTGTTCACTTTCAGTATCAGTATCGGATCAAATTACCTGGGCCGGTATTCATAAAGCATCTTAAGTGAAAACTTAAATATTTTGACTTAAGTTGAAAGATTGAGCTGCCTTTATTTCACAAGAAATGAAAAATAGCCTATATTTCTGTATGATTACTGTAGCTCTTTACATAATGCATCTAAACAATGTTAATAATTGTTAATTTAAAGTTTCCTGTTTAGCTGATACACTTAAGGAAAATTTGAGATTTTAAGAAAAATTTAAGTTTTCACTTAAGATGCTTAATAAATACCGGCCCTGATCTTTCCTCCATCACGGTGACGCGTATATTGATAAAATAATGACGAAGACTAAAAACTTCACAACACGAGCTATTCTTGTCATTTGATTTGACCAGAGAGGTACAATGTACATTAACTGTCCATGATTTGACTCGAGATACAATGCTCAGCCGATTTCCGTCATTCGGCCAATGCCGACATAGTTCCGAGTCGTGTTCGTTTGTTTCCGGTACTTTACGTAATGCAGAAAACAAACGAAGGGCATCTCCTTTAAAATGTTAGTATACGCACTAATTTCACCCACCCCCACCCTAACTTACATTTGATATATAGATTTTCTTAATAACTGCATTCAGAGTTTAAAATTTGCATAAAAGTAGATTTATTAAAGGGAGGTAATTCACCAAACTGGTGCAGCCCGGGGAGTATTGAATACATTTCTAGATATATTTACATTATATATATGAATTTCATGGTTTTTTATTTCATAGCATGGCGCTGAATATCTCGTTTGCGAATCATGATATGCTCTCAAACACACAAATAAAATAAATTTGGAAAATTAAATATAATGACAATGATGAACTCATCAAAACGACCACCTCAATCTAAAGTGGTCGTATTGTGAAGGTTATATCGTTAACACAAGTTTAAGACAAAATGGAAATAGAAATTAGCTAAATAAACAATAATTTATAAATGAATCTTTTAAGGGAATCGGACAGAGAGCATATCATGACCGTGCGACCATATACACGCGCCAGGTAGTTTGTTCATCTCAATAAAGTGACAAACATAGAAACAAGCACAAAGACGATGCTGCTAAGACAAAGACGAGCTCCAAGGCCACCCCTTCTTATCTAGGAGGGAAGAAGGGATGTAGGGAAACAACCTCGGATCAAGCCCAGCAAAACAGACAACGTCAAAACGCTTGGCATTTGGATACACCATTACGAACTATACACTTTATATACGATTGCTAAATGACTAAGCGTAGACTTCGTTTCTTGAATGACTTGATAAAATGAATATGTATTTCAGACAATTCAAACAGGGCACAATAAGTGACGAATTTTAATGAAACGATTTAGCCTGAATTAAAGAATATATTGTCCAAATGTCATCACACCTGGCTACATATTTAATTAGATAAATCAAAAATAAGAATTTAGCATGTTATGTTTTCATCTTTCCTTTGTAATATTTCTACCCCCGGGCATATAACGTTTACTAAACGTAGCCACCTGATAAAAATAGATTAGCTCAACCATTTTCACACCTGACGTTACCTGCCCAAACCAAACCTGATTAGGACGAAGTAATCTCCCCTGGTGTAGAGGGATATGTCTCTACTACTCAATGCTTCGCATTCGACAAGCCGCCATTTTCTGTTTATATAACACTAACACCAACAACGGAAACATATACTTATTTGCAGGGACATGGAGACCAACTCAACGTACGTACATTAACGATGTAAAAGCATACAGTCCGTTCTTAGATAAGATCAGACTTTGTGCCTCCGTTGCTCAGTGGTTAGGGCGCTCGCCGCCTTATCCGGCGACATGGGTTCAAATCCGGGTGAAGGCACATAAGCCTGCCATATTTAGCAGAAAGCTGGCTGACAAATAAAGACTTTGCTCGACATTTAAGAAAAAAATCAGACTTTTTCATATGTACCGAGCAAAAGTTCCAACTATACCCTATGATTATTATGGTATATTTTTGTTGGTAATGGAAACATGTAAAAAAAAATTACATGATGTGAAAACTGTCCCATAACATTATTAATTATTCAATAATACTTACCCCAATGTTTCACCTGATATATTGAGTATTACACCATCTGATAAGCCACTGTAGTCCCATATATAACCCAAGCCCAAATAACAGAAAAATAGCTTTAAAGAGAAAATGGCACCATGTGGGTAGCGGTGGCGCTTCGGGATCGAGAGGTCCCAGATTCAATCCTCCTCTGGACCACTGGTTAATTTCTCTGAGCAAGACCCACATGCTTCACTTCACCATGTTGTAAAATGGTACTTGTGAGGGCAGTCTATTCCTGGGCGCCGCAGATCGATGTTGGCTGACACACTCACAGGAGAGAAATAGTCTCCCCAGGGATACACGAGTGTAGGTTTCCATAGGAAGCCTAATGACCAGGGGAAGTTAAATGTCAAAGGGTGCTTGAGCGGCCTAATAGCTGAAAAGAGCCGTAGCAAATTGGTTACTTAACTTTTTTAAAACTTATGTTCTAACAATGTTTGTAGTCTGATACGGGGGTCATTCATATCCCTACCCACCGTTAATAATTCAGAAAAAAGTCTTA